>OX451735.1:270615372-271215372 GCA_948472305.1 Vicia faba
GAATTAGAGGGGGAATAACCTACAATCCTTGTTTGGATTTACGATAGTTTGGACGCGCTCGAAGAGACAGTCCCCATGAGATGCTTCTTCCAGACATTGTCTTTGATTACAAAAGGGACGTGGATGAGCATCGCCGAAGGTTTATACGGGCCTGGGGCATGGTGAACAGGTATGACCCTCACGAGCTAGGACTAAAGACTTCTCTCCAGATGCAACCTTATCTCCAGTGAGTGCGAGCCCGTTCTCAAAAGCTGGGAATGCCTTATGAAGTTGTTTTGCCGGTGATTATAGAGCATACTAATGAAGAAGGGGTTCCTTATATAGTCCTCCATCCCTACATGCCTATTGATCTTGGGGCATTGAAGAGATCTTGGATCCAGCTAAAGGAAGAATGGGATACCTACAGGGAGAAGTATCATGAGCAGGAGAGGAAGATCTTGAGGCTTACAAGGCAGCTTGAGAATGAAAGGACAATCAATGATTATGTCAGCATGAAGGGAAAACGAACATGGGATTTCTGATGTCTTTTATTGTTTCTAGTTTAGATTTGCTTTTTAGTTTATTTCTTTTGTAACGCCCTGAAGGCATTTGTTAAACATTCTACAAGTTTGAATCTAATAAAGTTTGTTATTTCTTGGTTTGCAAATTTAAATCTCTCAAAGTCTTTGAAATCATTTCATACGCATTCCATTATCATGCACCTCATCACAGGTATCATTACAGGTTTCTCATCTTCTTCGCTATTTATTTCAGCAAAGAATGTCTTCTTAAACACCTACCAATCAAGCCATCAAGGCTCTTCAAGCACAAAATGCTCAATTCCAAGAGCTATTCCTGAACTTGGCCAAAGGGCAGCAAAATTTGAAGACTCTCATCTTGAAGGAGAAGAAGAAGAAGAAGAAGAAGAAGAAGAAGGTGGTCCTCCTGAATATGGGTCACAAATTTGGGAAAAGGTTGCGACAGGAAACTCATCTGTCTCACTCATCTGGAGGAGGAGAGAATCAAGAGGAAAGAAAAGGTCCTAGTCCTGTGGTCTCTGATAATGACACTGATTTTAATGAAGAACAATATCCTCCTGCTGAGGACAGGTATAAGCAACTCGAAGACCGGTTGAGCTCAATGGAGATACAGAAGATACCTGGTCTGAACTTCGGAGATTTGGGATTAGCTTCTGGTGTGGTGATCCCTCACAAGTTTAAAGCTCCTATTTTTGCTAAGTACGATGGAGCATCTTGCCCATAGCTCCACCTCCGCTCGTACGTTAGAAAAATTCAACCCTATACTGCTGATAGAAACCTGTGGGTTCATTTCTTTCAAGATAGTCTGTCTGGGACTCAGCTTGAATGGTTCTATCAATTGGAAGGAGTTAATGTCAGTAACTGGGAGGACCTTGCTACTACTTTTTACAAGCAATAACAGTATAATGCCGACCTTGCTCCCACGCGTACTCAACTTCAGGGTATGTCTATGGGTACAGGCGAAGGCTTTAAGGACTACGCTCAGAAGTGGAGAGATCTGGCTGGAAGAGTCCAACCCCCTCTGTCTGATAGGGAGTTGGTTTATATGTTTTTGGGGACCTTGTCTGGTCCGTTTTTCAATCATCTGATTGGTAGTTCATCATCTGGGTTTACTGAATTGATTTTGACTAGGGAGAGGGTAGAAGTTGGTATCATAAGTGGTAAGATATAGAAAGGTGCTTCATCAAGTATAGAAAAGAGGCCTTTCACTGGCAAGAAAGAAGCTAGTGTAGTTTACTGTTCGAGGAGCCAAAATCGACCTGAACACCGTCAAGCGGTGAATGCGGTGGTAATATCAAGACCTACAGTTGCCCCGCAATGCAACAATCAGCAAAGAATGGAGAGGTCGTAGACACAGTACACTCGGCTTAATATGACCTTGTCATAAATTCTACCATAATTGTTGAAGACCAACCTGGTAACTCTGAGGGAAGCCCCTAAGAATCCCAGCACCACATCTCCGTTGTATAATCCAAACGCCTGCTGTGCCTATCACTCTGATAGCCCGGGTCATGATACAAACAACTGCTGGGATTTGAAGAACAAAGTGAAAGACTTGATTGAAGCTAAAGAGATTGAGTTTGACGCTCCAGAGAAACCCAACGTCATAACTGCTCCTATACCCAAGCATGACCAGGGAGTGAATGCAATTGAAGATGATGAAGAAGAGTCAGATATCGACAGCTGGATTTACCCGACTACCAACGGTGGCTTGAACAACTGGACGGAGAAGGACTTCGTGCCAGTTTCTTTTATTACACAGTAATAGACTTTTGTTTTGAGATTTGTAACAGACAATTTGAAACTTTACGGCCCAGTGCCTCGCCCGAGACACTATGGCTTTGTTTGTGAGGGCTTAATGTGTGTCATTCCCATATATCATCAATAAAGCATTGGACGTTCTCTTGCATTACAAATTTTGCGCTCCTTGTTTTTATTTTTTATCTTGAACTTTATAAAAACGGCGATTTGTCTTACACACACTCACATATCATAATACAGGTCCATATCCACTCTGGATCCCATTGATAACGACTCTGCTACTGCCAGTTATGACTTCGAAAGTCCGATCAACCAAGTCGAGGACGAAGGTGAGGATGATTGCGAAGTGCCTGGGGAACTTGCTAGACTGTTACTACAGGAAGAGAGGGCCATACAGCCCCATGAAGAGCCAGTAGAATCAGTGAATCTGGGTACAGAAGAAGATAAGAAAGAGGTCAAGATCGGTGCAAATCTGGAGTCTAGTGTCAAGCAACGGTTAATACAAATGTTGTGTGACTATGTTGAGATCTTCGCTTGGTCTTATGAAGATATGCCCGGGTTGGATACTGACATTGTGGTTCACCGCTTACCAACCAAAGAAGACTGTCCTCCGGTGAAGCAGAAAGTTCGCCGAATGCGCCCAGAGATGTCTGAGAAAATCAAAGCTGAGGTCATGAAGCAGTTTGATGTCGGTTTTCTAGTAGTTACTTCTTACCCGCAGTGGGTTGCCAACGTAGTTACAGTGCCGAAGAAAGATGGTAAGGTACGTATGTGTGTGGACTATAGGGATCTGAACAGGGCGAGTCCCAAGGATGATTTCCCACTCCCTCACATCGATATTCTGGTCAACAACACCGCACAACATAAGATCTTCTCCTTTATGGATGGTTTTTCTGGTTACAATCAGATTAAGATGGCTCCCGAAGACATGGAGAATAAATTCTTCGTTACGCAGTGGGGTACCTTTTGCTATAAAGTCATGTCGTTCGGATTGAAGAATGTTGGGGCAACGTATCAGCACGCCATGGTCGCTTTGTTCCACGACATGATTCATTATGAGATTGAGGTATACGTTGGCGACATGATTGCAAGGTCCCAAACTGAAGAAGAACATCTTGACCATCTCCAAAAGCTATTTGACAGGTTGAAGTTGTATAAGCTGAGGTTAAACCCGAACAAGTGCACCTTCGGGGTAAGGTCTGGTAAACTGATGGGTTTCGTTGTTAACGATAAAGGTATTCAAGTGGATCCTGCAAAGGTGAAGGCTATTCAGGAGATGCATCTCCCCGAACGGAAAAGGAAGTCAGAGGCTTTTTGGGACGCCTGAACTATATTGCCCGATTCATTTCACATCTGACTGCTACTTGTGAGCCAATCTTCAAGCTGCTGAAGAAAGATCAAGTGGTAATATGGAATGATGAATGTCAAGCCGCTTTCGAAAGGATCAAGGAATATCTCCAAGAGCCTCCTATTATTATGCATCAAATTGAAGGAAGACCTTTGATCTTATACTTGACAATACTCGACAATTCAATGGGGTGCGTGCTGGGGCAGCATGACGAGTTTGGCCGAAAAGAGCATGCTATTTATTACCTTAGCAAAATGTTTATCGACTACGAGATCAGATACTCGTTGCTTGAGAAAACTTGTTGAACTTTGGCATGGGCTGCTCACCGGCTGAGACAGTATATGCTGACTCATACCACCTTATTGATATCAAAGATGGACCCAATCAAGTATATCTTCGAAAAGCCTGCCTTGTCCAGAAGAATAACAAGATGGCAGATGATTTTGACTGAGTATGACATTCAATACACAACCCAAAAGGCAATCAAGGGAAGTGTGTTGGCAGATCATTTGGCGCATCAGGCAGTGGATGATTACCAGTCTATGAATTTCGAGTTTCCGGATGAGAGCATCATGTTGGTGACTGATTGTGAAAAACCTAGACCGGATGAAGGACCTGAGGAAGGATCTCGATGGTCTATGTATTTTGACGGAGCTTCAAATGCGTTGGGTAATGGCATTGGCGCCGTGATCATATATCCTGAAGGCTGTCATACTCCATTCACCGCCCGATTATGTTTTAATTGCACCAACAACTTGGCGGAGTATGAGGCGTGCATCATGGGCCTTCGAGCATCTATTGACCATAGGATTAAGTTCTTGAGTGTATTCGGAAATTCCTCTCTAGTGATCAGTCAGATCAAAGGCGAGTGGGATACGAAACACCCAAATCTTATTCCTTACAAAGAGTATGTATTGACGTCGCTTCCATATTTTGAGGAGATAACCTTTGAACATTTCCCCAGGAAGAAGAATCAGCTGGCGGACGCGCTAGCTACCATGTCTTATATGTTCAAGGTCAGGTGGGACAATGAGGCTCCCCAGATTACCATTGAAATTCTAGAAACAGATAATTAATGTCACAGTGAATGTTATGACACCGTATCTGACAGATTGTACACAAACCAAACAGTAATTTAAAAGACAGTAAAGAACACAATCAATTGTTAACCCATTTCAGTGTATAACAACACCTACATCTGGGGGCTACCAAGCCAGGGAGGAAATTCACTATAAGAGGTATTAATTCAGGAATAAACCAACCAGTTTATCTCCTTCACTTAAGACCTACCCAATGCAACTTCAATCTAAGTCCTACTTAAACCTGAGTTCCTACTCACTCCCCCTCAATCACAGCAGTGATACTAATCTACTGATTAATAACATTATGAAGACATTCTTCAATACACACGCTTGATTTTGCTTCAAAGCTTTAATCAAGAGACACAACACTTGTGCTTCAAAGCTTTGAGTGATAAACAACCCTTACATCCAAATCCTACTCCAAGTCACTTATCAAGTGATAATTGCTTGGCTCACAGTAATTACTAAAACTATCACAACTACAAAATGCCTTCTTGATCTTCTCTAAAAGCACTGCACACCATTAGGATTCATGATAAATATATATGCAGTCTATTCTTCATTTTGGGCTTCCATAAAAATAGCTAGGGTTAACCAAAGTTAACCTAAAGACTTGGTCTTGGGCTTTTATCATAACAGATTAGGGTTAAGCAAGGTTAACCTAATATCCATGTGAGCATCTGATCTAGTCAATATACTTCAATTCAGAATAGCACACCAGATTCCTGAAAATTCTCAGGAACAATAAATCTGCACAACAACTTGATCAGTACAGGATGTCTTAACATTGGTTATGACATCATGTATCCTGCTCACTGATTTTGGTAGAATTCAGTACATATGATCATAGCTTAATCATCATGATATTCACTCATACTGAGTTGTTCCTGTAGAACATTCCTTCTGCAGAATTTGTCTTTATTCCAGAATGTTATGACATCAATCATGACATTCGCAAATCTGGTTTTACCAAAAATTAATGCCAACAAGCAAACACTTACAAACTCCCCCTTTGGCAAATTTTTGGCTAAAACCCCTAAACAATCAGAGATTAGAATGCAGCAGAATTTTTAATAACAACTAATCTAACTACCAATATCCTATTCTACCAAAATTACCACAATTACTTCTCCCCCTTTTTAGCCATAAAGAGGCCAAAGGATCTAGTACTTCAAGTTATACAGTCATCAAAAGGAAATCCAAAATACACAGAAACAGATAGAAGGTATCAAATAGCAGCAGCAAGTTCCAGAATCAATCTTTACAACTCAGCAAACACAGACCTTCAGGTACTGTCATCCCCTGAGGAAGCACTATTTTCAGCGGCATCTTCTGGTGAGCTTCTTGCAGAACCATCAGCATCCTCTTCCCTCATTTTTTCTTCATTCTCCTCCTGTTCCAGACTAGTAATCAGCTCTTCAAGAGTCCTTTTTCTTGCATCAAGCTCTCTGCAGGTTTCTTTTAGAACAGCTATAACATCAGCTTTCTTGGAATGAGCTTTGACATTTGATGTCTCAGCAGGTGTCATAACAATGTCAAGGACATGTGTTCCCTGAAACAGCTTATAGTGAAAACCAAGTGCAGGGGCTCTTTTGCATACAGAGTCCTTTTCAACCAGAATATCCGGATACTGATCAATGATTATACCACATAGGAGAGAGGGAAAAGCAATAGGGCCTTTAATAGCATAACTCTCAACATGTTTCATTGTTTGATCAAAGATGTAGTTTCCATAATCAAAGTTTGTTTTGGTTCCAACAGCATAGATAAATCTTCCCAAACCAGTGGAGATGGTGGGTTTGTGGTTGGTGGGAACCCAGTTAGTTGCACCAATTTTTTGCAGTATGGCAAACTTCACACTCAGCTTGCTTGCGGTTACCTTCCCTTTCAAGGGTCAGTGCTTAACTTGCTTGGCAGTGATGGTTTGACAAACCTGGTTATCAGTAACTTCAAGCTCAGGCTGAGCATCATCAGGCCTCCCTAGGTATTTGTTTATCACAGTAGGAGAGAAATTTACCTTCCTTCCTCTCACATAAACACTCTTAAAATCAGCTGACTTTCCATCAGCACATCCACCAGAAAAATTTACTATGAATTCTTTGAAAATAATCTCATAGCAGTTGGAAAACTTGACCACTGTTTTCATCAGGCCAGCAGCCTTGATGAGATCCATGACTTCCTTACACTCAATAGCACTTCTGTTCAGCTCCCTCTCTAAGTCAATCCTTTTCAGAAACACATACTTCCACATGCTTGCATTTTCTGGATGGTGAAAGGAGATGTTGTCAATGGAAACCTCAGGAACCTTAAGCAGTTTGCTAGAAGAGGGTTTCTTCCTGAGAGGAATGTCTGAAACATTGCTCTCAACATCAAAATCAAAGTCTGATTCCTCATCAGATTCAGAGGGTTTAGGAGCCTTTCTTTTCTTGGCTATAGGTTGTCTCAAGGGTTTTGAGAGACTACCAACAGATACCCTAGCTTTTACCTTACCCTTCCCTTTGGAAGTTCCAGCCTTTTGATCCTTCTCAGCTTCTTCTCTAGCCTTGTTCTCAGGCCTAGCTTTCTCATGAACAACTTCAGTAGCCTTCTCTTTGGAGGGGATTTGGGCAGCACTCTGCTTTTCTTTTCTACTCATCATCCTTCTTACTATACTAGGGTTGACATTAGCAATTAAATCATTGTCAGAAAATTCTTCATCAACATCAATGACAGGAGGTTCAACAACCTTGTCAGTAGGGGTTTGGTGATCATCAGGTTTCTCTGGAGATTTCTCAATGTTGTCATCAGGTGTCTCAACATTCTGAGTGACATTAGGATCACTTTCTAAATTAGGGCTAGCAGTTTCTTGGTTCAATGGTACAGATACACCAGGAACAGAGTGATTCTCATTAAGAATCCTAGTGACTAGTCTGGCAATAGCTTGATGCACATAATCAGAACCTTTCTTATTAGCTATCTCTGGAGGAACAGAGGATGATGGTTGAGAAGATTTACCAGAGGGAGAAGCTCGTGATCTTCTTGCATGTCTGGTTCGCAGCTTCTTGACCTTAGTAGGATCAGCTGCCATTGCACGAAGTGGAGTTACCTCAATTACATCAGCATCCATGGGGTTTACGTTTGCCCTAGGTTCAGTGTCAGTGGGTGAGGAAGATGCAGTTGCCTTTGATGAAGATGATGACACAGATTGTTGAGACATCTTGAGAGATTGAGAATACAAGTGACAGCGAGTGTGGAATTTTCTTTTGAGGGAATGGAGAGTGATGCAGCAAACTGAGAAGAGGGAGAATAAAATATGTCTATTCCTCTTCTTAAACTTTTGGAAAGAAAGAGGGAAACAAATGATTAGCCCAATCAGAATAAACTTGATTAAAATATCTCTTTCAAACCTTGTATTAAGCAAAATTAATTGCTACATCTCTTCATATTGGCAAATACCCAGCTTGCCCCTTAAATTCTCAAACTGACTAGCATCAAGTGCCTTGGTAAAAATATCAGCCAGTTGTAGTTCAGTGGCAACATGTTCCAGCTTAATCACCTTCTCCTCCACAAGATCTCTGATGAAGTGATGTCTAATGTCAATATGCTTAGTCCTGTTGTGCTGTATAGGATTCTTGGATATGTTAATAGTACTCAAATTGTCACAGTACAATGTCATGACATCTTGTGTGACATTATGCTCAGTCAGCATCTGTTTCATCCAGATCATTTAAGAACAGTTGCTACCAGCTGCTATGTATTCATCTTCATCAGTAGATAGAGACACACAGTTTTGTTTCTTGCTGAACAAAGAAACAAGATTATTTCCCAAAAGGAAGCATCCTCCAGAGGTGCTCTTTCTATCATCAGCACTACCAGCCCAATCAGCATCACAATAACATGACAGAATTGGTTCACATCCATGAGAGTACAACATGCCATAATTGTAAGTTCCACTCACATACTTCAGAATTCTTTTCACCTGGTTGATGTGACTTACTTTGGGTTCAGCCTGGTATCTTGCACATACTCCAATCCAGTATTCATCAGTCAAAGCCTCTTTAACATTTTTTGGTTCAATCTTAGACACAAAACAAGAGTTTGTGATGATTTCTCTAGATCTTGTAGTGACTCCACTGTTAGGATATCCTATGATGAGTTCCTTAGGATGATCTTTCTGAATTCTGATGGAAGGATCTTTGTTAGCTTCCGTTGATTTAGACTCTGATGGAGTAGGATTAGGCACATCATCCTTTTTAGACACTTGTGTTGAAGTCTCAAAGAATGTCTCAACATCATATGGGACATTTGTTTCCTCATGGTGATCATCAACTATGACATTTATAGACTCCATCATAACTTTGGTCCTGGAATTGAACACCCTATATGCTCTGTTGTTGGTAGAGTATCCTAGGAATATTCCTTCATCACTTTTAGGGTCCATCTTTCTCCTTTGTTCACGATCTGTCAGAATATAGCATTTGCTCCTAAAGACATGGAAGTACTTCACTGTAGGCTTTCTTCCTTTCCATAGTTCATAAAGGGTGGATGATGTTCCCTTTCTCAAGGTGACCCTGTTGGGGACATAACAGGCTGTATTCATAGCTTCAGCCCAAAAATAAATAGGAAGCTTCTTGGCATGTATCATTGCTCTGGCAGATTCCTGTATAGTCCTGTTTTTCCTTTCCACAACTCCATTTTGTTGAGGAGTTATAGGTGAAGAGAACTCATGATTGATTCCTTCTGAGGAACAGAACTCATCAAACTTACTATTTTCAAATTCCTTACCATGATCACCTCTGATTCTGACAATGCATCCTTCTTTTTCTCTTTGAATTCTTTTGAAAAATTCCTTAAATACATCAAATACATCAGACTTTTCCCTAATAAAGTTTATCCCGGTGAATCTGGAAAAATCATCCACAATACCATAGGAATATCTCTTTCCACCAAGACTTTCCACCTACATGGGACCCATCAGATCCATATGTAGAAGTTCTAGCACCTTAGAGATGGTCAGATGTCTTGTCTTTGGATGTGACATTCTAGTTTGCTTTCCAACCTGACATTCACCACAGACTCTCCCTTCACCAATTTGAAGCCTTGGAATCCCTCTGACAGCCTCCATGGATATGATCTTTTTCATCCCTCTAAGATGTAAATGACCATGTTTTTGGTGCCACAATTTCACTTCCTTTTCTTCTTTGGATATAGAGCACAAAGACAAGTAGTTAGTGTTCTCAGACTCCTATAAGTAAAAGTTATCTTTTGATCTAACTTCTCTCATTACAACTTCTTATTTTTCATTAGTTACAACACATTCAGACTTGGTGAAGTTGACCTTGCATCCTAGATCACATAATTGACTGATACTTATGAGATTAGAAGTCAAACCATTTACCAGCAACACTTCATTTAGGTTTGGAACTCCAGGGCAGTCCAAGTTTCCAACTCCTTTGATTTCTCCTCTAGCACCATCTCCAAAAGTGACATAACTAGTAGTATGAGGTTTGAAATCATTCAGCAGATTCTTGATTCCTGTCATGTGTTTAGAGTATCCACTATCAAAGTACCAGTCTTCCTTGGCAGAAACTCTAAGGGAGGTGTGAGCTATCAGGGCTGCAGTCTTTTTCTTCCACTGTTGATTATATGGTGCCTTGTTAGTCTTAGGTTTGACATATGGGGTCTGATTAGGATATCCATATAATGTGAAGCAGAATGGCTTTATGTGACCAACCCTCCCACAATAATGACATCTCCATCTTTGATACTTTTTCTTCATATTTCTCTATTCTTGATGTTGAGTCCTATGTTATGACATCTGCTTTGACATTTGTTTATCAGGCCTGGTCTTCTTCTTGTCAACAGAATATTTCTTTGCAGCCACAAATCCTAGACCAGACATGTTTCCTGCATTTTGTCCAGCCTGAAGGATTTCTTCCAACTTGTCAGTTACAGTTGTTAACATCTTGACATACTTAGTCATCTGATCAAGTTTGGAGTTCAACATTAGAACTTCACCTTTGAGATGGCTTATAGTAGCAGTGTTTGCCTTCTTCTCAGCCTCCAACTTCACTATGAGCTTTTTCTGTTTCTCATTTTGCTGACAGACTTCAGCACTTCTGATACATAGCTTCTTGTAGGAGTCAGTAAGTTCTTAAAATGTCACTTCCTCATCACTAGAATCATTATCAGAGTTACAAACACCAGATAGTGCAGTAACTAGTTTAGCAGATTTTTCTTCAGAGTCACTTTCTGAGTCACCATCAGACCAAGTAACAGACATTCCTTTCTTTTGTTTCTTTAGAAAGGTAGGGCATTCAGCTTGAATGTGCCCATATCCTTTACATCCATGGCATTGGATTCCCCTGCTTTGATTTCCCTTTTCTTAAGAATTAGTTCTTCTGCTGGAGTCATAGGATCTGCTAATGTCAGAGGAAATGTTCTTGACATTTGACCTTAACTTTGGGTCTATTCTCTTGATGAGTTTGTTGAACTGCCTTCCAAGCATAGCTATAGCTTCTGATATATTCTCTTTATCACTCTCCTTGCTTTCATCTTCAGTATTGGATACAAGGGTTATGCTCTTGTTTTTCTTGTCAACATTGTCACTGATCCCCATCTCAAATGTCTGAAGTGACCCAATGAGTTCATCAACCTTCAAGTTGGAGATATCCTGAGCTTCCTCTATAGCAGTCACTTTCATTGCAAACCTTTTAGGCAAGGATCTGAGAATCTTTCTCATCAGCTTTTCTTCTGACATCTTTTCTCCCAATGCTCCTGAGGTGTTGGCAATTTCCAAGATGTTCATGTGAAACTCATGAATGGTCTCATCGTCCTTCATCCTTAGATTCTCAAATTTGGTAGTGAGCATATGAAGTCTTGACATTTTTACTTTGGATGTACCCTCATGGGTGGTTTTGACAGTGTCCCAAATATCCTTGGCCAGTTCACATTGATGTACTAGTCTGAATATGTTTCTATCAATTCCATTGAATAAGGCATTCAATGCTTTAGAGTTACCCAGGGCTAACTCTTCTTCTTCTTTGCTCCATTCTTCCTCAGATTTCAGACTAGTCGTCCCATCTTTCCCAGTTATGGTGGGATGGTTCCATCCTTTGTCAACAGCTCTCCAAGCTTTATTGTCCAGTGACTTCAAGAAGGCAATCATACGAGGTTTCCAGTAGTCATAGTTTGATCCATCCAGAATAGGTAGTCTGTTCCCAAATCCTCCTTCCTTGTCCATAGCGCCAGAAAATAATATCCCTAGATCTCACCCAGAAAGACAGGCAGGGTGCCCGCTCTGATGCCAATTGAAATTCTGGCAACAGATACTTAATGTCACAGTGAATGTTATGACACCGTATCTGACAGATTGTACACAAACCAAACAGTAATTTAAAAGACAGTAAAGAACACAATCAATTGTTAACCAAGTTCAGTGTATAACAACACCTACATCTGGGGGCTACCAAGCCAGGGAAGAAATTCACTATAAGAGGTATTAATTCAGGAATAAACCAACCAGTTTATCTCCTTCACTTAAGACCTACCCAATGCAATTTCAATCTAAGTCCTACTTAAACCTGAGTTCCTACTCACTCCCCCTCAATCACAACAGTGATACTAATCTACTGATTAATAAGATTATGAAGACATTCTTCAATACACACGCTTGATTTTGCTTCAAAGCTTTAATCAAGAGACACAACACTCGTGCTTCAAAGTTTTGAGTGATAAACAACCCTTACATCCAAATCCTACTCCAAGTCACTTATCAAGTGATAATTGCTTGGCTCACAGTAATTACTAAAACTATCACAACTACAAAATGCCTTCTTGATCTTCTCTAAAAGCGATGCACACCATTAGGATTCGTGAGAAATATATATGCAGTCTATTCTTCATTTTGGGCTTCCATAAAAATAGCTAGGGTTAACCAAAGTTAACCTAAAGACTTGGTCTTGGGCTCTCATCATAACAGATTAGGGTTAAGCAAGGTTAATCTAATATCCATGTGAGCATCTGATCTAGTCAATATACTTCAACTCAGAATAGCACACCAGATTCCTGAAAATTCTCAGGAACAATAAATTTGCACAACAACTTGATCAGTACAAGATGTCTTAACATTGGTTATGACATCATGTATCATGCTCACTGATTTTGGTAGAATTCAGTACATATGATCATAGCTTAATCATCATGATATTCACTCATACTGAGTTGTTCCTGTAGAACATTCCTTCAGCAGAATTTGTCTTTATCCTAGAATGTTATGACATCAGTCATGACATTCGCAAATCTGGTTTTACCAAAAATTAATGCCAACAAGAAAACACTTACAACGATTGAGAGGTTGGACGAACCCGCACATTTCTGCGACATCGAGACTGAAGAAGTAGCAGATAAACCATGGTTTCACGAGGTAAAGAGGTATCTTGAGGCTCAGGAATATCCCGAGGGTGCATCTGTTAATGATAAGAAATTTCTGAGGAGGTTCGCGACGAAGTTCTTCATTAGTAATGGTGTCCTTTACAAGCGTAACCATGACTCAACCTTACTGCGATGTGTGGATAAGAACGAGGCAGAAAGGATAATGACAGAGTTACATGAAGGTACTTTCAGGACTCATTCCAATGGACATACTATGGCAAAGAAAATCCTACGGGCAGGATACTATTTGTCTACTATAGAAGCCGATTGTTATCAGCATTCTCGGACCTGTCATAAGTGTCAAGTCTATACTGATAAGGTGCATATACCTCCAGTTCCTCTGAACGTCTTGACAGCTCCTTCGCCTTTTGCAATGTGGGGCATCAACATGATTGGTGAGATCAGACCTACTGATTCCAACGGGCATTGTTTCATCCTGGTAGCAATTGACTACTTTACGAAGTGGGTTGAGGCAGCTTCCTTTGCTACAGTAACCAAGAACATCGTGGCACGGTTTATTCGGCACAATCTGATCTGTCGATATGGTGTACCAGAGAGGATCATTACGGACAATGGTACAAATCTCAACAATACAATGATGATCGAGCTCTGCAAGCAGTTCAAGATACAGCATCACAACTCTTCTCCTTACCGGCCGCAGATGAATGGGGCTGTTGAAGCGGCTAATAAGAACATCAAGAAGATTGTGCAGAAGATGACAGTGACATACAAAGACTGGCACGGGATGTTACGATTTGCTCTTCATGGGTACCGTACCTCAGCGCGGACTTCAACAGGGGCAACACCTTACTCTTTGGTGTATGGCATGGAGGCAGTCCTGCCCATTGAAGTCCAGATACCCTCTCTTCGGATCATGAAAGATGCAGGTTTGAGTGAGGACGATTGGATCCAGACCCGGCTTGATCAGCTGAACTTAATCGATGAAAAGAGACTTATTGCTATTTGTCATGGTCATACGTATCAAAAGCGAATGATCAAGGCATTTAACAAGAAAGTTAGACGACAAGAGTATCAAGTTGGGGTCTTGTAATCAAGCGTATCATATTACCTCAAGGTGATCCCATGGGCAAATGGACCCCGACGTACGAAGGGCCATTTGTGGTTAAGAACATTTTCTCAGGTGGAGCTATGATTCTAACCACCATGGATGGTGACGACCTTCCTCACCCCGTCAATGCAGAAATAGTGAAAAAATACTACGCATAATCAAAGACCCGCTAGGTTGACTGGCCTAGGAAAAAATAAGGGCTTCCCGGCTAACCAAAAGGGTTCGGGAAAAAATAAGGGATCAACATGAAAAATCTGTACACCCGGCAAGTCGAAAACCTGAAAAGGCGGCTTGGGCAAAAAAAGGGTATCCCGGTGGACTGAAAACCCGAAAGGGCGGTCCAGGAAAAAATTAGGGATTAAAGCGTAACACTATGTCTCATTGGATCACCTTGTAACTAGACTTCGGTATCGACTATCAAGCTCGGACGATGCTAATCAGTCTGATCCACCTTCAACCAATTAGCAAAGTGATGAGATGCTCGAAGAAATAAAGGAAATAGCAGAGTAGGAACCCAGTGGGATTGTACACATAGCTTTTTTTCTTTGTTTTTCACAAACTGTATAAATTCTATTGTTCGGTGGCATTCTCTTACTAGGACGTCAGCCTCTTGTACAAAAACGCCTATTTACAGGCCAACTTCCAAATCAATACAATTCAGTTTCACAAAGAAATTCCAAGTTGTTTTTTTTTTCTTTTCTGTTTTGTTTTGCAAGAACGTCCAATGTTCAATTTTGATATATGCATTTGACAATAATTGTTGCTCATAAATATTTACATGCGAAACAAAAGACGATTACTCGTAATATCAGGAACAGGGCCAAACGGGAAATGTCCGAGCCTTACGGTTGCTCTTTCTACCAGATATAGGGATAAACCTAGTTGGAGAAAACAATTAAAGGTACATTCACTCCCCACAGAGTAAGAGAAAGACAGTGGTGTTAATTCTCCCCAACTGGGACTCGTAACCGCGATTGTGTCGGTAATATTCTCCCCAAGCAGAGTTTATCTATCACCAGCACTGGAAGATTATCCCCAGTGGAGTCTGGAAGATTATCCCCAGTGAAGTCTCCACTAGAAGATTATCCCCAGTGGAGTTTATTTCTTCCACAAACAGAAACTTTATCCCCGACAGAGTTCATCATCGCCAGCAACGGTAATTCATCCACAACCGAGGTTATTCCTCCAAGTCAGCAGATTTTCTGACAGAGCATCTATTCCCCACAGAGTCAGTCTCTCACCAATGTATTCTCCAGCAAGATTATTCTCCCAATCACCTTCGGTCGTTATCCCCAACGAGCGAAACTCTTTCATTCTCCAGTAGCGATCCAGGATCCCATCTAGAGAATATTATAAAAACGTTGCATGTCCATACATCATGACATGCACATACGCATCATACAACACAATCTCATTTATTCTGAGAACATCATTGCCTGATACATATCATGCATTACATACAGCTAACCTTTACCTTTTAGGAAAGATACAATAAAATTCTCACAAGGTTCAAGCTATGAAGCCCGGATCCGACCGGATAATAGTTTAATCCCCAGCAAGCCGTGAAGCCCGGAGAATGAACGAATAGCAGCTCAGTAAGTACCATGGAGCCTGGATTCGACCAGATAGTGGTATATCATAAACACAAGCCGTGAAGCCTGGATTACGACCGGATAACAGCTCAGCAAGTTATTGTGAAGCCTGGATTACGACCAGATAGCAATACAAGACCATGAAGCCTGGATTACGACCAGATAATGGTAGAAGACATTGTGAAGCCTGGATTACGACCAGATAGCAATGCAAGTTTCTGTGAAGCCTGGATTATGACCAAATAGCAGCCAAAGACACCACGAAGCCTAGATTACGACCAGATAGTGGTATATCTTTAACACAAGTTATGAAGCCCAGATTACGACCAGATAGTTTCTTGATTTCCTCCGAACACCATGAAGCCTGGATTTCGACCAGATAGTGGTATGAGACATCGCAAAGCCTGGATTACGACCAGATAGCGATAAAAAAACATTGAAGCCTGGATTACGACCAGATAACAGTGAGGGACACTGTGAAGCTTGGATTATGACCAAATAGCAGTTCACTCGGCCAATTACTATGAAGCCCGGATTCGACCGAATATTAGTAAGCCCAAAGCCAAATGGGAAGCCCGGATTACGACCGGATAACCACTTGATTTCTTCTGAAGCCTGGATTATGACCAGATAAGAAGTAAGGTATTGTGAAGCCTGGATTACGACCAGATAGAAGTACAGAACACCATGAAGCCTGGATTCGACCAGATAATGGTATAAAGCATCATGAAGCCTGGATTACGACCAGATAACGATAAAAGGACTGAAGCCTGGATTACAACCAGATAATAGTACAAGACACTGTGAAGCTTGGATTTCGACCAAATAGCAGTTTACCTGGACAGTTACTAAGAAGCTCGGAGTTGACCGGATATTAGTGTGCCTTGAATTCAAGTTGAAGCCCGGAGGTGACCGGATAACAACTTAATTCCTTCTGAAGCCTGGATTACGACCAGATAAGAATTGAGAAATTATGAAGCCTGGATTACGACTGGATAGCAAGTGTAATCTCATCTCCCCAGTAAGTCACTGTAAATCCTGGATTACGACCAAATAGTAGTCGGTCTTATCAGTATGAAGCCTGGATTACGACCAGATAGTAGTTCATTTTAACCTCTTCAGTAGAGACGATTCCTCAGTAGAATAACGGACGACTGAAGCTCCTAAAATTCAACTTTTCTCAAGAAACAGATACGATTCCCTAGTAGAATAAAGGACGACCGAAGCTCCTAAAATTCTATTTCTCTCAAGACAGAAATCAGCATTCCCCAGCGGAATCTTCCTCAACAACAGGTATACAAGCTCTCGCTAAGGAATCTCTTATGCGATCGACCCTCCTTAGAATGGAATCTTTAAGACCATCTCCTATTATTCATTTCCAAATGGCATCTATAAGCCCATTCCCGACATCACAAGACAATACTACTTCATGCGAGTGCAAATTTCAAGGCACTCTAGTGTTCAATCATCTTCCACCTTCGGATCACGAAAGGCAAGCCAGTCAATCAACATCCTCAGGTTTAAGAAGATTGAACAGGGGCAGCTGTTGTACCCCAAAATTTTCCCTCCCATATTTCTCAAAACATTTCAAGAAAGATCCTCAAGTTGCTCAAGGTAGTCCAAGGGTTGACCAGACAAGCTCTCCCCTAAGGCAATCTACCTCAAATTAGGGTTTCATGTTGCATCAAGATGCTTGAGTCCAAGGGATACCAAATTCTCACTATTGTCCTAATATGTTCTCAATATCATCCATGTCAAGTTTCAAGCCTTGCAGAGGAAGTTTGCTCAGTCAATTGCTCAAAGGCCTGAAAATCGACTGTGCTAGGGCAAAAGTCAACTGTGGCCCACATACAGTCAAACTTCAATATTTTTGGTCAACATCCTCATTTTGAAGTATATTTCATCATTTTATCAAGGTTTTATCATTATTCATCAAGGATTGCTCATAATTCATCAAGAACCAAAAGTTGCTAAATTAGGGTTTTGTAGGAAAAGTCCACTCAACTTTGACCAAGCATAACCTTCTCATACTTTATGAGAAATGACCCATCCAAATCTAATTTTGAAGAGGATGCAATGATCTACAATTCATCTTCAGCTCTCAAGTTCAAAATATGCACTCACAGGAAGTTATGAATTTGGACATTATAGGTCATTTTGAAAAGTCAACAAAAACACCTTTTTTGTCAAAGCTTCATACATGAGCATGGAATATCAAATTGACATGAGACCAAAAGGGTTGCTTAGAGAACATCTCAATATTTCTAAAAAGTCCACGAACACCTTCAAAGAGTCAAAATTGAGGAAGTTATGCATTGGTCAAGTTGACCTTTGTTGCAAAATTGTCAAAAGTCAACTATGCCTCAAATTGCAATTTTTGCTAAATGGGCCTAACCTTTTGCACTTGTCTTGAGTTGGTAGCATGGTCCACGAGCCCTAGCCTTTTCCACTTGTCATTATATTATTTTTATTATTTATTTTGATTTTTATTTGAATTAAATCAATTTTAATCAAAACAAATCATAAAAAATCTAAAACATTGAAATCCAAAGATCTTGTACATGTTTCAGGTCCTACATCCAGATAGCAATTGTTTGAATTCGTGCCTAGCCTTGGTGTGCACAAAAAGATTGGTTTTGGCTATTTTTGGAAACATATTCAAAGGAATCAAATCAAGATCAAAAGCAATGATGAAGGAAGATTGAGATCAGGTTTTCAACCATAATCCATTCCTCAATACATAAGGAGTATTTGCAGACCTAAAAGGAGACTAGAGAGAGGCGCAAGAACAAGAACAAAACTTGAAAAAACACCAAAAAAGTGCAGACACGATTTCATATTTCCAGGCATCCTCAAGACCTTTTAACCATCCCAATCGCTTCCTGGGGCCACAAGCAAGCAAAACCAATCAAGAACAAGGAGTTTCCATTTCCAAATACCACTGTAAGTCATCCACGACATTGATTTATTTTTGAAATCGAATTGCATCATTATGTCACTTATAGCATGAAATAATCATATATTCTTGATCCTTGGAACATTTGCAAACTATCTGTATTATTTAATTACATTTTCATGAACTGTATTGGAGTTTGCCATTATTAGCGTTTCTTGCTTCGATTTGGGATCTGGTGTACAGGTGAAATTGGGCCACGATTAGGGTACCATGAAGTTCGTGAGACTGAGACAAATGGATTGGTACCATCACCATTGATTTATAGTGCTTGTATATGATTCTTGATAGGCACATGTCTTTAGCCACGATGGATGTCTGTTGGTAAACGTATGTTGTCTAAGACAACAGATCCTTGGAGAAGACGAAGATGTGGCAAGCAACCATTTGCCTATTTAAAATTTTGCGCGCAGGGATTTAGTACTTTGTTATTTCCCATATTATTTTTTATGTTTATTTTATGTACAAATGAAACAGCTAGCCCAGTTGGTAGTGGAACGCTTGGAAAGTTCCTTGGGGCCTGGGTTCGAATCCTAGGTCCCCCCAATTATTCCATGTTATTTTGCTTCAGGTAATCCAGCGTGCACACAAGGCCAAGGTCCACCATGTGACCTCATCATCCAACCTACCAAGTGGCCAGATGACCAAATCCAGAGGCCATCAATGAAGGAGCATCATAGGCTTCAGTCAACGCGTAGCACTGGGATCCAAAAAGTCAAAATGGATCAATTTCTGTTGGGCCCAAGACTTGCTATCAACACCCTCCAAAATTGCTTTCAGGCCCAGTTTTATTCTTTCTTTTCTTTGTTTTATATTTTATTTAATTAATTTATTTTATTTATTTTACTAACACAAAATAATAATTCTTTTTATCAAAAAATCACAAAAAATAATATTTCACCCAATTAGACTTAGGTTTATTTTTTATCAATAAATTAATTAATTTAATTAGATTTTAATTTTAGGTAACTTTAATTTCTTTTTTGTAAATAAATTAAAATTAATTAGAACAATTAGGGTTTTGTTTCTAACTTAATTATATTTTCTTTTAATAACCAAAAACACAAAAATAGGCCATTTATTCATTTTCATTAATTAATTTAATTAGCTAATTAATTGTCTATTTAATTTAAAAACCTAATTCTTTTCTTAAAAATAATTAAAAAACAACAAAAACAATTTTTCTTTCGATTAGGTTAGAAGGGGTGAAAACCCTAGTTCTCTCCCGATCTTAATTTCCTCGCGCGCGCTTTATCATTTATTTTTACCCCATTAATGTAATTGCTCACAAGTTGTAATATCTTAATTAGGACCATTTTACTTTCATTTATCGCTTTCTTTAAGGGTTTGTTTTTGGCTATGTAAGTACCCGAAGCCTTGTAATAGCTTAGTTTAATTTCCGCACTTTAAATTCGGCAAAATATTAACTGTTAGATGTATGAATAATTAGGGTTGCATGACAAGAATGTATGATTAACTTTAAATCGGTTAGCTAACCCTAAATGTGCAAAGATAATAAATTTGAAATTGAATCACTCGCACATGCACACTCCTAGGGTACACTCCCACTTCGGCTGTCTTCAGTAAACGGTCATTAAGTATAGGATGCTTTAGTGGTCGCTCTTTTGTCTAAACAAAGATCAAAGTCCTGTTCGAAAAAGTTGCCTCGGAATTGTTGCCTCGAATGATTGATCTAAGACATTAGGGTTACTACTAAGACGTCCTAACATTGCTTTAGTGATCGTACGTCCCTTTCAAATTGACCCTTAAAACTCCAACGGCGATGCTACCTACTCACTAATAGTGGGATAGCATAGTCTAAAGGAAACGAACATAGAATAATTCTTTTTTCGAGTAGGTAGATGCTCTTAAGTACTTGCTCAATCCAAAACAAACTTTTTCACACTTACACTCCTTTCAAACAAAGTTTTAAAAAACACTTCGTAACACTCTTGAAGACAGAAGCAAGGGTTAAATCAAAGTCAAAACAAAAACTTTTCAAATCACACAAACACAAAGAAGCAATTTTGAAAATGATGAGCAAGTACCTAAGAGCCCGTAGATAACTACGGATAGAAAGGGTGATAATACCTTCCCTTTCTATAATCTACCCCCCATACTCAGAAAATCTCGAAAAAGGAATTTTTCTGTGCTTTTTTCCTTTCCTTGTTGGATAAAATAAAAGTCGGTGGCGACTTTTGCTTACCGCGACATTTTGCGAACACAAACGCAAAATGCAAACCAGCATTCCAAAAACAATCCCGGTTCTGGCCACCGTATCACACTCCCAAATTATTGAAAGTATGGATGTTAACACTGTCTAAACTCATAATACAACTTCAGCACAACACCGGTCAAACTATCCTGATAAAAGTGAATCAGCAGACGCTGATCATCAGTATGGGTAGACATTCTCCTTAAATACATCACCAGAGGAGCATGATGGAAAGTGGTGCCCTTGTACTTCTCAAACTCCGGGACTTTAAACTTAGCAGGTATCTTAACATTCGGGACCAAGCATAAATCATTCAAATTCTGCCCAAATAACTCTTTCCCCTGAGGGACTTCATCTCTCTTTGCATCTTGTCAAACTGCTCTTGAAAATCATCCATTCTGTCATAAAGACCCAAGTCTTCACTCGGTGGAGGGAAAGGACGACACACATCATCATTAACAAACGGAACCATATTCACTGAAGGAGGTGCAGCAGGAGCAACATGCACCACAGAAGGTGTCAGAGTAACAATAGTCTAAACAATCAGTGTATCTTAAGGACCAAGATTGAAACCTTCAGGTGCAACATTATCTGGAATTCCCTAAGGATAACCTTGAGGCATGCGATTTTGAACAACAGCTGGAGTAGAAGATACGGGAAAAATTAGAGCTTTAGTAGTTGCCCTTGTTGGTTGAGGCTGGACACTCGGTGGCTGATTCTGAGCAGCCACCAGAGCTTCCATCAAAGCAGTTAGATTGGCCATGCCGGCCTTAAAGCAGAAACCTCCTCGCCCAACTCGCGATTCTCTCGTTCTAAGTTGTCCATCTTCTTTCTAAAGTTAGCCCGAGTGTTGTAGTGGTGAGTCAGCTTGCTGAACGAAATAAAGAAACTTGGTAAGACACCTGGATATGCATACCAAATACAAGAAATATGTGCAATATGATGCATGATATGCAATGCACATGATTTTATTTTATTATTTAATATTTCAAGGGATTAAAAATTTATGGACATATTGCAAATATCAAAGTAATAACGCATTTGAAATACTGAAATTTTTTATTATAACAACTCCAAAATGGATTACAAGTTTCAATGATCCCAAGTACAAGATGAAAATAAAATCTAAAACCCTGAAAAGAAAAACTGATGGAGATCACTCTATACGCTGGCGCTTCCCCGTGAGCATGGCAATCTGAGACTTCAACCTCTGGTTTTCTTTCGCATATCTGGTGGCAACCGCTTTCCAATCACCTGAATTAGGAAGTGAGCAAATATCATCTGATTGAGGCTTAGGAGAAAATAAATCCCCTTGCCTATCCATAGCCTCTACCACCCGACTCTCAAGGATCTCAATCAAGTCGCCTTTCTCCTTCAAGTCTGCTCTATAGGAAATCTCTAAAGTTTGGCACTTGTTCTTCCAAGCGTCCTTTTCATGTTGCATCCTGACCAAAGCAAGCTGCAGCTCTTCTAGATCATCTAATAGGGGAGGAGTGGTCTTCACAAATAGATAAGGCATAGGTGTTTCTCGGGAATACGACATCTTCAACTGAATAGCTCTCGTTTGGACCCACTGAAGATATGGCTCCAAAGAAACAGCACCCCTAGGTCCCAAATCTTTCCTACTCTTCTTATGAATGTGACGCCAGGCCTTCACAATCTGCTCCCTAGATTCCCTATGGTCTTCTCCCTCCTTCATAAAGAAACTAATCAAATGATTACTATTTGGTTTATACCTCATCGGATAACCAAGCTGTCGGCGTGTAAGAACAGGGTTATAGTTAATTCCTCCCTTTGTACTAAGAAGAGGTACATTGGGGAAACTACCACAACTGTCAATAATCTCTATATACTGGTAATCTCGATGATACCAATCAATATCCGAGTGAGTAAGTGCCATGATCTTAGGAGCCCAACGCGGTTCCTTCTTGACATCCTAAAAAGCATCAGACTGAGGCATATGAGAGATAAACCACTGGTACAACAGGGGCGTGCAACAGATAATCATCCCCCATAGTAGGAATTTCGAAGATGAATAGAGTAATAAGCATCACCCAACAAGGTAGGAACTGGGTTTCCAATCATGAAGATCCTGATAGCATGAACGTCAACAAACTTGTCCACATTAGGAAATTAGAATAACCCGTAAGCAAGTAGAGAAAAGATGGCCTCAAAAGCGACTGTACTCTTCATCCTAGCAAAGTAACGAGCTTTCTCTAATAAGAACTGAGCTGGTAATCCTCTAATCCCTCCTTTAGTAGTCATATGGGCTTCCACCTCAGACTTCCCCAGATGAATCAAAGCAGTAATCTCATGTGGTTTTGGCTCACCCTCCAAACCAGTAAAAGGAACACGATCGGTAACAGGTAAATATAATAGATAAGAATACTCCTCCAGTGTAGGCATAAACTGATAGTCGGGAAAAGTAAAACAATGATGCATCGGATCATAGAACTGGACCAAGGTCGAGAGAATAGTCTCCTTCACCTTCAGCTTCCTGAGAGGAATAATGGATCCATACTTCTTCCGAAAGTCTGCAGAACACTCGATATCGGGAATTAGACTGACCAACTCATCTATCTTGGGATCTTTGAAATTGTATTTCCCAGTCTTTCTCTTTCCAGAATCCATGGTTAAAAGGTACCTGAGATATTCACAAATGGTCAACTTTTTAAATCCCTTGAAATAAGATCTCTTCAAAAGATGCTTATGAGTGCATGGATGCATGATGCAGAAATCACACACAAGATCACACATATAGGATTCATAGGTTCAATTTCACGAGCATGAGGTCGAAGGTACTACCCATAAGGTGTTGGTCTAAAAGTTATCACCTTCCGAACAAGGTTCTATAGGTTCCCAGAGTCTACATCCTTCCTTCATATATTACCAACTTCCCTATTAACTCGGTAATTAGTAATATTCTCAATAAAAACTCGTCTGAGTGTAGTATCGTGTGACAACTATTTCCGAATTACTCCATCATAGCTTCCGCACTACACCTAAAAGGTCAAGATGGGTTTGGTATTATACGGTTCTCAATTTCAGCAGGCACCCAGGTCAAAAACAATATGTCTCCCCGATTACTCGGTAAACGACACTACAGTCAAAGGGGCCTCCACTGAGTGCGGGATCTCATGCCTACTTTTTTGGTATTACTCCCTCAAAGTTAACATTACTATACCTCTCCTCCTATCTTAAAGTTTTCCCAAGTCCGGGTATAGGACATATAAGTAATCACCAAGTACCCTGAAAACCAGGAAAATCCAGGCAACATATATACAACAAATAATATAACACGTAAACAACAATAGCACATATAGACAAATATAGGCTCAACCCACTTAGGGATGGACCAGTAAGAGGTCTATCTTTCCCCAGTGAAGTCGCCATTTTTCTGTAGTGGTAGAAATGTTTAAGACTAAGCCATTGGATTTACTAGACTTATACAAATCAAAATAAAAATCGCCACCGCGCTTTATTGTTTCTAAAGGAATGGGAAAAGAGAGAATAACCCAAAAGAGGGGGGAAAGATTCAAGGAGGGGGTTGGTTATGCAAAGGGAAGGTATTAGCACCCTAAACATCTACGGAACTCCGCATGAACCTCTTTGTAAAATCTGTATATTTTGGCTATGAAATGTTGTATAAAAATAGATGGTGGAGGTGAGAAAAGAAATATTTTTTATAATTTTTGCACCCGCCGTTGTTGCGAACCTTTAGTGCCTAAGTACCACCTTTCGTGCAATAGGGGATCAGGGTACACGTAGTTCCTCTTTTAAATATTTTAAAACACAAGTGTGTTGGTTGATTTTAAGAGATAAGACGTCATCGTCATTGTCCGTGTGGAAAACATACTTACTAACCACAATCATGAGAAAGTAGAATTTGCATCATCTAAAAGTGGAGAATATGGCTTGGATTTTAAAATCAATAATGCCTCACTCAACACCCAAGTGGAAAATATCTCACTTCACTACATATCGTAGAAGTATAGTTGTTTGCATCACTACAAGGATTGACAAGAGTCGAATCTTTTGAGAAAAGTTTAAGATGAAAGCCAAGATGCCAAACTGGTTTGAATGAGATTGATTGATCTTTAGTCTTCTCACAAAAAATGTTAAAGTATTATTAAGTTTATTGAAGTTTATTTATGAAAATGTTTTGTAAATGCATGGACATAAGTCCAATTTTATTATGAAAGTGATTCAAGTTTAAAACAAAAAGAGTTTTCAAAAGGAGGGAGAAGATTTTTGAAATTAAAGAAGATGGGAGGAGAAGAAGAGGCTATCCTAAAGAATAAGGTAAAAGCTCGGGATAAGAACCATCTAACTAACAAAAAGCCAATACTTGACATTATGAGCCAAGATAGAATTCACATTCTTTGGATTGAAACCAAGAAAGCAAAGATACTGGACCTCTTGAGAGAACCAAACTTCAAGTGTATTAAGTCTTCACAAAATTTGGGCAGAGTAACGGCTGCATACGGGTGAATTCCAGATTACAAACAAAGAGTGTAATCACAATAACCTGCACACAAAACAAACAAACAACCCAATGCCTTGAGGTAATCCTTAAAAGCTCCAGACAAAATAATCAGATAAGGTCACAAGGTCTCCAATCATAGGCCAAGGTTTCTAATCCTAAGTCCAAAAAGTCTAATGCTCCATAATGCCACGGATAGTAGCCAAATAGTCCGAGTATCATTAAAGATTTGTAGGGTTTATGTTGATTATTAGGTGTTTTGAAAAAGAAAAGTAAAGCTCAAGTGAGCAAAAATAAAAATGACAAGAAGGTAAATACTCAAATGAGCAAAGATGAAAATGGATTGAAATGTAAATGCTAAAAGTAAATAGTGCATAAAAATAAAGGGCATGTAATAAAAATAAAGGATAAAGTCAATTATTAGTGATTAGTGGTTAGTTGGATGATCATCTTGAAACTTGCATTTAGAACTCATTAGAGGATTGGTAGAACCAAAGCCACCACACAACAAGTTGCATTTGCTTTTTGTCAACTATATCATCCATTTGGAATCCTCATGAGTACCATTTAATGATCAATGGTGTTTAAGTGATCTGCGTTGACCAAAGGTGTTGTAGATCCATTAGAGGATTGGTAGAACCAAAGCCTCTACACAATGAATCTCAAGGTTATTGGATCAAAGAGATCAAATTAACATACTTGGGCTTGCAAACATAAGTTTGGGCCACGAATGATCATTTATTCGAATCAGGACAACATTTAGCGCTATGTTAAGCAATCTATGCACCATTTGTTTTGAGACATGATATAGAGATCATGCTCCAATAAAACTTAGTGAAATAAGAAAAGGGATGAGATGAAGAGGGGTGGGAGAGAATACCCAAACCACTTTTGAATTAAAATTAATCAAACTATTATTAAAATCATTCATCCATTTTTTGTGAAGTTAGACTCAACACCATGGATCCAATGATGTTAATAAAGTTCATGATCAAAAATTTAACCCAAGATCATCCAGAAATTAGTCACAAAATAATATTACATTTAACATATACAAAAAAAGGTTTAAAAAAATGTTTTAAAATAAAAATAAAAGAGAAAAATATCAACTATGTTCAAATTGATCAATAAATAAAAAGTAAGTCCATAGAAAAATCAGAAAAGGACTCAAATGATCTCATAATTTTTTGTTAATTTTTTTAAGTCAGAAACTATTTTTAAAATTAAAAGAAATGAGTAAAATAAAAAAAAGTGATTAAAAAATACCAAAGTCAGAAATAAAAAATAAGTGAGGTCACCAATATTTGTCATAATATCATTGGACCATTCCATAATTTTTTCAGAATTTAAAAATACATAAAAGTATTTTTAAACATTTAAAACAATTCAAATAAAGTGAAAATTTATTAAAAAAACACCTAAACACAAAATTAAATTGTGAAAAAATAAAAATCAGAAAGAGAATAATCAAAAATATTTTTCATAATTTTTTAGAATTTTTGGACTAAAAATGGATTTTCTATGATTTTTTGAATTTTAAAATAATTAAATATAAAAATCAGAAAAGAAAATAAAAGTCAAAAATATGTGGATCATTGGATGAGAGTCAAAACGTGTTAGTAATCAAATCCAAGGGATCTGGCGCGTTGTGCATATCATGGTCATTAGTGAATAATGCATAGGATCAATAATTAAATCAGATTTCAAAAAATAGAAGTGGCGTGCCATCATTGGTTGGAAGATGACATGTTGGTCATCTTCAACCTCCAACCAACATGAATTACAGGTCTCTTAAACTGTATAATCATAAGCTCATACCTATGCCATTCGCTTCGTCTCTTCAAGACGAAGACAACCACACCCTCGCGCCAAATTTATATAAACTGTAGCTCAAGCAATTTGGAAGGAAAGTTTTGAAAAGGGATTTGAAATTTCATGGTCAAAACGTGTTTCCAGTAAAAAGCAAGTGTTGCAACTAGAACCAGGGCAATGAGAGCATCACAATGATATCAAAGTTTTGAAGAATTGATGAAGGAATCTACGTATTGAAGTTGAGTTGCAGATCTCTGAAACTGGACTTCTATGGAGCAATATAGGGCACGATTCTTGAATGTAATTATATGGTTAGCTTCAAGGAAGATCACGAAAGGTGAATTGATGGAAAAATTGGATTGAAAAAGGCTTGAGGATGGATTTTGAAGTTGCTGAATTTTAAGTTATGAAACAAGTTTGGTAGGGTGATTCTGGATATCCAAGCTTGAGGAAATGAATGGGGAATGACCCTCTATTTATAGGGAATCAAATGGAATGTCCAAGCATGTGAAATGATGAAGTTTGGAGGGAAATAGTATGAAGTTGCAAACAAGAAAAGTGTGACTTCCAGTTTGATCAAAACTCATCCAAAACGCGCGTTTTGCTATGCTAATCGCTTCTAGAACTTCATTAAACATGTTTAGAGGCATAAACGCGCAGAAACAAAGTGTTTAGAAGTCAAATCAAGGATTTCAAACTTCTGACTTGGTGAAAATTTCAGTTTTAAAGTGCCAACTTCTGACCAATGGCATTCTCACCTCAAGGGGTCTTAGGGCTTGATTCTTGATGCTTTAGAAAGATGAGGTTACAAGATTTTCAATGGAAAAAGAATGGGATCAAATGGATGCTTAAGCTGAAAGTTGCATTGAGTCAAAGTTGGAGAAAAAGGGTTGACTTTTCATACTTAGAAATATTTCAAATTTTTCTTCAAAAGTGACCTATAAAGTTTTGCATCCAAACATGGCCTTCCTCTTGGAATTTTTTCTTGACCAAAAAATATGGCATTAAATATACCTCTTGAATGACATTTTGAAACTTTAACCATTCAAAATCTCCAAAAATTGAGGGAGTTATGAATTGTTGAAGTTGGCAAAAAATCATGAAATGACCTATAATCTTTTTTATCCTTAATGGAACTTCCATCCATTTTCTCAATTTTAACATAAAAGAAGGCATGAATTTAACATCCTAAATATCATTGTGGAAAAAGAATGGGCTCAAGGTGATAAAAATTGACCAAGTTATGATCATTTGAAATCACACATGGAAAATTGGGGGTGCATCTGGAGGACTTGTAATCTTTTTTCTTCATCAAGTTTCTTCCACATGAAAAATCATTAAAACTTATGAAGTTATTTGTTAATAACCCTTTGAAGAGAAGGATGTATTTGGAATCACTCAAAAATACCAAAAGATGAGCATGATATACTCCTTTGAAGTTCAAAACCCTAGCTCCTAGATTAAGAAACATGCCTTGAGGAACTTTGAAAATTTTGAACAAACTTCTTGTACCAAAACAAATGCTTTGTAAACATAAGTTGTTGAGGATGATAATGAGAACTCATATCAACCACAATCACTTTAATATCTTGAGAATTGAGAGAAATATGCATTTGTGACCAATAGAACAAAGTCTTGTCCAAACATGACTATTTTTTTCAATCAACCCCGTGTACCTTTTTGGATCAAATTTGATAATATTGAAATATGGTGAACCAAAATAACCTTGCCATGCTATTCATTCCAAAACAAATCCAATGGTGAGGTTTGAACTTCTCAAGCTTTATTAACTAGGGCATGGAAATAAACTCATGAACCCATGGAGCCACTTGCTGAATCTTATTGCCTTTACCTACATGGATAACAAGCAAGACAAACCAACATTGCATTTTATTAATTAAAAGAAGAAATCAAGACAAAAATATTCATGATCACAAAAGAACACAAGTCAAAGTGCTTGGTGATTCCTAAAAGAGCAAAGCTAAATATAGGGAGGGTAACCAAGAATCCTAATGTGATCTTGTTGTGATGGAATCAACATGGTATGATGAAGGGATCTTAGGGGCAAAAATTGGGGTACAACAATCGGGTTGGTCACTTGGTAATCAAGCGTATCATATTGCCGCAAGGTGATCCCAGGGGTAAATGGACTCCTACATACGAAGGACCGTTTGTGATAAAAAAAAACCTATTTTATGGTGGGGCAATGATCTTAAACACTATGGACGGTAACGACCTTCTGCACCCTGTAAATGCGAACATAGTTAAAAGATACTACGCATGAACAAAAACCTGTTAGGTCGACTGGCCTAGGAAAAAATTAGGGCATCCCGGTGAACCAAAAGGGATCGGGCAAAAATTAGGGATAAAATACAAAAAAAATTGTACACCCGACAAGCTGAAAACCTGAAAAGGCAGCTTGGGCAAAAAAGGATATCCCGATGGACTGAAAACCCGAAAGGGAGGTCCAGGAAAAAGTTAGGGATTTAAAGCGTATGACTATGTCCCGTTGGATCACCTTATAGCCAATCTCCGACATCAATCGTCAAACTCGGATGGTTCTAATCAATCCAATCAGCCTCGAACAAAGAAACAAGTGGATGAGACGCTCAGAGACATGAATGGTATAGCAGAATGAGAACCCCATGGGATTATTTTATATAGTTGTCTTTTCTTTGTATCAATTTTTCATTTTTACGATGACATTCTCTTACTAGGATGTTTATCCCTTTGTACAAAAATACCTATTCAAGTTAAATACAAAGATATTCCTTTAAAAGTGCAAAACTATCTGTTTTTCTTTTAATGTTCCTGTTTTGTTTGCAAAATATTTCCAGTGTTTATTTTTGAACGTATGCATTTGAATATGATTACTGTTTATAAATGAATGCATAAAAAAAGAAAACTAAACAGAAAGACAATTACTAATGGCTTTAAGAAACAGGACAACATATATGCGCCATTACATAAAATCCCCGCATATACTTTCTATAAACAGAACAGAAGCAAAAACATCCTGCTACAGGATCTTGGTCATATCTCCAGTATGCAGCCTAATGGCATCTTTTGCCTTCATATTCCCGACGGAGCAAAACTTCCAGTTACTATTCAAAGGGCTCTCTAGTGAAAGTCACCCAGCTGCTCAAGAATTCCCGAGCATGTTTTCACAAAGTCCACAAGCAATGCACGGCGTTTCACTTCCCCAACAGAGTTTACTTCTCTAATGACGGAAATCGATCTATCAATACATGGAGGCTTACACTTCTCATTCCCAACAGCAGTCTGGGATTTATTTTCCCTAATCCAACAACACTGCAGCAGAATAACTTACATGTGCATACATCATATCCATACATCATAAACATCGATGACACAAATGCATATATCGCAATCTCATTGCACTATGCATTTCATGCATCATGGCATTACATACAACTAACTCTTTACCTTTCTCAGGAAAGATCAATCAACAGAAAATTATCATCAAATTTTCAACAAGACAAGGAAAATATCTATGAACAAATCAATTGTGGATCAATTCTCGAAACAGGACAGGGTGACTATCTATATGACAATTACTTTTCCAGACCCCTGCTGGTTTAGTTTAAATCTCTCAACAGTTTATCTTGATTCTTTCCTAATAGACATCTTCTATGGTTCAGATAAATCGCCCCAAGATTTGTTCTGATTCTTTTTCACATCCCTGCTGGTTTAGTTTAAATCTCTCAACGGTTTATCCTGATTATTTCCCAGTATACATTTTCTCTGGTTCAGATAAATCGCTCCAAGATTTGTTCTGATTCTTTTCCAGACCCCTGCTGGTTCAGTTTAAATCTCTTAATAGTTTATCCTGATTCTTTCCCATTAGACATCTTCTCTGGTTCAGATAAATTGCTCCAAGATTTATTCTGATTCTTTTCCAGACCCTTGATGGTTAATTTTAAATCTCTCAATGGTTTATCCTGATTCTTTACCTAGTAGACACTTCCTCTGGTTCAGATAAGTCACTACAAGATCTATTTTGATTCTTTTCAGACCTATGCCAGTTTAGTTTAAACCTCTCAATAGTTTATCCTGATTCTTTCCCTCATGCACTTCCTCTGGTTCAGATAAGTCACTCCAAAATTTATTCTGATTCTTTCCAGTAAAATATTATTCAAGACTTCTGCTAGGTTCAGTTTTAAATCGGCCAAAGGTTTATTCTGATTTTTTTCCAAGTTAAATTCAAGCTTAGACTTAATTTAATTTCTGTCGACAGTCACCTTCGGATGGCATCTATAAGCCCATCTCCGTCAACTCTCCATCATTTCTCCAAATGGCATCTTTAAGCCCATTCCTTACACCTCAACCTCATAATCATCATAGTGCAAATTTCTAGGCACTCTAGTGTTCAATCATCTTCCACCTTCAAGTCACGAATGGCAGATTTGCCAATCTAACTTTTCAGGTTTAAGAAGATTGAACAGGGGCAGCTATTGTACCCCAAAATTTGCCCTCTCATTTCTCAAAGGATCATCCTGGACCCTCAGGTTTTCTTCTATCAAGTTTCAAGTCTTGGATTACAATTTTCCAAGAAAGTCATTCACAAGGGCAAAATGGTCAAAAGTTCACTGAAAAGTCAAACTTTGAATTTTTAATCAAAATAAAGTTTCAACAATCATATTTCATCAAGATAAGAATTTGGTTCATCAAGAAATCAAAATTCAGAAATTACTTTGAAAAAATCAATTTTTTAAACACTTAGAAAAATTTCTAAGTGTTAAGAAAACATGACAATTTCAGAACTTCTGGGCCAGATTTCACGCAAGCGCAATCAGAATTTCCAAAGACGGTTCAGAATATGACTCTTCAATTAGAACATAAGGAAACTGTGTTCTTCGATCAAAACATGACTCTTCAGCATATGAATACTATGTTCTACACTTCGATTAGAACATCACCCTTCGAGTCTCATTCTGGTCTTCTTCGATCAGAACATCACAAAGCCCCAAACCCTCGTTTGAACAGTCTGCTGCACTGCTATGGCACAGTCCTGCATCCAGGTGCCACAACGCTCCAAAGTGCTGTTGATCCAGTCCACGCCTTCATTTTTCTCAAACCCCATATTTGCACCAAATTAGAATATGAAAGCTGTGTTTAAAAATCAATGGAACAATATGTCTAAAAGGTTTAAATCCCATTTGTTTCCCCCCTCCCCCCCAAACCACAGCAAACTCATCTATAAATAAGTTGTTACATCACACGTTTAAGGGGATGGCTTTTGAAAAGGGGGAGGGATCAAATACAAAAAAAGAGAAAAAAGAAAATATTCAAACATTCTCAAAACCCAGAATTCTCAAAACAATATTTTTTATTCTTCCTTTGGAATCAAAGAACATAACATTTTCTGTTGCATTTCTTGCTGACCCCAGAACATTCCAAGGCAGCATATCAGGTCCCAAACACATGCCTCAGATTCAAGGTAAGTCATTCTAACTTTGAACTTTTCATTCAGAACATCATTAAATATGTAAATATCATATTGTTGAGACTGCACATATCATTACCTAAGTAGAAAAAATTGTGGATCAGAACTTCTTGAAGAAACCTAGGCTCAGAATTAGGATTAGAACTTCTATAAACTGTCGTGTTTTTTATTTTCTTATTTTGCTGTTGTTAAGAACTGAATAAGTTGCAGATGCTCTGGCTAATGTAAGGAAGGAGGTGAAGTGTAATACAGAACTTCTGAGTTTTCTTTCCCACTATTTTAGCACAGCATCCGAACTTCTAGATATTTTCTCAATGTTAGCACAACATCAGAACTTCTAGATTTTTTCTCACTGTTGACACAGTATTAGAGCTTCTAAATTTTTTCTTACTATTAGCACAGAATCCGAACTTCTAAATTTTTTCTCACTGTTTTAGCATAATATTAGAACTTCTATATTTTTTTCTCACTGTTTTAGCACATCATCAGAATTTCTAGATTTTTCTCACCGTTACCGCATCATCAGAACTTCTAGATTTTTTGTCACTGTTTTAGCACAACATCAGAACTTCTAGATTTTTTCTCATTGTTTCAGCACACACAGAACTTCTAGGCTTTCTTACTGTTTTAACACGCACATAACTTCTAGGTTTTTTTACTATTTTAACACAACACACAAAACTTCTAGGTTCTCCTCACTGATTATAACACAACACATAACTTCTGGTTTCCTATAATGTTTCTTTCAGAGCTTCAGCGTGCAGCAACCCAAAACTTCTGGTCCCCTCTAACGTTTCTTCCTGAACTAGAGTACGCCTAACATTAGAACTTCTGGTCCCTTTCATTTTGTTTTCAGCAACGTGCTGATCCTGTTTTCATTATTTTTTCCCTTTTCTTTCTTATTCTTATTATTTTCAGCATTAATTTTATTTTTTATTAACATAAAAAAGGCATAAAAAGTATTTTCTTTTATTAACTAATTATTTTCCTTTTAATTTGTTAAGACAAAAAATCATTTTCAAAAACAAATTCTTCCCTTTTCTTGTGTTATAAAATTCAATATGGGGTTAATAGATAATTAGGATTTAAATTCTTGTAAATCCCCATTTGTAAATATGTACCCCCATCCCCGAAATGATGTAATAGCTTAGGATTTATTTTTCTGCATTTTATTTTGATTTCATATATTGTTAGTAATTAGGATATATGGCAAGATAAAATCAATAAATAGATAACCATAATCAAACACTAAATGCATGTAAATTAAACACACTTGCACACTAGCACCCCTAGGGTAATCTCACTTTGTTGCCTTTTGGAAAATAGTCATGTCCCTCGAATATGGGTGTTTTAGCAAAGACCCTCGATAAAAGATCGTAGTCCCTCGATGACCCTCAATGTTGCCTTTGGTAAATGATTTAGTCCCTAAAGGACAATGCTAAAACGTTCCATAGGTTGCCTTCTATAACTATACAAACGTCCCACTCCCATCCCTTCACATCCAACGATGGGGTTTCTTACCAAAACAATGGTAAGATAACAACATTTAAAGGAGGAGCAAAATAACGTTTAAGACCTTTTGAGTAGGTAGGTTGTTCCTAGTTGCTCGCTTGCTCACAACAAAAACTTTTTATACACCAACACTTTCATTTTGAAACATTTTCAAAAGACAAACACTTTGTACGCATTCTTATAGAGACGAGAACCATTGCAAAGACATTCCTTTTCAAAACACTTTCAAAACCCACATCACAAACGTACTTTCAAACCAAAAGTAAGTGATCTAACAAGCAACTAAGAGCCCATAGATAACTATGGATGAAAAGGGTGTTATCACCTTCCCTTTTCATAACCTACTCCCCGAACTCAAGAAATAATCTTGAAAGGTTTTTCCTGTTCTTTTTAACCTTTCCTTATTGGATAAAATAAAATTCGGTGGTGACTCTTGCTATCTACAACAGTTACGATCAAACGCAAAACACCCAAGTCAGTTCTCCCACTGCGTTACAATGGCCCTTCATAGGTGGGAGTTCATTTGCCCCTGGGATCACCTTGTGGCAGGATGATGCACTTTGTTACCAAAACGCCAGCCTGATATACCCGATGTTTGACTTTCTTGTTGAAATCTTTGATCATACGCTTCTGGTACATCTGACCGTGACAAACAGCCGCAAGCCTCTTCTCCTAAATCAAATTCATATGGTCTAGTCTAGTCTGAATCCACTCATATTCATCTAAATTTGTGTATCTTACAATCCGTAGAGAAGGAATCTGGACTTCGACAGGTAGGACAACTTCCATACCATAGACTAGGGAGAATGGGGTCGCCCCAGTTGATGTCCGTACTGAGGAGCGATAGCCATGAAGAGAAAATTGTAACATCTCATGTCAATCCTTGTATGTCACTGTCATCTTCTGTATAATCTAATTGATGTTCTTATTGGCGGCTTCCACTATGAAATTCATCTTCAGTCGATACAGAGAAGAATTATGATGTTTAATCTTGAATTTTTTACAAAGTTCTATGATCATAGTGTTGTTAAGATTGGTACCATTTTCTGTGATAATCCTTTCGAAGATGCCATACCGACAGATAAGGTTATGCTTAATGAATCGGGCCACAACATTCTTGGTAACAGAGGCAAATGAGGCTGCTTCAACCCACTTTGTGAAGTAATCGATAGCAACCAGGATGAAACGATGCCCATTAGAAGCCGTAGGATTTATCTCTCCAATCATACCAATTCCCCACATTACAAACGGCCAAGAAGAAGTCAAGACATTCATAGAAACCAAAGGCACATGTACTTTGTCAGCATAAATCTGGAATTTGTGACAAGTTCTGGAATGGCAATCGCAATCAGTTTCCATGGTCGACCAATAATAACCCTCTCTAAAAAATTTCTTAGCCATCGTGTGCCCACTGGAATGAGTACCAAAGACCCCTTCATGCATATATTCCATAATCTTTTATGCGTCCTTCTTGTCTGTACAATGAAGCATAGTTGAATCATGATGGCGCTTGTATAAAATTTCATTGCTCGGGAAGAACTTAGAAGAGAACCTCTGTAGAAATTTCTTGTCATTAATAAACACCCTCTCTGGATACTCTTGAGCCTCGAGTTATCTCTTTGCTTCATGAAACCAAGGAGTTTCCTCTACTCTATCAGTATCAACCTCTTAGCAATGTACTGGTTCATCAAGTTTCTCAATAGTGATTCAAGGAGCCTTGTTGTCCCATCTAACTTTGAACATAGATGACATGGTTGCCAATGCATCTTCTAACTGATTCTCTTCTCGTGGGATATGTTCAAAAGCGATTTCCTCGAAGTACAGAATCAATGTCAATATGCACCCGATAAGGAATGAGATTTGGATGCTTCGTATCCCATTCTCCCTTGATTTGACTGATGACTAAGGTTGAATCTCCATATACATCTAAGAACTTGATTCTCATATCAATAGCAACTTTGATGCCCATGATGCATGCTTCGTACTCAACCATGTTGTTGGTACAATCAAAGCATAGTCTAGCGGTAAAAGGCGTATGGAAACCTTTGGGAGAGATAATGATTGCCTACTTTAATGATTATGTGGAACCATCACCATCTTATGATTTGGAAGGATGTCTTCGAGGTCATTCATTGTGTGCGAAGTAGAAGATTGCGACTGAATGCGCCTAAATCAACTGAGAAAACTACCCTGCCCCAGGTTATGATTAAGGGTTTAAATTTGTGTGAAAAGAAAAACTCCTAATTCTTTGGCTCAAACGGGTTGACTAGGGGTTATCTTCCTTATGACTCCACTGTTTAGGATTTTAAAACAATGCATGTACATCGTTAGCAGGGTCTGTTCAAAAGCATACTATAGGGATTGTGGTATCATTTTCGTCATCCTCCCTCTAAAGGCTCAGCTTTTTAATCGAGAGTTGAATATCATAAAAAGGAAAGAAGTTTAAATATAGTGAATACGAATGAACTGATTCAAAATAGACATATGCAATGCATTGATAAAGTAACAAAATTTGACATGAATAAATGTTCGAACAATCAAAAGAAAATTACAAATTGAAAATTCTAATGAACGAAAATCCCTCTTGTTAGAACTTGTCACTTCAAATGGTTGGCCTTGGAGGAATGACAGAAACATTCCAGTTGACCATCTTGTGTGAATTCCAATTCTCCTTCATCAATTAGGTCTTGAATTTTGTATTTCAACCTCCAACAATCATCAGTATCATGCCCCGGGCTGTTGGAGTGGTATGCACATCTTGCATTAGGATTGTAGTTAGGGGATACAGTCTTGGGATTCGGATGAGGTCCTACCAACGTAATCATATCCATCCTTAATAGGTGTTGCAAAGCTTGAGACAAATACATGTTGAGTTTGGTAAACTGCCTTTTGGGTCTATCCGGCTTACTCTGATTAACCCGTTTTTTTTTTGGCGAGGTTGTTGTTGGACCCGTGATGTGGTAGAAATTTGGAAAAGTCCACTCTTCACCAAACCAGCCTCTTGTCTTCTCGGAAGTTGATCAATGACTTGGTCCCCAACCTCGATTGTTTACTTCATACGGCTGCAGCTGTCTTGATGAAGTTTCTTGATAATGGCTCTCATCTCTTCTTCTCCCCGGGATAGGCCTTGGATAAGAGCCCTCTGCCCCAGCATCTTTGTTCTCATTGTTTCAACTTCAGCTTGCAGTTGTTCCAACCGTTCGTCCTTATTGTCTTCAGGATTTTTCTTGGCCAGGTTCATAGCGAGGAGTGCTTTCAACTCTTCCTGACCCTTGGATAGGTTTAGGAACATTTCCATGAACCGAGCTTCTTGAGTTTAGAGATCTCTGTTATCTTGTTTAAGAGCCATTGTTGAAATAAACAACAAAGAAGATGAGAAGCCTGTAACGGTACCTGTTTATGCAATGCTATGGATGGGATGAGTATGTAATGACTTCAAGGACTTTGGGAATTTTAAATTTGCGAACCAAAATGAAATAAATATTTTATTAGAGAATTAAAAATACAATTGCCATTTAGGCATTACAATTAAAAATTCAAAAAACTAAAAAAAAAAAGTTTCCCATGGATGCTTCCTCTTCGTGCCGAGATAGACATTGAGGCTTCTTTCCTCATGAAGCTTCTTTGTAAGCTCTAAAACCTTCTTCTCCTGGGCATAGAACTGGTCCTTATAAGTATCACGCTTCTTCTTCAACTGAATCCAAGACCTTTGTAGTTCTTCAAAATCAGTGGGCATATCAGGATGAAGAATCGTGTAGGGAATATCCCCTTCAGTAATGGGCTCCACAATCACTGGTAAGATGGCTATGTAGGGCATCATAAGTTTCTGAGCGCGAGCTCGTACCCATTGGAGATAAGGTTCCATAGCAATGGAATTCTTTGGCCCCAAAGTCTTGGTGTCAGATACGTTTACCATGCCCCAAGCTCGTATCAACCTTTGGCGATACCCTTGAACATCATCCTCATAATTAAATACAATGCCCTGGATAAGTATCTCATGAAGACCATCCCTTCGAGTGTAACCAAATTGTCGTAGAGCCAAACAAGGATTGTACGTTATGCCTCCCATAATGATAAGTAGTGGGACACTAGGGAACTCTCCACAGCGGTCAATAATAGCAATATCTCCCACAATTCAGGAATACCAAAAAATATCCTTGTGAGAAAGTGACATTATCCTTTGTGACCAACCCAAACCTTCTTTATTCTTCAGTACTGACTTAGGGAGGTGAGAAATAAACCACCTCGACAACAATGGCATGCAACATATAAGAACCCCTCTTCTCTTCATGGTACGATTGTGGAGAGCGTGTAAGATATCTCTGAGCAAAGTAGGCACGGGGTCACGAGAGAGGAAGATCTTGATAACATTCACATTTATGAGTAAGTCTGGATTGGGGAATAGTACTAACCCATATACTAGAAGGGCCAAGACCTCCTCAAAAGCCTGAAAGTCCAAATCATCCCAAAACAGCTGGGCTTTATCTATTAAGAACTTGGCTAGAAAACCCTTGACTCCTCTTCTTGTTTCCCAATTGGATACCACGTCGGCCCGTTTCAGATGCAAAGCTGAGGCAATGACTTCTGGCTTAGGAACCTCTTCTAAACAAGTGAAAGGCACCTTGTCAAGAATGGGTATATTCAATAACTGAGAGAACTCTTCCATGGTAGGCACCAGCAGATAGTCTAGAAAGGTGAAGTAATGGTGTTTGGGATCAAAGAACTGAAAGAGTACACCCATCATCTTTTCATCAAAGCTTGAAGTGACCAGGTTGAGAAGTCGAGCATGTATCTTAGTGAATGTAGAAGTTTCAGGAACCCTTGATACTAGCTCCTTGAGTTAGAGAGGTATTCTCACAAAGTTGATTCGGATAGTGTTTCTACGAGCGGAAGCCATGATCTGCAAAACAGACAAAGATAAATTCCCTCGGTCCTTGAAATGGTTAGTGTAATGAGAAACAAAACTATGTTATGATGCATGATGTTATGTTCAAACAGAGTAAATCACACACAAGCAAAGCGCACAATAGACCTTAGGTTCAAAGGCTTGCATGAGGTTAAAGGTAGGTACCCTCTTGAAGTTTAGTTGGTTTCAAACCTATCTTAGAAAAGTAATCGGGTTCTAAAGATTCTCAATATCATTGATCATCCTTTATCGGGCGTTATTTCAGCTCAGACAATCTTTTCTTGCGGCCGAAATATCTCGAAAGTCTGATCTTAATGAGTGTAGCATCGAGTATCAACCAATCCTCGGCTTTATATCAAGGTCGGCTATCTCACTACTTTCTAATGGCCAAGTTTGTTCAACTAAGGTTCTAAAGTCTGTTAGTGATTTACGACAGTACGCGTCGGCCCCGTATTCTCCTTGTTTCCACACGAAGGATACCGATACCAACCAAAGTGTCACACCAATACAACCATCACTTAAACCATACCGGTCTATTCCTCAAGAGTGTGACAACGTTGTTTTTAAAAATTTCTTTGAAAGTGTTTGTGAAAAAGAGTTTTTATTGTTTTGAGCAAGTACTTAGGAGTTTCTACCTACTCGAAAAAATATTGTTCATTTTCTCGTTTCCTTTAGACAGCGCTATCCTACTATTAGTGAGTAGGTAGCCCTATCGTTGGATGTTGAGGGACTATCGAAAGGGACACTATGGTCATCGAAGGCAACATGTAAAGATATCTTAGCATTTGAAGGGACTGTCGTCATAAGATCAATTCGTAGGAAACTCGAGGGACAAGTAGGGACTATGATCTTTGTGACGACTTTGAATTGCGGGTCATTGCTAAGGTATCCCTACGTTAGAGGGACACGACCATTATTTCCGAGGCAACCAAGTGGGGTAAACCCTAGCAGTGAGCATGTGCAAGTGTTCTTGATTCAGTTATTTTTTGTCTTTTTTTATTAGGTGAGCTAACATTTTAATTTAGTCTTGTCATACATACCTAATTACTAACAGTTAATATATAAAGTGCGAGAATCGTAAATCTACGCTATTACATGGCTTCGGGACATTTACATAATAGGTACAAGAAATAGAAAAGCGGGATTTTAAACCTAGCCTATTACATCCCATAATCAGTTACATTATATACAAAAAAAATACGAGAAATAAAATAACACGCGCGAGACGAGATCATACGTCTAAGAAGAAAAAACCTAAAAAAAGTATTCTAAATAAACAATAAAATCTTTTTGGTTGTTTATTAATTTATTAAAAAAAAAGAAATAATCTAGAAATCTAAATTTAATTTAAGAAAATAAATTTGTAGTAAAGTTACCCTAATTTTCTATTGGATTTTAATCACAAAAAAAGAATTCGAATCAATCTAATTAAGCTAATTAATTAATTGCAATTAAATATTTTACTATAAAAAAAACTAAACCTAACTTTTTTTGTTGAATTTCTGATTTTTATGATTCGATTAAAAAAAGATCTTTTTGTGAAAATAATTAAAATGGTAAATTAAAAGAAATAAAAAAAGAATAATAAAAAAGAAGATTTGGGCATGGGGTGATGAACCAAGCTGGGGGTATGAATTGGTATTTTCAAACCCAGATTTTTTTGCAAGCCCACCCTGCGCTTGGATCCAGTGCTAGCCATGTTTGAAGGTGCATCATGGACTTCTCTCCACTAGGCACTAGATCTGGATCTGAAGATGATCGACTAGCTGGATTTGGAGGGTGTATGGTAGGCGCGCTTGGGATGATAGTACCAGATCTGTAATTAAACATTTGGAAAAATATTATGTAGGATGCATGGATCGAACCCCTTACCTCCTACACGCGTGCGCCTTGAAGACTTCTCTCTTTGCTATCTGAGTTGGATTATTAGTCATACATATAATCAAATAAAATGAATATAATACAAACAGAACGTTATGCCCAAGAAATCAAATCTTGAAAAGTTGCCAAATGTGGATATTTTTGCCTATTTGGTCTTGCTCGAATTTCTTTCTATTATACAACCTGTATGGATTTTGATTCAATGCAAAAATCAAATCAAAACAAATCTTCATTATTTTATTTAATTTAATTTGATTTTTAAATGATTAAAATCAAAATAAATCAAATAAATAAGCAAATAATGCATGGAGAGGTTTATGGGTCGTGGACCAGACTAGGAGCAAGATGCAAGCATAAAAAGTTAGGCCCATTTGAAGAAAAATGCATTTTTGGGCATGGTTGACTTTGTGCAAATTTCCAAAAAAGGTCAACTTTGACAATGCATATCTCTCTCAATTTAGACCCTAAGATGGTGTTCTTAGGCTTTTTAGAAAGCTTAGGATGTCCCCTAAGCAACCTCTTTAGTTTCATCTCAGTTGGATCTTCCATGTTCATGTAAGGAGGTTTGACCTAAAAGGTGTTTTTGTTGACTTTTTGGAATGACCTATAATGTTTGAATTCATATCTTTCCATGAGTGCATTTCTTGAACTTGAGGGATGAAGATGAGTTGAAGGGAATTGGATTCTCTTCAAAATAAGCCTTGTATGAGAAATTTCTGATAAAGTATGAAAAAGTTTTGCTTGGTCAATGTTTGGTTGACTTTTCCTAAGAAACACTAATTTTGCAATATTTGAGTTTTGATGAATTAGGAGCCTTCCTTGGGGAATCATGATCAACCATTTATCAAATGATGGATATCACTTCAAAATGTTGAGGTTGACCAAAAATCTTGGGGTTTGACTGTATGTGGGCCCCAATTGACTTTTGACCTAGTACAGTTGATTTTCCAACATCTGAGCAGTTGATTGGGTAAACTTCTTGTGCAAGGCATGAAACTTGGCATGAATGGTCTTGAGAACATATTAGGACTATGGAGAGCATATGATGCCTTTGGGACTCACCCATCTTGATGAAAAAAGAAACCATAGTTGGATGTTCATTACTTTGGGAGAGTGTCTGGTCAACTCTTGGGCATCCTTGAGAAAGTATAGTATCTTAATGAACATATGTTAAGTAAAATTGGGAGGGGAAATTTTTGGGTACAACAGAGAACAACCCTTTTTCATCGGCAGGAGGTGAACCACAATATCAGTATCAAGCCCTGGCATGTCTTCGTACGATCAAGCAAATGTCTCAACATAGTCATGCAACATCTGGATTAATCTGTTCTTGACACTATCCTCTAGGTCGGCACCTATCTTTACCTATTTCCTGTCTTTTGTAGTGCCCAAGTTTACAACCTCAACTGGCTCTTCATGTGGTTGTATAACCTTTTCCTCTTGTATTAATAGTCTGGCATGTTCTCCAGGTACTTCACAATCTTCCTCACCTTCGTCCTCGGCTTGGTTGATCGGACTTTCAAAGTCATAAGAGGCAATAGCATAATTGTTATCAATGGGATCCAGAGTGGATACAGATCTGCAATTTGTTGTGTGGGTGTATGTAAGAACACATATTTATTTTGAAAGTGATAAAATAAGAGAAAAAGCAAAGAGCACAAAATTTGAATGCAAAACGTCCAATGTTTTATTGAATGAAAATATGTGAATGAAATGGCAACCCTAACAAATGAGCCGTTGTTCCCCGGGTAAGACACAAGACTTAAAGTTATTGTTTTAAAATTACATAACCAAAACTTGAAAGCAATAAAACAGAAAGTTGCATTTACTCTTGACTAAAGGAGATTGAGATAAGGTCTTCAGTCTTCCAGTTGTTGAGCCCATTGCCGATGGTGGGAAAAATCCAGCTGTCTAGGTCATAGTCACTATCAGCATCTTCTACTGTGTTTACTCCATTATTGCTGACGCGGAATGCTGGTCTTCCAGAACGAGCACGACTAACATCCCTCTGAGCCTCTACAGTGAAACCCAAACCAAATTTTTCAGACTTGTAAGCAATGTGAGGAAGCTTACCCCAAGTAGTGCAACCGCCTTCTTCTACTACAACTCTAGCGTCCTTCTAAGAAGCCATTATGGGCGAGACCTTAGTAACTTTGGGAGTAGTAGAAACATCTTCAGTAGCTGTAGTTGTTTGAGGTATAACTTCAAAAGTCTGGTAGGGAGTTTCGATGAATCCGCCATCCATATCAACATGCTTGAATGAGTTCAAATGACTCATCATATACTCTTTTTCACTATAAACTGTAACAACCTTTCCTTTTACGGGATATTTCAGCTTTTGGTGTAGGGTTGAAGTAACAACGCCCGCCCCATGAATCCAGGGGCGTCCAAGTAAACAAGAATAGGTTGGATGAATTTCCATCACATAAAATATGGAATAGAATACCTGTGACCCTACTCTGATCGGAAGATCTACCTCTCCGTGTACCATCCTTTTTGAACCATCAAAGGCCCTGACTATAATGTCACTGGGTTTCAGCACAACCCTTTCACAGTAAAGTCTGTCTAGAGCACCCTTTGGTATAACATTTAACAAGGAACCAATATCAACCAACACATGATCTAAAGTAGTGCCCTTGAATCCAATAGAGACATACAAGGCCTTATTATGGTTTCTTCCTTCGGGAGTCAGGTCGCCATCAGAAAAGTCTAGCCCATTATCAATCGTCAGGCTAGCAACGTAACTTTCAAATTGATCAGCAAAGATTTCTTGTGGTACATGTGGAGATTTCAAGAACTTCACCAAAGCTTGGGCATGGGCTTCAAAGCATAATAAGATGAATAACATGGAGATATTTGAGGGAGTCTGCCCCAGATGTTCAACAATCTTGTGATCACTCTTTTAGATAATTTTTAATACCTCCCCCAATTCCTGCCTAGAGGTATCTTCAGCTATAACTTCTTTAGGTGCCTCCATCTGGGAAGGCTCCGTCATTTATTCTTTGCCTCGAGTCTCAGTAATTGACTCGGTGGTGGTAATATGAATTGGTGTAGCAACAGTCTTCGGAGAGATTTCTGGAGAGAAAACCCTTTCGCTTCTAGTAACTTTACTGGTCCCAGCAATATTGTCAACAGTGGGATCAGTAACTTTAGTACCTTTCTTTATAGAAGTCAATGGTTCTTGCTTGACGCCATGGTAGTAGATGTAAGCACCATAGTTCCAAGGGATAACTTTGTTCGAGGAATACGGAATTGGTCCGGGTGCGGTGATTATCAGAGGAGCAACTTTAGGTTCATCCTTAATCTTCACAGGGCCTTTGGCAGTGATTCTTATAGGAGAACTGTAAATTACAGATACCTCTTCAAGCTCCAAGTCTTAAAACGAATTCTCAATAGAATGTGTCTTCTCAACTAGAATTATATGGTTATCCATCAGACGCTGAATACCTTATTTTAGCAATTTGCAGCCATTGGGTTGGGCTACACAACAGTAACATCTTTCAACGCAACCCAAAAATAAACCGTCTTGCAACATATTCTTCTTAATAATTGTCAGTGGAGTAATCAAGTCACTTACAACATAAACATAAAGAACATCATCAATAGCACTTATTCCTTTGTCGTGCTTAGGCATAGGTGCAGTAATCACGTTGGGGGTATCGGGAGGATCAAACTTAATTTCTTTATTTTCAATCATGCCCTGAATTTTATTCTTCAAAGCCCAGCAGCTATTGGTGTCGTGTCTGGGACTATTGGAATGATAATCACATCTTACATTTAGGTTGTACCGAGGAGAGGAGGTGTTAGGATTCTGAGGAGGATCCATTAACGTTATCAGCCCTGCCTTTAGTAGATGTTGTAATGCATGAGACAATGGCATATTGATCTTTGTAAACTATCTCCTGGGTGTGTTTGACCTATGCTGATTTCCATGTTGTTGTTGTTGTTGCACAAGCGCAGGATTAGAAATTAGCCCCTTTCCCACAGATCGGTTGCAGTCACTTCTAGCACGACCCTTTTGTCCATACACAACATTAGTTTCCTCTTTCCGTTGAACGTCTTCTTCACAGCACTTGAAGACATAGCTACCTGAATCTTTCAACTTCTAATTCCACCTTCAACACGTTCCCTAGTTAATATTAGCTCAGTGAATCTAGATGAAGAGCTTTTGATTAGATGATTAAAGAAAGGTCATGTCAAAGTCCCCATAAACATATCAACCAGCTCCCTATCAGACAAAGGAGGTTAAACTCTACCAGCTATATCCCTCAATTTTTGGGCATATTCCTTAAAGCCTTCATTTGAGTCCATAGTCATACTTTGTAATTGCATACGGGTTGGGGCAACATCACCATTGTATTGGTATTGTTTGTAAAAGGCAGCAGCCAAGTCTTCCCAAGTTTGAATGTTGGCTACTTCCAGTTGGTAGAACCATTCCAATTGTGTTCCTGATAGGCTCTCTTTTAAGAAATGTACCCACAACTTCCTGTCAGCAGTATGGGGTTATATCTTCCAGACATAAGATCTCAAATGGAGTTTAGGACAGGAAACACCGTCACACATCATAAAAGTAGGGACCTTGAATTTTGGAAGGATAAAAACCCCCGAGACTAGTCCCTGTTCTTCAAAATCCAACCCAGGCACTCCATGGATCTCCATAGCATTGAGACAATCTTCCAGCTGTTTTTATTTTTCATCAGCAGGAGGGTATTGTTCATCTAAATAGTCTACTTCTTCTTCATCAGATCCTTGGTCGTTATTCTCCTCACCTTTCACACTCTGATCATCTTCCTCTTGGTTATAATCTTCGTTTGATGGGACCTCAAAATTTAGAGCCCTCTTGACTAGACCTTTGAATATCCTACCCATGTTAAGCATGAAAACTGGATTCTTAGTCTTTTTCTTCTTGGCACTGAGCGCCATCAATTCTTTTTCCCCTTGGCTAAGTTCAAGAGCATCTCTTGGAATTGAGCATTTTGAGCTTGAAGTTCTTTCACGATTTGTTCAAGAGCCATCTTTTACTGAAATAAACAGCAAGAAGATGAGAAAACTTGTCTTAGGAAGACCTGCTATGATATGATGTGTATGATATGTGAATGCATATGCAATGTTTTCAAGGATCTCGCGGGATAAACAAAAATGAAATGTTAGAAGTTGAGTCTGACTGCAGCTTTGAATGAAGAACTTTGTGTCTTTGAACGTCCTTCTATGAGAATCAAGCTCACCATGTCGAGTGGTTCCTAGCCTTTGACTCAAAAGAATTCACTACGGTCTTTGACGACATCTGATTAGAGGAAGATAAATCCTCTTGCCCCTTGCTAGACGTTTGGTTCATGATAAACCTACATCACATTTCCCTGAGATCCTTGAAATGGTCAGTAAAAATGCTATGGTATGATGTTATGATTTCATGTTTGAACAGTTAGCAAACAAAAACAAATCACACAATAGCCTTAGGTTTAAATGCTTGCATGAGGTTCATAGGTAAGTACCCTCTTTAAGTTCAATTGGTTTAACCTGTCCTAAGAATAGTAACCAGGTTCTAGGAGTCTCGTATCACCGATCTTTCTCGCAGGTTTTATTTCAGTAGAGAAACTGACTTGCCACCAAAATATTCTAGTATTCGAATCTCAATGAGTGTTGTGTCGAGTATCAACCAACTTTGGATTGTGTTGCGGTAGAAATGTTGAGACTAAGACATTGAATTGACTTAACTCGCACAGATCAAATAAAAATCGCCAACGCACTTTATTGTTTCCAGAGGAATGGGAAAAGAGCGAATAACCCAAAAAGAGGAGGAGAGAATCTAAGTTCGGGGGTTGGTTATGCAAAGGGAAGGTATTCTCACCCTAAACATCTATGGTACTCCGTGTAGCGGTAGAAATGTTGAGACAAAGTCATTGGATTAACTTGGCTCGCACATATCAAAAATAAAAATCGCCACCGCGCTTTATTGTTTCCAAAGGAATGGGAAAAGAGAAAAAAACCCAAAAATAGAGGGAGAGAATCTAAGTTCGGGGTTGGTTATGCAAAGGGAAGGTATTAGCACCCTAAATATATATGGTACTCCGTAGGAACCTCTTTGAAAATCTGTGTATTTTGGCTATAAATGTTGTATACTAAAAATAGATGGTGGAGATGAGAAAAGAAGTATTTTTTATAATTTTTGCACCCTCCGTGGTTACGAACCTTTAGTGCCTATGTACCACCTTCTGTGCAATAGGGGATCAGGGTACTCGTAGTTCACCTTTAGAAATTTTAAAACACATGTGTGTTGGTTAACTTTTAGAGATGAGACATCATCGTCTTATCCGAGTGGAAGAACGTACTTACTACCCACAATCATGAGAAAGGAGAATTTGCATCATCTCAAAGTGGAGGATATAGCTTGGATTTTAAAATCAACAAAGCTTCAGTCAACACCCATGTGGAAATATCTCACTTCACTAAATATTTTAGAAGTATAGTAGCTCGCATCACTACAAGGATTGACAAGAGTCTAATCTTTTTGAATTTTTTTTAAATAGTAGAGCCAAAATGGCAAAATGATTTGAATGATATTGATGGACTTTTAGTCTTCTCACAAAAAATGTCAAAGTATTATTAAATTGATTTAAGTTTGATTAAGAAAATATTTTTGAAAATGCATGGACCTAAGTCCAAGTTTATTATTAAAGTGGTTCAAGTTTTAAAAAAAAAAACAAGAAGAGTTTTCAAAAGGAAGGAGAAGATTTTTGAAATTAAAGAAAATGGGAGAAGATGAAGGGACTATCTTAGGGCATAAAGTAAAAGCTAGGGAAAAGAGTTGTCTAACCAACAAGAAGCCAACACTCGACACAATGAGTCAATGTATAATTCCCATCCTTTGGATTTGAAACCAAACAAGCAAAGATAATAAACCTCTTAAGAAAACCAAGCTTTAATTGTATTAAATCTTCACAAAAATTAGTCAGAGTAACAAATGTATACAAATGAATTCCCGATCACAGACAAAGCATGTAATCAAAATAACTTGCACACAAAGAAAACAAATAACCCAATGACTTGGGGTAAACCCCAATAACTCCAGACAAAATAACAGTTGAAGTCACAAGGTCTCAAGGTAGGTCAAGGTCTCAAATCCTAAGTCCAAGAAGTTCACAATCTCCATAATGCCAAGGATAGTAACCAAGTAGTCCAAGTAACATTAAAGTTTTTTATTGTTCAAGTTGTTTATTATGTATCTTTAAAAGGAAAATGAAAGCTCAAGTGAGCAAATTAAAAATGACATAAAAGTAAATGCTCAAATGAGAAAAGATGAAAATAGCATGAAATATAAATGCTAAAATAAATGTGCTTAAAGTAAAGAGCATAAAGTAAAGGCACAAAATAAAGTCAATTGTTAGGAATTAGAGGTTAGTCTAATGAACATCTTGAAACTTGCATTTGAAACTCATTAGAAGATTGATAAAATCAAAGCCTCTTAACAACAAGTTTCATTTGCTTTTTTTCAAGTATATCATCCATTTAAAATTCTCAAGGCAACAACAAATGATCAATGATGTTTAAGTGATTCACTTTGACCAAAGCTTGTGAAAATTCATTAGAGGATTGATAAGACCAAATCCTCCTAACACTGAATCTCAAGGTTATTGGATAAAAGGATTCAAATTAACATACTTGGACTTACAAACATGGGTTTGGGCCACGAAAGATCATTTCTTGAATTAAGACAAATTTAGTGCTATGTTAAGCAATCGTAAGTGGACTTATATAGAATTCGCACCTATTTTGAGGCCGGTCAATAGCAATCTATGTACTAACCATGTGTTTTGAGAAACGATATGTAAATCATTCTCTAATAACTTTTAGTACAATAAGAAGGGGATAAGATGAAGACGGATGAGGTGAGATTCAAACCACATTTGAACCAAAAATTTAATCAAGCTATTATTAAAATCATTCATTAATTTTTTGTGGAGTCAAACTTAACACCATGGATCCAATGATGTTAATAAAGGTCATGATCAAAATCTCATAGTCCAAGATCGACCATAATATATACAAAAATAAAATTGTATTTAATAATAAAGAAAAAGATTTTTAAAATGATTTAAAATTGAAAATAAGAGGAGAAAATAGCAACTATATTCAAAACATCCAAGAAAAATTCAATGAGACCATAGAAAAATCAGAAATGAGCTCAAATAATTTTATAAAATTTTTGGAAATTTTTTTAAGTAAGAAACTATTTTTAAAATTAAAAGAAATAGGAAACATAAACCAAAAATGATGAAAAATAGTAAAATCAGAAATAAAAATAAAATAAGGTCACCAATATTTGTCAAGAGGTCATTGGATCCTTCCCCGTTTATTTCAAAATATAAATAAAGTGAAAAATTATAAAAATATCAGAACACAAAATAAAATTGTGAAAAAATAATAACAGAAAGAGAAAAATCAAAAGTATTTTTCATAATTTTTTCAGATTTTTTGAAGTTAAATTGAATTTTCTATGACTTTTTGAAGTTTAAAACAAATTAAATATAAAAATCAGAAATAAAAAATAAAGTCAAAAAATGTGGACCAATGGATGAGAGTCAAAACGCGTTAGTAAGCTAATCCAATGAATCAAAAGCGTTGTGCATGTCATGGTCTTTACTGAATAAAACACAAGATCATTTATTAAATCAGAATTTGAAAAAAAAGGTGTTGCATGCTATCTTTGGTTGAGAGATGACACATTGGTCATCTTCAACCTCCAACCACGAGATTTACAAGTCCCTAAAACAGTAAAATTAGAACACGATACTGGTACCATTCGCTTTGTCTCTTCAAGACGATTCTAATGGTACCTTCGCGAAAAATTTATATAATCAGTAGCTCAGTCATTTTGGAAGGAAAGATTTAAAAAGGGATTTGAAATTTCATGGTTAAAACACACTTCAAGTTGAAAATAAATGTTGCGACTAAAATCAGGATGATGGGAGCTTTATAACATTATCAAAGTTTTAGAGAATTGGCGAGGGAATTACCTATTGAAGTTCAATTGCAGAGTTCTGAAACTTGACTAGGCTAGCTCTATTTAGGAAGTCTTAGAACTTAATTCTTCTTCTGTTAGCTTCAGTGAGGTTCAAGGAAGGTGAATTGACAAAGAAAATGGATTAAGGAAAGCTTTAAAAGCAAATTCGAAGTTGCGGAAAATTGGGTTCAAGAGGAAGTTTGGCAGGGTGATTCTGGCTCTCTAAGCTTGATAAAATGACAGAGGTATGACCCTCTATTTATAGGGAATCTGATTGAATGCTCAAGCGTGTGAAATGATTAAGTTTGGAGGGAAATTGTGTGAAGTTGCAAACAAGAAAAGTGTGACTTCTATTTTGATCAAAACTCATCCAAAGCTTGCGTTTTAATGTACTAATCACTTCTAGAAGTTCTTTAAACATGATAAGCAAAAGTGCACAGGAATTTTTTGTTTATAAGCCAAATCAAGGATTTCAAATTCTGACTTGAGGTGAAATTTCAGCTCCATGGTACCATGTTCAAATCAATGGTGTGCATGATTCGGGGCATCTCAAGACTTGATTCATGATGCATTGGAAAGATGAGATCACAAGCTTTACAATGTGAAAAGAATGGAATAAAATGGATGCTTGATCTGAAAATTTTGATTAGTCAAAGTTGAGAAAAAGAGGTTGACTTTTGTACTTAGAAAAATACTATTTTTTTTCTTCAAACATGACCTATAGTATATTGCATCCAAACATGGCCTTCCACTTGAAATTTTCTCTTGACCTAAAAAGATGGAATGAAGTAGATCTCTTGAATAAAATTTTGAGACTTGAACCATTTAAAATATCCAAAAAATGAGAAAGTTATGACTTGCTAAAGTTGGTGAAAATTCATGAGATGACCTATAATCTTTTGCATCCTTAGGGAATCTTCCATCAATTTTCAAACTTTACTCATAAAATAAGAGTTGAAGTTCACATCCTTAAAATCATTGTGGAAAAATAATTGGCTCAAGGAGATGAAAGTTGACCAAGTTATGATCTTTTGAAGTCACATAAGAGAATTTTATGGCTTATCTAGAGGACTTGTAATCTTTCTTCATCATTAGGTATCTTCCACACAAAAGTTTCTTGAAATTTTTGAAGTGATTTGTTGTTAACCCTTTGAGGAGAAGCATGTCTTTGTAATCCCTTAAAAATACCAAAAGATGAGCAAGATATAGCCCTTTGAAGTTTAAAAAACTAGCCCCCTAGAGCAACAAAATGCCTTGGAAACCCTTTTCAATTTTGACAAACCTCCTTGTACAAATACTTTTTTCATGTAAATAGAAGTTGTTGAGGATGATAATGAGGAACCATAGAAACCACAACCACTTACAAATATTGGGAATTGAGGAAAATGTGCACTTGTGACCAAGAAATAAAAAACCTGTCCAATTAGATCAAACTTCTTCAATCAATCCTTGTATCTTTGGACTATCTTTGACAACTTGAGGAAATGATGGGTCATAATAGACTTTGTCAATGATATTAATTCAAGGTATATTAAATGATGGGGCTTGAATCTCAATGAAACTTTATTTGAAGAAGGCATGGTAATAAGCTCATGAACCTGTAGAGCAACTTGATGGAGTATGTTGTGCTTTCACCTATGATATCAAAAATTAGAGCAAACATTCATTTATTTATCAGTTAAAAGTTAATCAATACAAGACATAGATGCTCACAAAATACAAGTCAAGGTGCTTGGTGATTCCCCATGAGCAAAGCTAAAGATAAGGAGAAGAATAAAACCCTAGTGTGTGATCTTGTTGCATTGTGATGATGTGAGATGATAGAGGAATCTTAGGGGCAAAAATTGGGGTACAACACTCCACAAGAACCTCTTTGAAAATTTGTGTATTTTGGTTGTAACTGCTGTATAAAAAATAGATGGTGGAGATGAGAAAAACAAGTATTTCTTTACAATTTTTGCACCCGCTGTGGTTGCAAACCTTTAGTGCCTACGTAACACCTTCCGTGCAATATGGGATCAGGGTACTCATAGTTCACCTTTTAAAAATTTTAAAACACATGTGTGTTGGTTAATTTTAAGAGACGAGACATCATCGTTGTACCCGAGTGGAAAAATATACTTACTACCCACGATTATGAGAAAGAAGAATTTTGCGTCATCTCAAACTGGAGGATATGACTTGGATTTTAAAATCAAGAAAGTCTCGCTCAACACCCGAGTGGAAAATATCTCACTTCACTACATATTGTAGAAGTATAGTAGCTGGCGTCACTACAAGGATTTACAAGAGCCTAATCTTTTGCGAAAAATTTAAAATAAAAAGCCAAAATAGGAAAAATAATTTGAATAAGATCGATTGACTTTTAGTCTTCTCTCAAAAAAAATGTCAAAGTATTATTAAGTTGGTTAAAGTTTTATTAAGAAAATATTTTGAAAATGCATGGACCTAAGTCCAAGTTTATTGTGAAAGCGGTTCAAGTTTGGAAAACAAGAAGAGTTTTAAAAGGGAGGGAGAAGATTTTTGAAATTAAAGAAGACGGGAGGAGATGAAGGGACTATCCTAAAGCATAAAGTAAAAGCCAGGAAAAAGAACCTTCTAACTAAAAAGAAGCCAACACTTGAGAATACCCAACTTCAAATGCATCAAGTCTTCATAAAAATTAGGAAGAGTCACAGCTGTATACAGATGAACTCCCAATTACAAGCAAAGCATATAATCAGAATAACCTGCACACAAAGAAAACAAATAACCCAATGTCTCGGGGTAAACCCCAAGAACTCCTGACAAAATAACAATAGAAGTCACAAGGTCTCAGCGTAGTCAAGGTCTCAAATCATAAGTCCAAGAAGTCCATAACTTCATCATGCCAAGGATAGTAACCAAATAGTCCAAGCAACCTTAAAGTTTTTTATTGTTCAAGTTGGTTATTAAGTATCTTCAAAAAGAAAACGAAAGCTTAAGTGAGCAAAATAAAAAAAATGACATAAAGGTAAATGCTCAAGTGAGCAAAGATGAAAATAGCATGAAATATAAATTCTAAAATAAATGGTGCGTAAAAGTAAAGGCCTAAAGTAAAGCATAAAAATAAAAGTCAATTGTTAATGGGTTAGAAATTAGAGGTTAGTTGAATGACCATTTTGAATATTTCATTTGAAAACTCATTAGAAGATTGACAAAATCGAAGCCTCTCAACAACAAGTTTCATTTGCTTTTTGTCAAGTATGTCATTAAGTTCAAATTCTTGAGGTGACAACATATGATTAACGGTGTTTAAATGATTCGCTTAGACCAAAGTTTATGAAGATTCATTAGAGGTATGATAAGACCAAAGCCTCCTAACAATGAAGCTCAAGGTTATTGGACCAAAAGATTCAAATTAAACAAACTTGGGCTTGCAAACATAGGTTTGGGCCACGAATGATCATTTTTCGAATCGAGAAAAAATTTAGCGCTATGTTAAGCAATCGTAAGTGGACTTATGTAGAAGTCTCACCTATTTTAAGGTCGGTAAATAGCAATTTATGTACCATATGTTTGGAGAAATGATATGTACATCATCCCCTAACAACATGTAGTACAAGTAAGAATAGGATAAGATGATGAGGGATGGGATGTATTAGATGAAATTAGGGTTTCAAATATCATCAACGTCGTTCATCCATTTTGGTGGATTTGGTTTCTCAATTTATCAACACCCAAGATCCAATGAGGTTGAGGAATTTGTCACCAAATTAAATCCAAGTCAGAACCAAATAAAAATAATAAAATAATATTTAATAAAACAATATTTAAATGGTAAACAAAAAGGAAAATAAATGGTAAAATACACAAAGTATATTAAAATACCAAATAAAAATCCTAAAAAATAGTCATAGGTCAAACATGATTCAATAATAGTTGACAAAAAAATTTAGAATTTTTTAAAGTCAGAAACTATTCTTAGAAATAAAAGAAATAAGTAAAACAAACCAAAAAATGGTAAAAAAAATATTAAATTCAGAAATAAAAATAAAACAAAGTCATAAAAAATTGCCGAATGACCAAATGACCTTTCCATAATTTTTTCAGAATTTTTAACAATTAGAAAATTATTTTTAATAATTAAAACAATCAAAAGAAAGTGAAAAATGTTAAAAAGTATCAAAATTAAAAATAAAATTGTGAAAAAATAAAAATCAGAAAGATAATATTCAAAAATATTTTTGTGAATTTTTTCATAATATTTGGACCAGAAATGAATTTTTTTTCAGATTTTGAAGTTTAAAACAAATAAATGTAAAAATCAGAAAATAAAAATAAAGCCAAAAAAATGTGGACCACTAGATCATTGTCAAAACATGTTACTAAGCAGATCCAAGGGATCTGACATGCTGTGCATGATATGGGCACTATTGGAAATCACACTAAATCAATTTTTCAATAAGATTTTAATAAAATAAAAAGAAAAAATATGGTCCATTGGATGAAAGTCAAAATGCATTAGTAAACAGATCCAAAGGACCCGACGCTCTGTGCATGTCATGGACCCTCATCCAAAACAGACCGAATCAAAAAACAAGCAACCAATGAAAATAAAACAAATTTCCAACGTTCATTGGTTGAAGAACGATACATAGGTCGTCTTCAACCTCTGGACACCCTGCGCGTGGGATTTTTTGAGATTCTTCAAACAAAAGCGTTAGAAGCTCAGACTAATATCATTGGATTCGTCTCTTTTATATGATCCTAACCTCACCCTTGCAAAAAATTTATAAAAACTGAGCAAAGAGAAAAGTGTAGAAAACAAAAACATTAGCGAGCACTTTGGGTTGGGATTTCTCACTTAATTCTCAACGATTTTAAAAATTTAAAGAAGCACAAGGATCAGAGGGATGAGTAGAGTAGAATAGGTTTTTATTTAGAACAATTTGGTTCAGAAAACTACCTGAACAAGGCTCACAAAAATAGATCTGAAAGTGAACTTATGTAACTCAAGATATGGCTCGATTTGCTTGGTTTAAGTGTTGGAGAGTTTGTATGTTTATGGAGGATGATGAATATATAAAGAAATTTTGAAGAGAGAGCTTCAAACTGTGAAATGTAATTTCAAATTTGAGTTGTAAATGAACTTTGGCAGGGTGTATTTGGCTCTCAAAGCTTGTGTAAATGAGTGCAATATGGTCATCTATTTATAGGGAAGTGAGTGGGAATGAGAATTGAAAGAATTGGTGGAGTTGGGAGGGAAATCGTAAGAGGCCGTGGACATGAGAAACATGTGACTTGCTTAGCATCAAAACTCACTCAAACCTTGTTTTTTAAGGCTCTAATCCACTTTGGAAAGTTGGTTAAATATGTTTAGATAAAAAACGCACGCTAATTTGGTGTTTATAAGCCACTTTATGAATTTCAAACTCTGACTTTGGAGAAAATTTCAGTTTCAAGGTACCAACTTTGAATCCATGGTATTCATAGCTCAATAGGTCTTAAGGAATAATTTTTGAATCATTTGAAAGATAAGGTCACAATATTTGCAATGTGAAAAGAATGAGATCAATTGGATGCTTGAGCTAGAAGTTATGACGAGTCAAAGTTGAGAAAAAGATGATGACTTTTATACTTCGAAAAATTTCAAGTTTCTTATTCAAAAGTGACCTATAATGTTTTTATTCCAAACAAGGCCTTCCTCCAAAATATTTCTTTTATAATTGATGCTAGCTTGAAGTGGACTTCCCAAAGATCATTATGAAACTTGAATCACTCAAAAATAACAAGTATTTAAAAAGTTATGGCCTTGTGAATTTGGTGAAAATCTATGAGGTGACCTATAATCTTTTGAGTTCTTAAGACATCTTCTAACCATTTTCAAGTCTTGCACATAAAAGAAGAGTTGAATTTCACATTATTAAGATCAATATTGAAAAATAATGGGCTCAAGGATATAAAAATTGACCAAGTTATGATCTTTTGAAGTTACACAGTGGAATTTGATGGCCTGTCTAAAAGACTTGTAATCTTTCTCCATAATTAGGAATCTTCCACACAAAATTTGCTTGAAAATTTTGAAGTGATTGATTGATAACCCTTTAAAGATAAGAATATATTTGGAATCACTCAAAAAACTCAAAATATTAATAAGATATATCCATTAGAAGTTTAAAACCCTAGCTCTTAAAGCACCAAAATAACTTGGAACCCCTTTTCAATTTTGACAATCTTTCTTGAACAATAACTTTTTCCATGTGAATAGAAGTTGTTGTGGATGATAATAAGAAACCATATCAACAATAACCACTTCCAAATATTAATAATTGAGAAAGTTATGCACTTGTGATCAATGAATCAAGAACTTGTCCAATTAGGCCAAGCTTCTTCAATCAATTCTTGTAGCTTTTGAATTCTTTTGAAAAAAAAATGAGGCATGATGAATCATAGTAGACCTTTTCATGATATTACTTTAAATAATTCTCAATGATGAAGCTTGAATCTTAATGAAGCTTTGTTGAAGAAGGCATAGAAGTAAACTCATGAACCTATGAATCCACCTGATAAAATGTGTTGTGCCCTCGCCTATAGGATCATCAATTAGAGAAAACATTCATTGTATTTGTTATTTAAAAATTACTCAACACAAGACATATGTAATCACAATATACAAATCAAAGTTCTTGGTGATCCCTCATGAGCAAACCTAGAGATATGGAAAAGAACCAAACCCAAGTGTGATCTTGATATGATTGAGTTGATATGAAATGATAGAGGAATCATGGGGGAAAAATTGGGGTACAACAGCTTTCCTTATTTAAGTGTCTTCTATTCGGAGATACGAAGGTTAAAGTCTCCATGTCAACACGATTGAAGATGCTTAAATATAAAATAAGTCCTATTTTTGGACCTAAGATGCCATGTAATGCTTATGATTGTGTATGCAAAAAAAAACAAATCCAAAGGTGACACAGGACACCACTGGGGGAGCAGAAAATAAAAATAAAGGATCAAAAGAAAGTCCGACCAGGAAAATAAATCACTGGTAAATAGAATACTCGACTCTATTCGGGTAAAGCCCAAGGAGGAGATAAAGCATCATCAATTCAAATAAATGTGGAAAGAAATAAAGGATGATAACGACAAACTGCCCACTCACATAGAAGATAGCAAAAAAAGTAACGTCGACTCATAGGGAAAAGAAATGGTAAGATAATACCAGCAAATACCAATATTAGGGTAGGTAATAAATTATCAGCATCAGTACTTATGACTGGAAACAAATGAACTTCTTTAGAGAAGAGTTAAACTCAATGACTGACTATCTCCCATAATGATGAGACTACCATTCATTGGAGTAACAAAATCTCAACAATAAACTATCTCCCATAATGACAAGACTACCATCCATCGGAGTAACAAATCTCAACAACAAATTATCTCCCATAATGACGAGACTACCATTCATTGGAATACAAATCTCAACAACAAACTATCTCCCATAATGACGAGACTACCACTCATCAGAGTAACATATCTGAACAACGAACTATCTCCCATAATAATGAGACTACCATTAATTGGAGTAACAAATCTCAACAACGAACTATATCCCATAATGACGAGACTACCATTCATCGGAGTAACAATTCTCAACAACAAACTATCTCCCATAATGAAGAGACTACCATCCATCGGAGTAACAAATCTCAACAACAAACTATCTCCCATAATGAAGAGACTACGATTCATTGGAGTAACAAATCTCAATAACAAACTATCTCCCATAATGAAGAGACTACCATTCATTGGAGTAACAAATCTCAACAATGAACTATCTCCCATAATGATGAGACTACCATCCATCAAAGTAAAAAATATCAACATTAAACTATCTCCCATAATGACGAGACTACCATTCATCAGAGTAACAAATATCAACAAATAATTATCTCCCATAATGACGAGGCTATCATCCATCAAAGTAACAAATCTCAACAACGAACTATCTCCATAATGAAAAGACTACCATTCATTGGAGTAACAGAATCTCTACAACGAACTATCTCCCATTATGAGGAGACTACCATCCATCAGAGTAACAAAATGAATCTTCTCATGGAACTAACAAACTTACTGGGGAAGAACATGTTGCTCAAATAAAGAGATCGCCACTTGCTGCTATAAGAAGCCCGTTGGGCAAAGAAATGTGACTTCTCTGGGGAAGTGCCAATATATTCATGTTGAGGAGACAAAGTCTTCTTGTGCAAAATAAATTCACACTCTCAGACCAGACTCAGAGCCTACGAAAATCAGAATAATAATGTTATCGGGGACCACATATTCAAACTAGAAATAAACCGGAGTGAAATAGTCAACCAAGATAGCACCTGATGAGAAATAAACTAAAAAGGGAAACACATATCTGACCAGACAATGAGCTGAATAGGAAGGCTGAAGTAAAATTCTTCCACGAGGGATAACTCAGTGGGGAAATTGAAGGAATATACACTTTCTGCTTAAGGTTGACACACTATTGGAGAGAGGGTAACATAACTCTGCAAAATAGGATAATATGTCAACAAACATCAATGAATGAAAATGAGCAATGGATTTTAAATTCATCTATGCATGATATATGTATGAATATATGAATGTTATCATGTATGTGCTGACAAAACAGACATACAACACTGGGAATGACCATACAAAACCAGCTTCGGTAAAGTCAACACTCGGCTAAATCACATCCAGGATGAAAATTTCATAAGAAAGTAAGCATCAACTAAGGAAACAAATTCTTATTTCACGACTTAACTCCTCTGGGAAGAAACATAATCTGAAAATAATCAAGTCAAAACAGTAAATTAAAACTAATACAGGGATATAACATCCTCCTCCAGGCTTCACCGGGGAATATCACATAGACTTCAATGGGGAAATCAATGTTTCAACGTCTAGATTTCCGCTGGAGATAATAATACTGATTTCATTAGGGCAGATGAAAACCACGTCGTCGAGATATCAACTGGGGATCTCGTGTTGACTTTATTGTGGAGGACAATACCATATTGTCGAGGGGGGCCCAAAATACATTCTTCAATACCAAAAGTGATGATTACACAAACTTCCTTGGGGAGAAATTATGAAACCACATGGGGATAACAACTTTTAGAGAGACACATTATCTCAACTTTACTTGGGGACTTAAGAAGTCAACCAATACAACAAGAAATCAAATTTATGGGGATTTTAAATCAAACCCAACACTTGGCGGGAGAAAACCCAAAAAGTTGACAACTGTTTCAACACTTCTTAGAAAAGGTACTGCCCTTGTCTAGTTTCCTGGGAAACAAACAACAACAATAATTCTAACACTAAAAAGGGCGATGTTTTGAAAATTATTCTACCTCAGCACACAAAGGGAGAAGGGACTTTCGTCATATGTGTGAAGACCTTACTGGGGGATCTGGGATAGAGGCTTCAGATTATGAAAAACCTGAAATCAAAATAATAAACCTGGAGAAAAACTGAACCAAGACTTGACTAGGGAAAATGGGATTACAAGTCCAACACCGCAACATACATCAATTGGTATCATCTCCAACTATTTGAGAAACACAGCGAGATCATACGCATATCAGTAAGAGTGGCGTAGGAGAACTTTCCTAGGGAATATAAATTTCCAAAATTTCAGAATTTGTCCACCCTCAGAATCACTATTTTTGTTTTTCTTGAATCACAAAATCTAAAGTAAAAAGTAATTTGTAAATTCTTTTTAAAAACGATTTTATTGTTAAATCTCTTTGTTTTGTAAATTACTATCAATAATAAATGGAGTCTTTGTAAACAAAATAAAACAAGAATTACAAAGGATTGGATAAAAGCTCATATTTTATTAATAGAATGGTAGTTTATGAATGGCGAGACCCATAGATGATTACAAAGTTTGGAAAATTGTAATATATTAGAAAAGATACATCGAAATACAATAACCACTATTCTCCCTAACAACTTTGAATTCCTGAGAAGCGACTTCTGTTGAAGTCTGGTGAGGATCCTAGAAGATTGTTGCTTTAACGATCAAGTCGTGTCTAACGTAGTTACTTGCCAACAAATCCCTAACTTTTGCCTAGGTTGCCCTTGCGGGTTTTCAACCTAGCAGGAAGAATTTGTTCTGTTTGTGTCTCTTATTTTTTCCTAGACCTCCCTTTCAGATTTTCAGCCTACCGAGACGCTCTTTTTTGCCTAAGGCGCCTTTTCGGGTTTTCGACTTAGCGAGTTGTTCTTTTATTTTTTTAGGCAAAGTATTTCTTGATTGTGTCAACATTCATAGGACGTGGGAACTCCTCGCCATTCATAGTTTCAAGAATTAATGCACGGCCAGAGAAGGCTTTATTGACAACATATGGGCCTTCAAAATTGGGAGTATACTTGCCCCTAGAATCAGTGTTAAAAGATATGATTTTTCTGAGCACGAGGTCGCCTTCTCCGAATTCACAAGGCTTGACCTTCTTATCAAAAGATTTCTTCATTCTCTTTAAGTATAACTGGCCATGACACAAGGCTGTCATTCTCTTTTCTTCAATCAAATTCAACTGGTCAAACCTGTTCTGGACCTATTCAACCTCTTGACAATTTAGTTTACATTATCACACACAGAGAGGGAATCTCAACCTTAACGAGGAGCATAGCTTCCATACCATACACAAGAGAGAACGAGGTTTCCCCAATTACAGTGCAAACAAATGTACGATACCCATGCAAAGCAAAAGGGAGTATTTCATGCCAATATTTATAGGTAACAACCATCTTCTAGATGATCTTCTTGATATTTTTATTGGCAACTGCAACAGTCCCATTCATCTTTGGCTTGTAGGAAGATGAATTGTGATGGACAATCTTGAATTTTTCTCAAAGTTCTGTTATTATATTGTTATTAAGATTCGAGCCATTGTTGGTGATAATCCTGCTTGGTACACCATATCTACATATAAGATTATTCTTGATAAAGCGTACTACCACCTGCTTAGTGACATTAGCATATAAGGCTACTTCCACCCATTTGGTGAAGTAGTTTATTGCCACCAAGATGAAACGATGCCCATTTGACTCCTTGGGTGCAATCATTCCAATCATGTCAATGTCCCACATAGAGAAAGGCCACGGGGAAGAAATAACATTGAGAAGTGTCGGAGGCACATGAATTTTATCAGCATAAATCTGGAATTATGGCAGTTCTTTGCAAATTTATAACAGTCAGATTCCATTGTCAGCCAATAGTAACATGCCCTAAGCATCTTCTTTGCCATCGAATGTCCATTGGCATGAGTACCAAAGGAACCTTCATGGATTTCATGCATCAACATGTCTGCTTCGTGTCTATCCATGCATCTGAGCAAGACCATGTCGTAATTTCTTTTGTATAGCACATATTCATTAAGGAAAAAGATATCCTCCAACCTTCTCAATGTCTTTCTATCTTTGTTTGACGCACCATCCGGGTATTCCTGAGTCTGGAGAAAATGCTTGATATCATAATACCAAGGTTTTTCGTCTAATGTTCCCTCTGCTGCAAACACATGAGTCGGCCTATTTAGACGTCAAACTGTGATACGAGGCACATCGTTCCAAGTATTTACTTGATACATGAAAGCCATAGTGGATAAGGCATCTGCCATCTGATTCTCATCTCTGGGAATATGATGGAATTCAACTTTGTTAAAGGGTAATAATATTCTAGCATAGTCTTTGTAAGGAATCAAGCCTACGGGATGAGCATCCCATTCTCCTTTAATATGATTTATTACCAAAGTTGAATCGCCATATACATCTAGAATTTTTATTCTGAGATCTATAGCTTCTTCGAGACCCATGATACAAGCTTCATACTCTGCCATATTATTGGTACAATCAAATGCCAATCTTGCAGCAAAAGGGATATGCGACCCATGAGGAGTGATAATCCCGACACTAATTCACTTCCCATAAGCATTCACATCTCCGTCAAACACCATTCCCTACCAGAATTCAGGATCAGGACCTTCCCCGGGCAAAGGTTCATCACAATCTTTTATTTTCAAAAACATCACATCCTCATTAGGGAAATCATATTTAACAGACTGATAATCATCAACTAGTTGGTGAGCAAGATAATCTGCCAAAACACTGCTTTTTATAGCCTTCTAAGTATGGTATTTAATATCATATTCAGACAATAGCATCTTCCAACGGGAAATTCTTCTAGTAAGAGCAGGCTTTTCAAAATATACTAAATCAGATCCATTTTCGAAATCAACCAAGTGGTATGATTTAACATATATTGTCGTAACCGTTTTTCCGCCCAGGCCAAAGCGCAACATGTTTTTTCCAGCATAGAATACTGGGATTCATAGTCAGTAAACTTCTTGCTGAGATGATAAACGACATATTCTTTTTTCCCCCTTTCATCTTGTTGTCCCAAAATACAGCCCATAGAATTGTCTAACACCGTCAGATACATGATTAATGGTCTTCCTTCAACATGAGGGAGCAAGATAGGAGGCTCAAGCAAATAATCTTTAATACTTTAAAATGCCCTTTGGCAATCATCTGTCCACACACAACCTTTATCTTTCTTTAGAAGCTTGAAGATCGGCTCACATGTTGCAGTCATATGGGTAATAAATCTGGAAATGTAATTCAAACGCCCAAAGAAGCCTCTAACTTGCTTTTCAGTTCTTGGTACAGGCATTTATTGAATTTCCTTAACTTTATCAGGATCAACTTCAATTCCTTTTTGACTGATAATGAAACCTAACAATTTTCCTGATCGGACACCAAAAGTGCATTTATTTGGATTCAAGCAAAGACGATACTTCCTCAAATGCTGAACAATTTAAATAAATCTTCTATATGCCCTTCTTCAGTCTGGGATTTGGAAATCATATCATCAACATATACCTCAATTTCCTTGTGCATCATATCATGGAGTAGGGTTGTCATAGCCCTCTGGTACGTTGCACCAGCGTTCTTCAACCCAAAGGGCATCACTCTGTAACATAATGTTCCCCAGGGTGTGATAAACATTGTTTTTCCATGTCCTAAGGATCCATTCTGATTTGATTGTATATGTAAAATTCTTCTGTGAACGAGAATACTTTGAATTATGTTGTACTGTCAATAACATATCAATATATGGTAACGGAAAGTCATCTTTTGGACTAGCTTCGTTTAAATCTCTATAATCAACACACATGCGAACTTTTTCGTATTTCTTTGGTACTGGGACAATATTGGAAATCCACTGAGGGTACACTGATGTCACAAGAAAACCAGCATTAATCTGTTTTAAAACTTCTTCTTTAATTTTTACTGTCATATCAGGGTGAGTTCTTCGCAACTTCTGCTTGATTGGCGGGCATTCTGGATTTAGTGGAAAATGATATTCCACAATATCAGTATCCAACCCAGGCATGTCTTGGTAAGACCAAGAAAAGATATCCACATACTCTTTCAACAATCCAATCAACCTGCTCTTCACATTGGGATGAAGCAATGCTCCAATCTTGACTTCTTTTGGATCTTCCTCTGAACCCAAATTAATTGTCTCCAATGGATCTTTATACGGCTGAATGGTACTTTCCTCGCGCTCAAGCAACCGTGAAACATCTTATGTGATTTCATCATATTCTTCTTCTTCAGCCATATACACAGGATATTCAAAGTTGGGAGAGGGTGCAGGGTCATTGTACTCAATGGGTTTTTTAATTAATTTGCACATATGATTTATGATTGCTTTTTGAAACTAACACATATAACAAGTGATTATGTAGATTTATCTACAATTTTCATTTATTTTGAAAGGATTTTTCTGATTACCATTTTCCAAGAAAAAGCATAGAAAAAGACACAATTTTGGAAATCAAAAACAACTTTTTTTAATGACTTTAAAGATCAAAAAAACATATATGCCCATATAATATCAATACTTTCACCTTGGGCAGAATGAAGGACTTTTTAAAAGATTAACAAAAACAAATTACTTTGAAATATGAATGCAAGAGGGAACATCCATAGTGATCTAATTTTGGACTCTGACTCTATGTGTCACGTAGTTCGACATCTCTTGCTCTGTTTCACCCTCCAGAATAACATTGATCTTAGGAGAAGTTGGATGAAGATAACCTCCACTGTGAAAGATGTTTTGGTATTTGCCCAAAGAAGACTTCGGCTTAATAATCTCACCTTTAATATTCTTCACGGAGAAACCCAAACCAGCTCTATTCTTATTCACAGGTGGATCAACAATCTGCCCCCACGCCTTGCTAGGCCCATTATGCACTACCTCTTGAGCATCCTTAAACGAATCTATAGAATTCTCATTTTTCCTTACATGATCAATGGGTAAAGCTTGGAATTGAGTTCTAACAGCAGCTTCATCAGCTTCCACAACATTGAAAGAGGACAAATGAGTTATTAACAAAGCCTGCTCTCCATTCAGGATAACCACCTTCCCTTCACGAACGAACTTCAGCTTCTGGTGAAAGGTTGAAGTAACAACTCCTGCCTCGTGGATCTATGGTCGTCCCAATAAACATCTATAGACGGGAACAATATCCATAACCTGGAAAGTAATCTGAAATAAATGCGGGCCTATGTGAATAGGCAAATCTACTTCTCTGATGATGGACTTCCTCGAACCATCAAAAGCTTTCACAATTATGCCACTCGGGCGCATGGGAGTTCCCTGGTACATCAGCTTCATGAGTGTACTCCTCGGTATGACATTTAAAGCAAACTCATTGTCAATCATCACATTGGACAAGGAGTCGTTCTTACAATTCATGGAGATATGAAGAGCTAGGTTGTAGTTCCTTCCCTCGTCGAGCAACTCATTATCATAGAAACTCGAGTTATTACAAGATGTAATATTTCCTACGACATTGCTGAATTGCTCCATAGGCATATAACTTTCCACAAAAGCCTGATCCAATACTCTCATCAAAGATTCCCTATGGGCAGACGAGTTCATTAGCAATGCTAAAATGGATATCCTAGATAGAGTCTGCAACAATTGATCTACAATCTTGGAGTCACTCATCTTGATAATCTTCAGCAAATCGTCCATATTTTTTCTAAACCAATACCACTAGAATCACCCGCTACTTTCTTAGATTCAGTACTTTCAGCAACCCTTTTATAAGAATTAACATTCCCTCGAATGATAGGGGCAAAAACCCGACCACTGCGGGTCACTCGGTTGGCTTCAGCAATATTCTTGACATCAGACAAAGGTTGGATGGTAATTTCCACACCATCCTCCAAGATTGTCACATTGTACTTATATGGCACGGTTTTCTCTGATTCATACGGGACGGGACCCGACAGGCAAATAACCACTGGAGAAACAACTAGCTTTCTATGGTACTAAATCTCTATAGGGGTGGGAACACTAAAACAAGGCACAATAACATTCATCCCTTCTTCAGAATACTTAGATATTACAGAATCATTGTTGGAGGACATATCTTTATCAGAAGAAAATAACTCATCTGCAGAAACATACTCATCATCTGACACAGTCTTGGCTGAGCAATCTTCAATCACGTTAATCCCATTGTAATCATCTTTATTGCCTGAGACTTTGATAGTACGATTATCTAACAACAATTGAACTCCCCTTTTCACAATGGAACAACCATGGGAATCTCTGAAGCAGATATGGCAAGACCCATAATGGTGTTCTTCTTGGTCATCCATGTGATAGAATGTAGCGTGCAACTGCACCAAATCATCATTCACATGCTTCACGTCAAAAATTCGAAACTCACCGGGAGATCCATAGACCATATTCATATCTTCCTTGTACTCTTCCATTGGCTTGATTATATGAATGAGGCCTTCATCCATCATTTCTTGAAGGTCAGCTTTTATCTTATCACATCTCTGGATATCTGTACTGCAAATACTACAACCAGCATGGTCATGCGTATAGTAGCTGAATTCACAGAGGTCAGTATGCATCTTCACCAGATCCACTCTAACCAGGTTGATATCAAAAATTTGGAAGTCCTCAAGACAACCAGCAACCATGTTTACAACATTTGCGCCTCCATGTTTAGGCAAAGGATTATCTTTCATGCTATGGCCAACATCTTTAAAGGATAGGAGGCCAAATCTCATCATCTTTTATATTTCATATTTCAAAGGATAACAGTTCTCGATGTTGTGCCCTGGGGCTCCTTGATGAAAAGCACATGTTTGATCATCCTTATAATACCAGGGTAAAGGTGAAGGTATAGTAGGAAGAAGCCTGGTTTGGACCAACTTCTTCTGAATCAAAGTCGGGAATAACTCTTCATAGCTCTTTGGAATAGAGTCAAAAGCTTCTCTCTTCTGACTTTTCCCTTGATTCCCCTGAGGAGATGGTCTCTGATAGGCAATAGTGGTTGGAGCTACATTGACAACTGGAGTCACAGAAGCAACATGTTGTTGGTACCGATGATGTCTTCTAGGTGGTTTAATCTTTATTTCCCAAATAACAACATTAATTTCACTTTCTTTCTTTCGAGAGAACCCGTATGATTTCTTATTTGTCCCTTCGTCTTTTTTCAAGCGCCCTTCCCTGATAGCTTCTTCCAAACGAACAACCATGCTTACCATTTCGGTGAAATCACTCGATGCACTGGCAACCATTCTTTCATAATAAAATGATCCAATGGTTTTCAGGAATACCTTGGTCATTTCTTTTTCTCCCATAGGTGGTACCACCTGGGCGGCTATCTTGCGCCAACGCTGCGCATATTCTTTGAACGACTCCTTGTCTCTCTGAGCCATTACCCTCAACTGGTCACGGTCATATGCCATGAACATATTGTACTTATACTACTTGATGAAGGCTCCCCCTAGATCATTGAAGGTGCGGATATTGCTACTTTCCAAACTCATATACCACTTCAAAACGGCACCAGTTAAACTATCCTGGAAGAAATGAATGAGCATACGCTGATCATCAGTATGGGTGGACATTTTTATGATATACATCACCAGGTGGTCACGAGGACAAGAGTTGCCCATGTACCTCTCAAATTCTGACACTTTAAACTTTGATGGAACCTTTATGTTTGGAACTAGGAAGAGTTCACTGACGTTCTGTCCAAATAATTTTTTCCTCGAAGGGCCTTGATTTCCTGCTGCATCTCATTGAATTGATCCTGAAAACCATCCAATCGGTTATAGAAACCCACACTTTCACTCGGATGAGGAACATGTTGATAAACTTCATCATTAGCAAACGACATAGCATTCACCGAAGGAGGTGCAATATAATGGATCTCATTTCTAGCTACAGGAGTAACATGCACCACATGAGGTGCAGGAGTAGTAGCAGCTTGAGCAACTGGAGAAAATTGATCATCAAGATTGTAACCCTCTAGCATGAAATGATCAAGCATTCCCCACGGGTAATCCCGAGGCATATGATTCTAAGCAACAGTAACTGGAGTAGCAGAAACGGGAATTGATGGACCTTCAGAAGTGACTGTTGTTTGTTGTGGCTGAGCAGAAGGAGGAACAAGGGGTGGTTTATTCTGAGCATCCACTAATGATTCCATAAAAGCAATCATACTATCCATACCGACCTTCAAAGCAGTAACCTCTTCATGCAACTCATGATTCTCTTGTTCAAGATTCTCCATGTTCTTCCTGGAATTAGCCCGAGTATTATACCAATGAGACAACTTGCTTCTGAATAGAGTCAAAGAAACACAGTAAGACACCTGGGTATGAACATAAATGCAAGAAGTATGTAAATGATGATGCGTGATATGCAATGCACATGATTTATTTATCATTATTAATATTTCAAGGGACTCAAAGAATTATAGACGATTTGAAAATATTAAAGTACTAACACATTTTGAAATATTGAAAATCTCATTATAATAATTTCAAAATGGATTACAAATTTTTGTACAAGTTTCAACAATCCTAAGTACAATAGAAGATAGAATCTAAAATCCTAATAAGGCAAAGCTGATAAAGATCTCTCCACACACTGATGCTTTCCTGTGAGTCTTGCAATTTGAGCCTTCAACTGCTTGTTCTCTTCTGCATACATGTCGGTAACCGCTTTCCAATCACCAGAGTGAGGAAGTGAATGACTAAGTACTGATCGAGATCTAGAGGAAAATAAATCATCTTGCCTCTCCATCATCTCTACAGCACGACGCTCAATAATCTCAATCAGGTCATCCTTCTCTTTCAAGTCTTCTCGGTAGGACATCTCTAAAGTCTGACACTTGTTCTTCCAGGCCTTCTTCTCCTGCTGCATCCTAACTAGGGCAAGTTGAATTTTGTCCACATCATCTAAAATAGGAGGAGTGGTCTTCACAAACATATCAAGAATAGGTTCTTCACGAGAATATGGCATCTTCAATTGAATTGCCCTTGCTTAAACCCAATGGAGATAAGGCTCCAAAGAAACATCTCCTCTTAGTCCCAAGTCTTTTCTACTCTTCCTATGAATATGGCGCCAAGCCTTTGCAATATCCTCCTTAGCTTCCTTATGATCATCTCCCTCTTTGAGAAAGAAACCACTCAGATGAATATTATTCAGCTTTTCTCTCATCGGATATCCAAGCTGACGTCGTGCAAGAATGGGATTATAGTTAATTCCTCCCTTTATACCGAGAAGGGGTACATTGGGGAAACTACCACAATTATCGATAATCTCCACATCATGATAAGCCTGATGATACCAAATAATGTTAGAATGAGTGAGAGCCATAATCTTTAGAGCCTAACGAGGTTCCTTCTTGATATCCCAGAAAGCATCAGACCGAGGTAAGTGAGAAATAAACCCTTGATACAACAAAGACGTGGAACAAATAATCATCCCTCTATGATAAGAATCCCGAATATGAATGGAGTAATAAGCATCTCTTAATAATGTGGGAACTAGATTCCCAATCAAAAAGATCCTGATGGCATTGACATCCACGAATTTGTCGACGTTAGGAAATAAGAACAACCTGTAGGCAAGTAGAGAAAAGATGGCCTCAAAAGCAACTGTACTCTTCATCCTAGCAAAGTAGAAAGCTTTATCTAATAAAAATAGAGCAGGTAATCCTCTGATTCCTCCTTTGGTAGTCATGTTAGCCTCAATCTTAGACTTCCCCAAATGAACCCTGATAGCAATCTCGTGATACTTGGGTTCTCCCCCCAAACCAGTAAAAGGAACACGATCAGTAACAGGTAAACCCAGTAAGTAAGAATACTCCTCCAATGTAGGAATCAACTCATAATCAGGGAAAGTAAAACATTGATACATCGGATCATAGAACTGGACCAAAGTCGAGAGAATACCCTCCTTCATCCTGAGCTTCATAAGAGACGCGATGGATCCATATTTTTTCCGAAAATCTGTAGAACTCTTGATATCAGGAATCAGACTCATCAAATCATCTATCTTAGGATTCTTGAAATTGTACTTCCGAGTTTTGCTTTTTCCAGAATCCATGGTCAAAAAGTACCTGATATATTCGCAAAAAGTCAACTTGAAGTCCCTTGAAACACATATTTTTTAAAGGATGCTCATGGGTGCATGAATGCATGATGAAACAATCACACACAAGATCACAAACATGGGGGTTCATAGGTTCGACGTCACGATCATGAGGTCAAAGGTACTACCCACAAGGTATGGACTAATAGTTTATCACCTGCCGAACAAGGTTCAAAGAGGTTCCTAAAGTCTACATCCTTTCTTTTGATATTACCAATGTCCCGATTGACTCGGTAATTAGTAAAATTCTCGGGAAAAACTCATCTGAGTGTAGTATCACGTGATAACCACTTCCGGATTACTCCGTCATACTTTCCGCACCACTTAAAAGGCCAAGATGGGTTACGGGTTATATGGTCCTCAGCTTCAGAAGGCTTCCAGGTTGAAAGCAGCACGTCTTCCCGATTACTCGGTAAACGATACTACAGTCAAAGGGGCCGCCACTGAGTGGAGGATCTCATGCCTCCTTTTTTTAGATTACTCCCTCAAAGTTAACAGGACTATACCGCCCGTCCTATCTTAATTTTGCCAAAGTCCGGGTAGATGACTTATGAGAAATCACCGAGCACCCTGAAAACAAGGAAAATTCAGACAAACATATACAACAGATAATATACAACAGATAATATCACATACATAAATAAACAAAGATAGGCTCAACCCACTTAGATATGGACTAACATTTGGTCGATATTTCCCCAGTGAAGTCGCCATTTTTTCTGTAGCGGTAGAAATGTTGAGACTAAGATATTGGATTGACTTAACTCGCACAGATCAAATGAAAATCGCCACCTCTCTTTATTGTTTCCAGAGGAATGGGAAAAGAGAGAATAACCCAAAAAGAGGGGGAGAGAATCTAAGTTCGGGGGTTGGTTATACAGAGGGAAGGTATTAGCACCCTAAACATCTACGGTACTTCGCAGGAACCTCTTTGAAAATTTGTGTATTTTGGCTATAACGTTTGTATAAAAAATAGATGGTGGAGATAAGAAAAGAAGTATTTTTTTTACAATTTTTGCACCCGCCGTGGTTGCGAACCTTTAGTGCCTACGTACCACCTTTTGTGCAATAGGGGATCATCGTATTCGAGTGGAAGAACATACTTACTACCCACGATTATGAGAAAGGAGAATTTGCGCCAACTCAAAGTGGAGGATATGGCTTTGATTTTAAAATCAACAAAGCTTCGCTCAACACCCAAGTGGAAAATTTCTCACTTCACTACATATAATAGAAGTATAGTAGCTTGCGTCACTACAAGGATTGATAAGAGCCCAATCTTTTGAGAAAATTTTAAAATAAAAAGCCAAAATGGCAAAAATAGTTTGAATGAGACTGATTGACTTTTAGTCTTCTCACAAAAAATGTCAAAGTATTATTAAGTTGGTTAAATTTTGATTAAGAAAATATTTTGAAAATGCATGGACCTAAGTCCAAGTTTATTGTGAAAGCGGTTAGAATTTGGAAAACAAGAAGAGTTTTCAAAAGGAGGGAGAAGATTTTTGAAATTAAAGAAGATGGGAGGAGATGAAGGGACTATCCTAAAGAATAAGGTAAAATCCAAGGAAAAGAACTGTCTAACCAACAAGAAGCCAACACTAGACACAATGAGTCAATGTAGAATTCTCATCCTTTGGATTTGAAACCAAACAAGAAAAGATCTTAAACCTCTTAAGAATACCAAACTTCGGATGCATCAAGTCTTCACAAAAATTGGGCAGAGTAACAGCTGTATACAGATGAACTCCCAATTACAGACAAAGCATATAATCAGAGTAACTTGCACACAAAGAAAACAAACAACCCAATGTCTCGGGGTAAACCCCAAGAACTCCAGGCAAAATAACAACAGAAGTCACAGGGTCTAGTCAAGGTCTCTAATCTTAAGTCCAAGAAGTCCAAAACTCCATCATGCCAAAGATAGTAACCAAATAGTCCAAGCAACCTTAAAGTTTTTTATTGTTCAAGTTGGTTATTAAGTATCTCCAAAAAGAAAATGAAAACTCAAGTTAGCAAAATAAAAAAAAATTACATAAAGGTAAATGCTCAAGTGAGCAAAGATGAAAATAGCATGAAATGTAAATGCTAAAGAAAATGGTGTGTAAAAGTAAAGGCGTAAAGTAAAGCATAAAAATAAAAGTCAATTGTTAATGGGTTAGAAATTAGAGATTAGTTAAATGACCATATTGAATCTTGCATTTGAAAACTCATTAGAAGATTGATAAAATCAAAGCTTCTCAACAAAAAGTTTCATTTGCTTTTTGTCAAGTATATCATTCATTTCAAATTCTCGAGGCGACAACATATGATCAACGATGTTTAAATGATTCGCTTAGACCAAAGTTTGTGAAGATCCATTAGAGGATCGATAATACCAAATCCTCCTAACAATGAAGCTCAAGGTTATTGGATCAAAGGTTTCAAATTAAACATACTTGGGCTTGCAAATATAGGTTTGGGCCACGAATGATCATTTTTCGAACCGCGACAAAATTTAGGGCTATGTTAAGCAATTGTAAGTGGACTTATGTAGAAGTCGCGCCTATTTTGAGGCAGGTGAATAGCAATCTATGTACCATATGTTTGGAAAAATGATATGTAGATCATCCCCTAACAACACGTAGTACAAGTAAGAACGGGATAAGATGAAGAGGGAGAGGATGTATTAGATGAAATTAGGGTTTCAAATATCATCAACATCATTCATCCATTTTGGTGGATTTGGTTTCTCAACCTATCAACACCCAAGATCCAATGAGGTTGAGGATATTGTCACCAAATGAAGTCCAAGTCAGAACCAAATAGAAAATAATAAAATATATTTAATAAAAAATATTTAAATGGTTAATAAAAAGGAAAATAAATGGTAAAATACACAAAGTATATTAAAATACCAAATAAAAATCCTAAAAATAGTCAGATGTCAAACATGATTCAATAATAGTTGACAAAAAATTTTAGAATTTTTTAAAGTCAGAAACTATTTTTAGCAATAAAAGAATAAGTAAAACAAACGAAAAAATGGTAAAAAAATAATAAAGTCAGAAATAAAAATAAAACAAAGTCATCAAAAATTTCCAAAAGACCAAAGGACCTTTCGATAATTTTTTTCAGAATTTTAAACAATTAAAACAATCAAAAGAAAGTGAAAAATCATAAAAAATATCAAATCTAAAAATAAAATTGTGAAAAAATAAAAATCAGAAAGATGATATTCCAAAATATTTTTGTGAATTTTTCAATAATTTTTGGACCAGAAATGAATTTTTTATGAACTTTTGAAGTTTAAAACAAATAAATATAAAAAACAGAAAATATAAATAAAGCCAAAAAAATGTGGACCACTGGATCATTGTCAAAATGTGTTGGTAAGAAGATCCAAGGGATCTGGCACGTTGTGCATGATATGATCACTATTGGAAATCACACTAAATCAATTTTTAAATCAGATTTTAATAAAATAAAAAGAAAAAATACGGTTCATTAGATGAAAGTCAAAACACGTTAGTAAATAGATCCAAAGGACCTGGTGCACTATGCATATCACGGACCCTCAGCCAAAACACACTGAACCAAAAAACAAGCAACCAATGAAAATAAAACAAATGTCCAACGTTCATTGGTTGAAGAACGACACGTAGGTCATATTCAACCTCCGGACACACTGCACGTGAGACTTTCTGAGATTCTTCAAACGGAAACGTTAGAAGCTCAGACTAATATCATTGGATTCGTCTCTTCCAGGCGATCATAACCTCACCCTCGCGAAAAATTTATATAAACTGAGAAAAGAGAAAAGTGTAGAAAACAAAAATAATAGAGATCACTTTGGGTTGGGATTTCTCACTCAATTCTCAATGATTTTAAAATTGTAAAAAGCACAAGGTCTGAAGGATGAGTATAGTAGAATAGGCTTTTATTTGGAACGATTTGGTTCAGAAAACTACCTGAACATGGCTCACGAAAATAGATCTGAAAGTGAACTTCTGTAACTCAAGATATGGCTCTATTTTCTTGGTGTAAGTGTTGGAGAGTTTGTATGTTTACGGGGGATGATTACCATGTAAAGAGATTGTGAAGAGAGAGCTTGAAACTGTGAAACGGAATTTCAAATTTCTGAGTTGTAAATGAACTTTGGCAGGGTGTATTTGGCTCTCAAATCTGGTGTAAATGACTGAAATGTGGTCATCTATTTATAGGGAAGTTAATGGGAATGAGAATTGAAACAATTAGTGGAGTTGGGAGGGAAATCGTAAGAGGTCGTGGACATGAGAAACGTGTGACTTTCTTAGCATCAAAACTCACTCAAACCTTGCGTTTTAAGGCTCTAATACACTTTGGAAAGTTGGTTAAACATGTTTAGATAAAAAACGCATGCTAATTTGGTGTTTCTAAGCCACATTACGAATTTAAAATTCTTACTTTGGAGAAAACTTTTGTTTCAAAGTACCAACTTTGAATCCATGGTATTCACAGCTCAAGAGGTCTTAGGGCATACTTTTTGAAGCATTTGAAAGATAAGGTCACAATATTTGCAATGTGCAAAGAATGAGATCAATTGGATGCTTGAGCTAGAAGTTATGATGAGTCAAAGTTGAGAAAAAGATGTTGACTTTTATACTTAGAAAATTTTCAAGTTTCTTCTTCAAAAGTGACCTATAATGTTTTGATTCCAAACAAGGCCTTCCTCCAAAATATTTCTTTGATAATTAATTCTAGATTGAATTGGATTTCCTAAAGAGAATTATGAAACTTGACTCACTCAAAAATACCAAGTATTGAAAAAGTTATGGCCTTGTGAATTTGGTGAAAATCTATGAGGTGACCTATAATCTTTTGAGTTCTTAAGGAATCTTCCAATCATTTTCAAGTATTGAACATAAAAGAAGAGTTGAATTTCACATTCTTAAGATCAATATAGAAAAATAATGAGCTCAAGGATATAAAAATTGAACAAGTTATGATCTTTTGAAGTTACATAAGGGAATTTGATGGCCCATCTAGAAGACTTGTAATCTTTCTCCATCATTAGGAATCTTCCACACAAAATTTGCTTGAAACTTTTGAAGTGATTGATTGATAACCATTTAAAGAGAAGTATATATTTGGAATCACTCAAAAATCCAAAAATATGAACAAGATATATCCTTTAGAAGTTCAAAACCCTAGCTCCTAAAGCACCAAAATGACTTGGAACCCCTTTTCAATTTTGAAAATCTTTCTTGCACAATCACTTTTGCCATGTGAATAGAAATTGTTGTGGATGATAATAAGAAACCATAATAACAATAACCACTTCCAAATATTAATAATTGAGAGAGTTATGCACTTGTGATCAATGAATCAAGAACTTGTCCAATTAGGTCAAGCTTCTTCAATCAATTCTTACATCTTTTGACTTCTTTTGAAAAAAATGAGGCATGATGAATCACAGTAGACCTTGCCATGATATTAATTTAAAGAATTCTTAATGATGAAGCTTGAATCTCAATGAAGATTTGTTAAAGAAGGCATAGAATAAACTGATGAACCTATGAATCCACCTGAAGAAATGTGTTATGCCCTCGCCTATAGGATCATCAATTAGAGCAAACATTCATTGTATTTGTTAGTTAAAAATTTCTTAACACAAGACATATGTGATCACAATATACAAATAAAAGTGCTTGGTGATCCCTCATGAGCAAACCTAGAGATAGGGAAAATAACCAAACCCAAGTGTGATCTTGATATGATTGAGTTAATATGAGATGATAGAGGAATATTAGGGGCAAAAATTGGGGTACAACATACTGCACCAAGGTCGACCATCTCACTACCTTCTAATGGCTCAGTTGGGTCAATTAAGGTTCTAAAAGTCAGTTAGTGCTTATGACACCACGCAGCAGCCTAATGTTCTCCTCGACTGACTCAAAGGACACCAGTACAAACCAAAGTGTCACACTAAAGTAGCCATCACTTCAACCATATCGGTCTACATTGTACAATTTCCATGATATATTGCTAGTTATCTAAGGTATCTCCAGATCCGGGTGTAGGATCTTTGTAAGAAATAAACCCGAGCAACCCTCAAATATAAAGCAAACAAGGCAAACAATTTTAAGTAAAAGTGATATAACTCTAAGGTAACCCGTCTTTTTAAGTTTATTTCCCCCAGTAGAGTCGCCAATTTTGTAATACGGTGGGAGAAGTGACTTCATTTGCATTTGATCGCAAATGTTGCGGATAACAAGAGTCGCCACCGACTTTTCTTTTATCCAATAAGGAAAGGATGAAAATAACATGAAATACCTTGAAGATTTTGAGTTCGGGGGGTAGGTTATGAAAAGGGAAGGTGTTAGCACCCTTTTCATCCGTAGTTATCTACGGGCTCTTAATTTCTTAGCTCACTTCTGAAAATATTGATTTGTGTGTGTGACTTGTTTGAAAATACTTTGAAATTTCCAATGTAAGTCTGACTTGGTAATGATTCTTGTATCAGTCCTCAAGAATGCGTACAAAGTGTTTTGAAAATATTTGTTTGAAAGTGATGTGTGAAAAATGTTTGTATGAAAAATGTTTGTGAGAAAAATTATGAACAAGCAATTAGGAGTTTCTTACCCACTAAAGGTCTTTCTTATTCTTTTCCTTCTCCTTTAGAGACAGTATTATCCATATCATTAGTTGGTAGGTAGCCATATCCATTGGATGTGAAAGGAAATGTGAGGGTCATCGCACGGTCATCGAAGGCAACTCGTAAGGACGCTTTAGCAATTTTTGTAAGGGCCTAGATCATTTACCGAAAGGCAATGTCGAAGGGTCATCGAGAGACTATGATCTTTAATTTCGAGGGACTTTTCTAAAACGTCCCCACGTTCGAGGGACATGATCGGTTATTTTCCGAAGGCAACAAGGGAGATTACCCTACACGTGCAAGTGTGTGAGTGTGTTGTATTCAGTTATTTTACCTTTGTAGTTAGGGTTTTCTAATGATTCGTTTTAGTCTTTCTATTTAACCCTAGTTACTAAGAAGTAATATAGAATATAGAAAAGGTAAAGACAGTAAAGGTGCGGAATGTAAAAGTAGAAAAGATAAACCTAAACTATCACATCGCTTTGGGGCAGATACATAATAGAAAGAGGAAAGTAAAAACCCTAAACTATTACAACTCGAAAATCAGTTACATAATATTGAAAAAGGAAAGCGAGAAATCTAAGTTATTACAGATTGCAAACCCTATACAGTTTATCTATGAAAATAAAATTGAAATAGAGGGAAGAAGAAATGTTTTTGATGATTTTTGTGGAAAAGGTTTTTTAATGATGATTAAAATAAACCTAAAAACTAATTAATTTTAATTAACAAAAATACTTGATTAATTAAATTAATAACAAAGGTTAATGATGAAAACCCTAAAAATTAATTAATTTTAATTAACAAAAATACTTGATTAATTAAATTAATAAAAAAGGTTAATGATAAAAACCTAAAAATTATTTAATTTTAATTAACAAAAATACTTGATTAATTAAATTAATTAAAAAAGGTTAATTAAAATAAACTAAAACCTAATTAGGGTTTGTGAAAATGTTTTATGGTTAAGTGACTTTAGGGTTTAAGGGAGAAATTAAGGGAAAAACAAAGTTAAAAAACAAACTGCCAGGGGTGGGTGTTGAACCCACGCCCTTTCCCTTTTCTCCCCTAAGCCTTGCCAATCCCTCAGGTGCGCGTTCTTGTCAAGGGAATGGAATCAGTGCGCCATATGTTAAATCTGTAAAACATAAAAATGTGAAGAAAAAAAACAAATTTCAAAACACCAAAAGGCAGGGATCAAACCCACGTACTAGTGTAGTAATGCCTTATCGCGCGCGTTCTTGCCACTAGGGTGGATGTACATCCGGTATCATTGGTGAAACCAAATAATTATGTAATAAAACCAATTAACTGGATCGGAGAGGCGTCGAAGCCCTAGCTCTGGTCGTCTTCTCCGGTGAGCTCGTTCATGGGCCCTGCAAAATAACACACGTTAATGCATAAAAAGAACCCTTCCCCCTAAATCAGGCCTTGTGAGTTCAATGATGTTATACCCCAAAATTTTCCCTCTCATTTTTCAAGGCATTTCTCACAAGGATTCTCAAGGTTCAAGCTTGCACATGTATGTTGGAATTTTCCAGTACCAAGATTAAAAGGAAAACAATCAAAGAGGAATAAAACAGATAAAAGTAATCTTTTGACAAAATTGGAGAAAAATAAGTCCTTTCATTTCAGCTCCTTCGATTGGCCTTTTGTCCTCTTTCGATGCAAGCTTGGCTTGCATCCTTCGACTGGGAATGGGCCTCTGGCGTGTTGGTTTTGGTTAACAAGGCAGGAACTTCCTGCATGCCACCTTCGATTGCACCTTTGGCCTTACTGGGTTCACAATGTTATGACTGCCTATATGCCTGTTTTGTTTGGATGTTTGATGCTTGCATGCCTACACAAACTTTCCTCCATGATTGCCTGAACTCACAAAGTAATGACTAGTCACATACAAGCTTTCATTTGGGCCACAACTTCCTTCTTGCGCACAAAAGGCTTCCCTCATGCTAGCATGCACAAGGTACAAATCCTCTTGTAGCTTCCTTCGATTCCAAGGTAAAAGGCTCGCTTTTGGCATCCTTAGATTTGCACTTTTTTGCCTCATGTATGCCTCTTTCGAATCTGGATATTTTGGCCTCCTGCGTGCACCTTTCGTTTAGGCATGTGGTTCCCTACATACACTCCTTCGTTTGGCCACTTTGACCTTTGGCAGGAAAGCCTTCGATTGGACAGAACCACCTTTACAAGGTTTCATTTGTAACTTTGATTCCCTTCGAATCAGCATCTTTCGAACCTAACTCTGGGCATCCCATTCGAAGGACATGCTTGATGGTCCATTCGAAGGATTTAAAATCCCAGTTTAAGGCATGTTTTGGTGACCCATCTAAGGGTCACACTTTTGGCTCCTCCGAAGGATGCACAAAAGTGACTCATTCGAAAGGCACTTGTTGGAGGAAAATAAAAAAATATCGTTGGGAGAAGAATCTGGTTGAAGAAGGGTCAAAACGAAGGTTGAAATATTCAAAGATGCTTGCTGCCAAGTTCAGGCCTGGTACACTGGCCAAAACTACTGCACAGCTGTCCTAAAACACTGCCCCATTCTTGCACCAAAATAGCATACAAGACACTGCCTCTCAAAAGCTACAAAGAGCAGGTTACTCAAATTGTTTAAACCTTTTGTTTTCCCTCCAAAAGCTTCAGACAGCTTTGCCTATAAATAAAAGGCTTCACAACATGTTTAAGGAGGACTTTTTGGCAAGAGGAACAAATCCTCAAAAATTTCTAAAACATCATAAAGCTCTCAAACACTTAAACACTTGTCAAACACAAACCCAGAATCCAAACATTTGTCCCCTTCAAATCTGAAACATCCCAACACCTTGTTACCCTTCGAATCCAGTAAGAAAGACATTTCACTTATTCTTCTCTTTCAAATCCAGCAGTAGAGACGCTACCCTCGCTCATTCCCTTTGAATTCAGGGACACTCAAGGCAACCACTCAAAGCCCAACACACGCTCCAGCCTCAAGCAAGGTAAGTTGCTCCAAGCCTTAAAATAGGGTATGTATGGTTGTAATAGTGTAGGATTTTATCTTTCTGCATTTTGTTACTTTTATATGATTACTAGTAAAATAGGGTATGTATGGCAAGATAAAAACAACAAGTAGATAACCCCTAATCAAAGACTAAATGCATGAAAATCAAACACACCATTCACACATGCACCCCTATGGTAATTCCACTTGTTGCCTCGGAAAAATAGTCATGTCCCTCGAATATGGGCGTTTTAGAAAAGACCCTCAATAAAAGATCGTAGTCCCTCGATGACTCTCAATGTTGCCTTCGGTAAACAATCTAGTCCCTAAACGACATTGCTAAAACGTCCCATAGGTTTCCTTCTATGACTATGCAAATGTCCCATGCCCGTCACTTCACATCCAATAATGGGGCTTCTTACCAAATCAATGGTAAGATAGCAACATCTAAAGGAGGAGGAAAAGAATATTTAAGACCTTTTGAGTAGGTAGGTTTCTCCTAGTTGCTCGCTTGCTCACAACAAAAAACATTTTGTACACCCACACTTTCATTTGAAACATTTTCAAAAGTTAAAACACTTTGTACACATTATTTTAGAAACGAGAACCATTACAAAGACACCTTTTCAAAATCACTTTCGAAAATACGTTCCACAAACACTTCTTTAAATTATTTTTCAAACAACACTTTGTACTCTTATAGAAACAAGAACCATTACAAAGACACATTTTCAAAATCACTTTCAAAAACACATTCCACAAACACTTCTTTGAATTATTTTCCAAACAACACTTTGTACGCGTTCTTATAGAAACGAGAACCATTATAAAGACACCTTTTCAAAATCACATTCAAAAACACATTCCACAAACACCTCTTTGAACTATTTTCAAAACAACACTTTGTACGCGTTCTTATAGAAACGAGAACCATTACAAAGATATTTTCAAAATACTTTAAAAACCCACACCACAAGCACATTTTCAAACAAAAGCAAATGATCTAGCAAGCAACTAAGAACCCGTAGATGACTACGGATGAAAAGGGTGCTAATACCTTCCCTTTTCATAACCTACCCCCCAAACTTAAGAAATAATCTCGAAAGGTCTTTCATGTTCTTTTCAAACTTTCCTTATTTGATAAAAGAAAAGTCGGTGGAGACTCTTGCTATCCGCAACAATTGTGATCAAACGCAAAAGACCCGAGTCAGTTCTCCCACCGTGTTACAGAACTGGCGACTCTGCTGGGGACATTTTACTTAAAAGTGGGGTTACCTTAGGGCTAGATCACCTTTACTTGCTTTTCATGGTTTGACTTGCTTGCTTTACATTTTGGGTCCTTGTTTGGGTTATTGTTAAAGATCCTAAACCCGGATCTAGGGCACCTTTTTAGGTAAGTATCAACAAATCATGGAGGTTGTACGGCGTAGACCGATATGGACGAAGTGATAGCTACGTTAGCGTGATACTCTGGTTTGTACTAATGTTCTGTGAGTCATTTAAGGATAACATTAGGCTTCCTTATAGTATCATTAAGCGCTAACTAACCTTAGAACTTTTAATTGACTCATCCTTGGCCATTAGGAAGTAGTGAGATAGCCGACTATGGTTCCGACCGAAGATTAGTTGATACTCGATGCTACGCTCATTGAGACCAGGCTTTTGGGATATCTCGGCCGCAAGAAAAGATTGATTGAGTCGAGACAATGCCTAAAAGAAAGGTCAGTGATATTGAGATCCCTTAGAACCCGGTTACTATTTCTAGGACAGCTTGAACCAACTAAACTTCAAGAGGGTACTTACCTATAAACCCCATTGCAAGCCTAAACCTAAGGACTTATCTTCTTTGTGTGTATATGACTATTTGTACATAACAACTCGCTTGCTTTGCATACTTGTACATAACATCATAACATCATACCATAGCATTTTCAATAATCATTTCAAGGATCTCAAGGGCCTTTGATGCAGGGTCATATTGAACGAGACGCCTATCAAGGGACAAAAGGATTCATTCTCTAATCAAACGCCGTCAAAGACCAAAGCATGTTAACTTGAGTTAAGGGGTATGACCCACTTGACATGGTGAGCTTTATTCTCGTGGAAGGACATCCACCGATACAAAGTTCTCCAATCAAAGTTGTTGATCAAAATTTAACTTCTAACATCTTCTTGTGTTTACCCTATGAGATCCTTGAAAACATGCATCCACATACCATGCATCATATCATGTCAGGATTTTTCCCACACATGTCTCTCATATGCTTACTGTTTATTTCAGTAGAGATGGCTCTAGAACAGACTATCAAGGACATTCAGACTCAAAATGCTTAACTTCAAGAGATGTTCTTGAACCTATCCAAGGGACAAGAAGAGGTGAAAATGCTCCTCACTAGGGGAATGGTTATGGGAAATCCTGAGGACAACAAGGATGAACAGTTGGAATGGCTACAAACTGAAATGGCAACAATGAAAGTCTAGATGATGGGACAACTGGTGGGCCATATTTCTCTTATCCAAAACTTAGCTCGGGGACAAGAAGAGCTAAGGACCCTCGTCAATAAGCTTCATCAAGACAATTGCAACCGTATGAAACAAACCGTCGAGATTGGGGATCAAGTCATCATTCATCCTCCCATGAGGCAAGAAGCTGGTTTGGTGGAGAATAGACCTTTCCAATTTGTTGCCATGTCACGAGCCCAATAACCACCTCGTTAACAAGGACAGGGTAATCAGCGTAAACGGGTCCCATCCAATAGGCAGTTTACCAAACTCGACAAGCCGATATCGCAAGTCTTGCAACAATTATTGAAGTTGAATTTGGTCACATTAAGGGATCCTCCTCATAATCCTAATATTGCCTCTCCTCGTTATAATCATGGAGAAAGGTGTGCATATCACTCTAACAGTCCGGCGTACAATACTGATAACTGTTGGACGTTGAAAAACAAGTTTCAAGACCTGATCGACGAAGGAGCGTTGGAGTTCACACAAGATGGTCAACTGGAGCTTTTCTATCACCCCTCAAGGGCATCCACATGAAGTGACGATCTGGGCAAGGAAGTTTTCTGTTTATTCTAATTTTCAGTTGTAATTTCTTTGTGTACTTAAACACTTATCTATATGTCAGACTTTGGTCATTTTCATTAATGAATTAAATATGTTTGTCTTGAATTAATCCATTCATTTTCATTCTATTTAAACTACGATTTTTACTCCCTTTATGATATTCAACTCTGGTTTTAAAAGTTGCAAGCCTTTAGAGGGAGGATGACGAGAACAATGCCATAATCTCAAACAATATGCTTTTGGATAGACCTTGCTGACGATGTACATGTGTTCTTTCATTTCCTAGACACTGGAGTTATAAGGAGGATAGTCCCTAGTTAACCTCGTTGAGCCAAAGAAGTAGGAGTTTCCATTTTACATAAACTGAAACCTTTAATTAGAACCTGGGGCAGGGTAGTCTCTCAGTTAATTCAAACGCGTGTTCAGTCGCAAACTTTCACTTCATATACAACGAATGACATCAAAAACATTCCTCTGCAATCAAAAGACAGTGTTGGTTCCCTACCTAATAGGCAGTCATTATCTCTCAAGATAAAATCCCATTAAGTCAAAACCTACAAAGGAGACTTAATAAAAACTGGGGCATCCCGTTGACCGTAATCTCAAAAACAAGAACAGTCAAGCAAAATCAGGGATAATAAATCAAAAAAGAGGTCACTACAAATCCTCAATAACATGAAAAATGTTGCACAAATGACTTCCTTCCGACAAACTTAACTAGTTTGACCATCACCAAAACGTCATTCCAGACTCAATTGGAGTTCAAACGCACAAATAACTAAGTTTAGGACTGAAGAACATCACGAAGAACGGGTGGGTACAAATACACTTTGAGCCTTATCCTTTGTTTCTTAAACAATGAGCCAAGCCATGTTACAACCCTTCAAAAGTCCTAATTGAAGCATGGGTTAGTTCGAAAGCATACTCTTACATAAGGTATCCTAACTCTTGTAAGGCTTTACTCAAAATCCCGTGTTGAATTTTCTTACAAAAATTCTTGTATCTGCTAAAACGCATTTTCAAAACTTCAAGACAAGCATAAACTTTGCATTATTTGAATATCACTGTTTGCATATGGCTAATAGTTTGACAACAGAGAAATTCGCACGAAGAATATCCATAAAACATAAATTCTCTCAGGAAACAAAATCACTTCAAATGGGATGACGCTTCCAATGATAGATCTCCTGTAAGAAAAAGGCATCAGCATGATCACTGTCCTAGGGCAGTCAGGTAAAGATTCCAAGGAATCTCTAGAGAGGTGCTGAATAACCAAGGGAAAGTCTCTATCTGAATCAATTGGGGAACTGAACATGAACTCCAACAAAGGGTTCCGTACGGTCAGGAAAACATTTCCTAGAAATACTATAAACACTCGCTACCAGGGGCAGTGAAAGATCTCCCACAAAGTCCTTTTCATAGGGTGTTCCCCAGCCAGAGTTTCAATCTCTGGAAAACCTTCTTCCCAGCTGAGTTGGGCTCAAGAAAAATCCTAGAGGAGTTCTGCCAAAATAAAACACCTCTCCAACAAATTGGCGACAGGGTTTATTTCCCCAACAAACAGCAAGACTCCCCAGCTTGAATTTGCCTCTCATACTATCATAAATCAAGGGACCACAACCCATACTCCTCAGTAGACTCTTCTACAATCCTCAGTGAATTGCTGCAAAGCCTGAAAGTCAAACCAGATAACAGTTAACCTCTTTATCCTCAACAGGTTGTTAATTTCCTTTCTCTTCCATTAAGAAGTACCTCCCCAGTAGATCGGCGGACATCCAAAACTCTTGAAATCTCTTCCCCAAGCGGAAATCAACACACTCCACAGAGTTTTTCTTCTCAAGAAAAATCAACATCTCCCAGCAGATTTCTCCTCAAACAACAAAAACAGGAATCCTCAGTGGAAATATTCTAAGCAAGGTTTGAAAATAGGCAATGGTTGTCCGGGATTAAGCTTCCCAAAAACTCCCCAACTTTTGTTAAGGATTTATTTTCGAAGACAAAAATACATCCCAACAACATTTCACATCATATTACATACATGACAAATGCATACAGCACAATCTAATTTATTTTGAGAACATCATTACACAATGTGTTATACCCCAAAATTTTCCCTCTCATTTATCAAGAATTTGCTCACAAGATCTTATTTGACTCAAGACTGTACTAGGGTTGATCAGCTCAAGACACCTCCTTAGGCACTGATGACCAAAATTAGGGTTTGAAATTGCACAATGATATTTGAACTTTCAATGCTTCATATTACTTTCATGGATCATTATGGACCCCCAAGTTTACTCATGCCAAGTTTCAAGCTTTGGATCACACTTTTGTTCAGTCAATTGAGCAGTTGACCTAAAAATCAACGGTATTGGGGAAAAAGTCAATTGTGGCCAATTTACAGTCAAACTTCATAATTTTTTATCCATATCAACATTTTAAACTCATATTTATCATTTTATCAAGTTTGGACCACAATTCCTCAAGAAATTTGATCAAATCTTCAAAAGGGCAAAATGGTCAAAATTAGGGTTTTGACTGAGAAAGGGCAATTTCTGATTTTTGACCTAGAAAATGATCAAGTGGTTTAAGGAATGACCTCAAGAGTACAATTGCATCATTTTAACCTAATGAAATGGCTCAAAGCATTGCTCAAGTCCAAAGGATTGATAGATGAATTTTCAATCAACTGATCAAAAGTCAACTGTATACTAAAAAGTCAAACTTTGACTTTTTAGTCAAATTCAAATGCCAAAGATCACAATTCATAAAAAAATTCAAAATATGAAACTTATTCATCAAGAAATCCAAAATTCAAATTTTCATTTTTGAAAAGTGAAAAATTTCTAAACTTAGAAATTTTTCAAAGTGTTGAAAATTTCTTTTTTTTCCACAACTTTGAGCCAAATTTTCAACATGATGCAAGATGATTCATGAGAAACTTCCAACATGAAAGTTGTATGTCTCCATGAAATATACAAATTTTATTTACACAACTCCTTCCAAGAGGGATTGGATCTCAAGTTATAATTTTAAGAACATGTGGTCATGAAACAAAACACTTAGTGAAATTTTTCCCTAATTTGTTCAGGATTTTGACCCAACTTCATGGCACTTTTTCATATAGTTATAATGGGAATATTAAAAAGCAATTCAAATATGGGTTGTAGATAACATTTCAAGCTTTCCAAAATGTCCAAGAACTCCTTGAGATCATTCTTGAGTAAGGAGAATCGAAGAGATGAAGTTAGGGTTTTATCACTTGATTTACAAGGCATTTTGTGATGAACCAATTTCAAAATTCAAAGTATGTTGCATAACCTCTACTTTGAAGGTCTCAAACTTGTTAGGCACTCCATAATTAATGGATTTCACAGCTGTTAGAGGTCTCAATTCAAGCATTCAATGCAAGGTCATGCTTTACATCGATTTTGGGAAGAAAGTGTACATTGCCATTTTGATAAAGTTCTTTTTTACACAAAACTTGTTCTTGAGCCTTGCACTTGTTCTCTTCTGATCATACAAGTCTCATAACCCATAATAAACTTGTTAGACACTTACAATCACTCATCACATGCTTGTACCTCACATTGAAACTTGGTTTCCCACTTTTCTTCAAAATCAAGTAACCTAGCAATTAGCTGAAAACTTGTACTTCTGATTATTCAAACCACTCTAATCCTTTTTCTTATAGATATACAAACCAGTTGCCACAAAACACACGAATTCTTGACCCCTAAAAGCACCAAGAGCTCATAATGACATCTCATACCTCCATTTTCACATAAACTGACCAAAAACTTGAAACTCATAACTGCCTCATGCGTTTTCAAACCTTTTGGTTCCTAAAGCTTCTAAACATCATTTAGAACTGATCCCACACCCTGTTACAGAACTGTAACACCATTCTCCATTTTCAAAAACAGAGCTTTGCACTTGGTCTTCTCCAGAACTCCTCAGGTACTTCCAGCTCAAGCTAAGCATCCCATTAGCTTCCTGAGAACTTGAGGAAGATAACCCAATCCTTGGAACTCCTTGAAAGTTGCTCAAACTTCAAACCCGATACCCTCTTGCAAGGTAAGTTTTCTAACTTTGGAACTCTTCATATAGGCATCATCAATGATTTATTTGTGAATTAAACATGTAGATATCATTGCCCTAAAGATAACCATGTCCATAGTTTCCATTAATTTTGCCTGAGCTTAGAGAATTTTAAGATTGAATTTTCTGAGATTTTTAGGGTTCAGAATAGGGCCATTAAAATTCAGGTTTATCTTTGAGCTATAGTTTTAATGCTTTACATTTCTGAAACCGTGAGGAAATTTGCTACAAGTTTCATGTTTACAATTTTCATTTTTGTTGAGATTTGATCAAGTTAAAGAGCTTCTGGTTGGGCGTGAGGTTGAAGATGAAGTTGGCCTCAGGAACACGTTTGCCTTATGTATTTATTGTTTGGTTTATATAAATGGATGTATAGCCACCCCAGTGGTAGAAGCGCGCGCCTGTAACCTGAGGGACCTGGGTTCGAGCCCCAGTGGTACCCTTTTGATTTTTTCCATATTTTTTTGAATTTTCTGACCCATTTTTTGCAAGCGCTGGGCTTCATCTTTGGGCCTTGTTTTTGTTTATACTTTCTAACCCCCATGTGGACTATTTGCACCCCTGGCCCAATTTTATTTTCTTTTCTTATTTTTTTTTTCTTAATATATTTTATAATATTAAAAAATCATAAAAAATACAAAAATATTAGATTTCTATGTTGACATAGTTTATTTATTTTTCTAAATAAAAGTTATTTTATTTAATCAATACTTTATTTATTTTACTAGTTATTCTTAATTTAATTAAAATACTAGGTTTTATTTATTTTCTTTTACACCAATTAAAATATATTATTTTAATATAAAAAAGGCCAAAAATATTTTATAATACTATAAATTATTTTCAAGACAAAAATATCAAAAATACTTTTCTTAAACCTAATTTCTTTTTAATCAATTAATAGAATTAGGGTTTTATTTAAAATCTTTTCTTGGTAAATTTAGGTTTAATTAATTATTTTGTTCTAGTTAATTAGGTTAAAACAAAAGCCCATTGTAATAGCATAGTAACTTTAAATTCCGCAATTTATTGCTTTATATATAACATGCTAGTATTAGGATTTGTATGGAAAGACTAAAACCAATACTTAGAAAACCCCAATCAAAGACAAAATCAAGCATGAAAACAATACACTTGCACACAAGCACCCCTAGGGTAAATCCACTTGGTTGCCTTTACATAATGGCCATATTACGCATGTGAGGTATCTTAGCAAAAACAAGCAAAACATAAGATAATAGTCCCTCGATGACGCTATCTAAGTTTCCTTTCAAATGATCTTAGTCCCTAAAAGAGAATGCTAAAATACCTTGCAACCTTGCTAATCATGGTTATACAATGACCCATGCCCGTCCCGTTTACATCCAAAGATAGGGTTACTTACCAAATCAATGGTAAGATAACAATGTCAAAGGAAAAGGAAAATGAACATGAAATACTTTTGAGTAGGTAGAATGCTCCATATTACTTGCTCCATTTCCAAAACAAACACCTACACTTTCAAAACATCTTACAAACTTGAAAACATTTTCAAAAGATCAAACACTTTGTATACATTCTTACGAACAAGAATCATTACAAAGTTTGCCTAAACAATGGCCTCTTTACAAAATACTTTCAAAAACCACACAAAGCACAATTTAAAACAAAAGCAAGTGATCTAGCAAGTAACTAAGATCCCATGGAAAACCATGGATGAAGAGGGTGCTAATACCTTCTCTTTTCATAATCTACCCCCCGAACTCAAGAAATAATCTCAAAGGTATTTCCTGTGCTTTTTCACCTTTCCTTTTGGATAAAAGAAAAGTCGGTGGCGACTCTTGCTAACCGTAACCTTTGTGATCAAACGCAAAACACTCAAGTCAGTTCTCTCACTGTATCACAGAACTGGCGACTCTGTTAGAGAATATTCTAAAAGTGGGGTTACCTTAGGGTTAAATCACATTTACTTGCTTTCATTGTTTGACTTGTTTGCTTTACATTATGGTTCTTTGTTTGGGTTTGAATCCTCTACCCGAATTTGGGATGCCTTATAGGTAAGTAGCAATATGTTGTGGAAACTGTGCGGGGTATACCGATATGGTCTAAGCAATAGTTATGTTAGTGCGACATATTTGTGGGTACCGGTAGCCCTTGATTTAATCAAGGAGAACATAGGGCCGTTGAGTGATGTAATGAAGCACTAATGAACTTTTAGAACCTTTACTTGACCAACTTGGCCTTTAGGACGTAGTGAGATGACCGGTTTTGGTGCAGTCCGAAGTTGGTAGATACTCGATACTACACTCATTGAGTTTTGGTTCTTTGGGATATTTTGGTCGCCATTAAAGAGGCTTGTGCTGAAACAATGACCAAGGAAACAATCCAGGGATATTGAGCTCCTTAGAACCAGGTTACTATTGCTAGGACAGGTTTGAGCCAACTAAACTTCAAGAGGGTACTTACCTATGAGACTCCATGCGAGCCTAAACCTAAGGACTTGTTTGCTTTGTTTGTGTATATTTAATTGTACATAACATCATGAACATCATAACATCATACTCATTCACTAACCATTTTAAGGATCTTGGGATTTATCTTTGTTCTGTTTTGTAGGATATGGATTCTATTCGCAGGAAAACTATTCAAGTCAATCTTGTAAGGATCCCTCCATAACTTAAAGAGCTAGCTTCAAGGATTCCTGAAAAATATCCATTCACCGAAAGACATGTACGCCTACTAAATTTGGTCACCTCCAACATTGATGAAGACATGATGAAGGTTCTCTTTCAGTTCTTTGATCCTTTACACCATTGCTTCACATTTCCCGATTATCAACTTGTGCCAACTTTGGAGGAATTCTCCCAACTCTTGAGGATTCCCATTCTCAATCAACTACCTTTCAACGGTACGGAAAGAGATCCAAAGCTAGAAGATATTGCTCAAGTTCTATACTTGTAACCATCTGATATCACAACTAATTGGGAAACAAGGAGTGGTGTCAAAGGTTTCCTAGCAAAGTTCTTGTTTGAGAAAGCCCAAAACTGTTGGAACTCTTTGGATCTGTAAGCTTTTGAGGAAATTCTGGCTCTCCTCATCTATGGGATGGTTTTATTCCAAAATCCTGACCAACTCATAGATGTGAACACCGTCAAAATCTTCATATCCTGCAACCTGGTGCCTACTTTGCTAGGAGACATCCTACATTCTTTTTACACTCGCACTATGAGGAAAAGAGGTATCCTAATGTGTTGCACTCCTCCCTTGGAAAGATGGTTTATTTCGCATCTTCCCCAATCTATATTGAAGAATGATCAAGGTTCAAGGTGGTCACAAAGGTTGATGACGCTCAAACATTCAGACATCTATTGGTGCTCCAGATCTATAGAGAATGTTATCATCGTCGACCATTATGGAGAGTTTCCTAATGACCCCCTACTTGGCATTAGAGGATGTATCACCTATAACCCCTGCTTAGCCTTTAGACAGTTTGGTTACGCTCGAAGGGATGGTCCACATGAGATGTTGATTCAAGGTTTGGTATTTGACTACGAGAACGACAATCAAGGTCTTCGCCAGAGGTTTATCCGAGCTTGGAGGATGCTGAACAAGGTAGATAGCAAGACACTGGGGCACAAGAATTCCATCCCTCTTGAGACTTACCTCAAATGGGTACAAACTCGCGCTATAAATCTTATGATGCCTTATCCCTCCATTCTCCTAGTAATCATTGAGCATGTTATGGAAGGAGATATTCCACACACTATCCTACATCCTGACATGCCCACCTCTCTTGAAGACCTACAAAGAGATTGGATACAAATCAAGGGGGAGCGAGATACTTTCGAAGCCCAATCCTACGCTAGTGAGAAGAAGGTTTTGGAACTCACTAAGCAACTTCATGAGGAGAAGACTCAGAATGCCTACATCGCACCAAAGAGGACGCGTACCACCTTTTTATCTTAGAGTTTTTGTATTATTTTGCCCAAAAAGGCATTAATGTACTCAAGCTTTAATTTATTAATATAACGTGTGTTTCCTTTTTGTCTAAAACAAATTTGTATCTTTAAAATCCTTGAAATCATTGCATATGCATTTACCATTCATCATAACATAAGAAGGTTTCTTGCAACAAGTCTCCTCATATTTCTACTGTTTATTTCAGTAAGATGGATCTCGAGCAAACAGTGAAGGACCTCCAAGCACAAAATGCTCAATTTCAACAGATGTTCTTAACTCTAGCCAAAGAACAAGAAGAGTTGAAGACCTTGCTGGTTGAAGAGAAAAAGAAGAAAAATAAAATAACCGGAGTTCTGAACATGGGAAGAAGATTCCAAGGGAAAGCAAGAAGGACCCTGGACTTTGGAACGTCATCGGGTGAGAAAGACAATCAAGGTGGGAAAGGCAAAGAAACAGTTGTTCAACCAGATTCAGAGGAGGGAGAAGAAGAAGAAGATTATTCTGAAGAACAATACCCTCCAGCCGACGACAAGTATAAGCATCTGGATTAACGGTTAAGTGCAATAGAAATCCAAAAAGTTCCTAGATTGGACTTTGAGGAGTTGGGGTTAGTATTTGGGATTGTCATCCCTCCAAAATTCAAAGAACCAGTGTTTGCCAAATATGACGGAGTTTCATGTCCCAAAATGCATCTTCGGTCTTATGTGAGGAAAATACAGCCTCATGCCGCCGATAAGGATTTATAGGTACACTTCTTCTAAGACAGTCTGTCTGGAACTCAACTTGATTGGTTTAATCAGTTAAAAAGAGCCAATGTTCATAACTGGGAAGACCTTGCTGCTGCCTTTTACAAACAATACCAATACAACGCTGATCTTGCGCCTACCCGTACTCAACTCCAGAGTATGGCCATGGTCTCTAGTGAAGGCTTCAAGGACTATGCGCAAAAATGGAGGGACTTAGAAGGAAGAGTCCATCCTCCACTATCTGAAAGAGAATTAGTAGACATGTTCTTGGGCACCTTGTCTGGTCCCTACTTTAATCACTTGATTATGAGTTCATCGGCAGGTTTTACTGAATTGATATTGACCGGAGAAAGAGTGGAAGACGGGATAAAGAACGGGAAGATTCAAAAAGATGCATCCTATGTTGCGGTAAGGAAGCCATTCATTGGAAAGAAAGAAGTGGTTGCTATATATCCTCAGAGAAATCAAGATAGGGCCAAACACCATCCAATGGTGGGGGGCTGTCATGATTTCTAAACCAGCACCTGATCAGCAAAGAAGCAACCAGCCAAGAACAGAAAGACCAGTTAGACAATTCACCCGAATTAATATGACATTATCTCAAGTATTGCCACATTTGTTAAGATCCAATCTAGTGACCTTGAAAGAAGCTCCAAAGAACCCTAACACAACATCTCCTTAATATCATCCTAATGCCCACTGCGCATACCATTCTAAGAGTCTCGGCCATGACACTAACAACTGTTGGGCTCTAAAGAACAAAGTACAAGACCTCCTTGAAGCCAAAGAGATTGAATTCTATGCGCCAGAAAAGCCCAATGTCATTACTGCCCCTATGCCCAAGCACGACCGTGATGTCAATGCAGTTGAGGAAGATATACTTCAGTTGATGAACTTATGACCCCACTCCATACTATCAAAAAGAACTTGTTGAATGCTGGTGTATTCCTAGGCTGTGATGAAAGCTGTCATTTCTATTTATCCTCACCAGCCAGCTGTCCTTTGTTAAAAGCAGGCGTTAAGTGCCTAATAGATAACAAGGAAATTTTGTTTGAAAATACTTCTGTTCCAACTGTTTCTTATAATGACGTTTCCATCGTAACCATTTCCGACAATTCTTCCAGGGTCTCCACCAAAAGACCCGTTAGAATTACATCAGTTCCTAAAGTGGCTCCATTGATAATTACAATGCTTGGACCAATCCTGTATTCGTCAGACAAAATCGTCCTATGGAATTATTGAGGTGATGTCTACTACCACGGTATCAAGCAAGATTGGCCAGCTGTTGAAGATTCAAGTTCTGATAAAGTTGATTCTGATATCAGTAATATCAGAGGGACTAGCAAGATCACTCGAAGTGGAAGGGTTTTCTCTCCAGAGATAGCTCCTCCAAAAGCTGTTTTTGGACTCGTAATCATTCATGTTGTTGTTGCTCCTCCAAAGGTTATTCCAAGTCCTACAACCATCTCTGCTAATACTCCTTTTGACAAAACTGTTACGATCCATGTTATCACCCCTACTGACATTCCTACTGCCGAGCCAACCAAAACTCGAGGAAAAGGTATTATGTTTGAGCCTGTCCGAACGAAGGTGCAATCATTGGCTATCCCTGAGACCTCCCGAAAAGAGATGGAGGAGATTTTAAAGATTATGAAAAGAAGCGACTACAACGTAGTCGAGCAATTGGGGCAAACTCCATCAAAAATTTCCTTGCTGGATTTATTGCTATGTTCCGAGGCACATGCAAAAGCCTTGGTAAAATTCCTTAAAACTTCTCATGTACCCCTAGAAACATCTGTCGATCAGTTCCAAGACTGCGTAGCCAGCTTGACTGCAGATAATGGTTTAGGTTTTTTGATTTCTGATTTAACGCCAAGAGGGAGGAAGCATAATGAGGCATTACATGTCTCAATCGAATGCAGGGGCACAACCTTGGCTCAGGTTTTGGTTGACACCGGTTCATCTCTGAATGCGTTGCCTAAAAAGGCTCTTGATAGGCTTGACTGTGAGGGATTGACATTGAAACCAAGTAACATAGTAGTCAGGGCTTTTGATGGCTCAAAAAGGATGGTGCATGGGGAAGTAGACATCCCCATAATGTTTGGAACCCAAACATTTTATTACCCTTTTTATGTAATGGATATTCGCCCTTCATATTCATGCTTATTAGGCCGACCGTGGATCCATAATGATGGCGTCGTTACCTCCACGTTGCATCAAATGCTGAAATATTCAATTCAGGGGAAAATTATCACCGCCCATGGAGAAGAAGAGTATATGGTCAGCCATCTAAATTCCTTCAGATATGTGAAATGAGATGGTGAATTTATTGAAACTCCATTCCAGCACTTTGAAGAAGTCTCGCAAGATGCGGCAGTAACCAAGGTTGTGTCTCAAGTCCCCAAGATTACAATGCCTCCACTCAAGATGTCGTCTTTGAAGGGCGCCAAGGCAGTGATAGAAGAAGGTGGGTGCACTATTTGGGGACAACTCCCAGACATCCCATACAAATATGATAAATTTGGCTTGGGTTTCACTTCAGGTGCCCAGAAGGTTGTACGCCGCGCTCGTGCCGGAGGACCACCCTTGAAGATCAGCAATCGCGAAGTCAATACAGTAGAAGATGATGAAGACAACTTTGACTTGAAGGATTGGATTTTCCCAGCTGTCGGTGGAGGGCTCAGCAATTGGGAAGCTAGAGATTTCATCCCGATCACTTTTATCCCGCAGTAATTTATCTTTAAATTTTGTCGGATCTGTAATATTAAACAATTCAAACTCTTAAAACCTTGTGTCTTACCCGAGGCACAATGGTCCATTCGTAAGGGTTATTATCTTATTTCCATATGACATCAATGAATCATGGACGTTTTTGCATACAAAACTTTGTGCTCATTGTTTTTCTTTTTTACATTTTTATTTATTTCAAAGATAGCTATACTCTTACACGCACTCACATTCAAAATGCAGATCTACATCCATTCGGGATCCCATGGGTAAAGATTATTCTATGGCCTTATGTGATTCTGAAAATCTAATCTACCAAGCTGAAGACGAAGGTGAGGAAGATTGTGAAGTGCCAGAGGAACTCGCCAGGTTGCTACAACAAGAAGAGAGGACCATTCAGCCTCACGAGGAACCAATGGACACAATAAACCTAGGTACTGAAGAAGACAAAAGAGAAGTCAAGGTGGGTGCCAATTTGGAACCCAGTATCAAAGAGCGTCTGATTCAGTTGCTACACGAGTATGTTGAGGTCTTTTCCTGGTCGTATGAAGACATGCCAGGACTTGATGCAGATATCGTGGTATATTGCCTACCAACAAAAGAAGATTATCCACCGGTGAAACAAAAGGTCCGTCGCATGCGACCAGACATGTCAGAGAAGATTAAGGCGGAGGTCATGAAACAATTCAACATCGGATTCTTGGCAGTCACTTCCTATCCACAGTGGGTTGCCAATGTCATTCCCGTGCCCAAAAAAGACGGTAAAGTACGAATGTGCGTGAACTACAGAGATTTGAATAGGGCAAGCCCTAAGGATGATTTCCCACTTCCCCACATTGATATTCTAGTTGACAATACGACACAATATAAAGTGTTTTCCTTCATGGACGGTTTCTCAGGCTACAACCAAATCAAAATGGCGCCTGAGGACATGGAGAAAACAACCTTTGTCACATAGTGGGGCACGTTCTGCTACAAGGTTATGCCATTCTGATTGAAGAATGCTGGGGCAACCTATCAGCGTGCCATGGTAGCTCTATTTCACGACATGTTACATCACGAAATAGAGGTCTATGTGGACGACATGATAGCTAGATCTCAAACAGAAGAAGAGCATTTTGATCATTTATAGAAACTGTTTGAGAGGCTAAAGAAATACAAGCTGAGGTTGAACCCAAATAAATTCACGTTTGGGGTAAGGTCCGGTAAACTCCTAGGCTTTGTCGTCAGCAATAAAGGTATTGAGGTGGATCCTGCCAAGGTGAAAGCAATTCAAGAGATACCTGATCCTCGTACTAAGAAGGAATTCAGAGGATTCCTGGGACGGTTAAACTACATTTCCAGATTCATTTCTCACCTGACAGCTACTTGTGAACCAATCTTCAAATTACTTAAGAAAGATCAAGTAGTCAAATGGAATGATGAATGCCAAACTGCTTTCGACAAGATCAAAGAGTACCTACAAGAGCCTCCTGTTTTGATGCCACCAGTCGAGGGAAGACCATTGATCATGTATCTAACTGTTTTGGAAAACTCAATGGGGTTTGTGCTGGGGTAGCATGACGAGTCTGGCCGAAAAGAGCATGCCATTTATTACCTGAGCAATCATTTTACCGACTGTGAAACAAGATATTCATTGCTCGAGAAAACTTGTTGCGCTCTGGCATGGGCTGCTCGCCGGCTAAGACAGTATATGCTGACCCATACTACCTTATTGATATCTAAAATAGATCCAATAAAATACATCTTCGAGAAACCTGCCCTCTCTGGGAGAATAGCGAGATGGCAGATGATCCTGACGGAATATGACATTCAGTATACTACCCAAAAGGCAATAAAGGGCAGTGTGCTAGCCGACCATCTTGCTCATCAAGCTGTGGATGACTACCAGTCCATGAAGTTTAAATTCCCAGATGAAGACATCATGATGGTAAATAACTGTGAAGAACTCAGACCATATGACGGACCTGAACAAGGATCCCGATGGAACCTGGTTTTTGATGGGGCATCCAATGCACTCGGCTATGGTATAGGTGTTGTACTCATATCTCTTGAAGGATGTCATACTCCCTTTACAGAAAGACTCTTCTTCAATTGTACAAACAACATGGCAGAATACGAAGTGTGCATTTTTTGTCTCAAAGCTGCCATAGATTTGGGGATCAAATCCTTAAATGTATTCGGAGATTCAGCTTTGGTCATCAGCCAGATCAAAGGGGAGTGGGACACCAAACACCCTAACCTTATCCCCAACAAAAAACATGTGTTGACATTGCTCCCACATTTTGAGAAGATTACCTTCGAGCATTTCCTGCGAGAAGAAAATCAACTAGCAGACGCACTAGCCACAATGTCACCCATGTTTAAACTTAAATGGGATAAGGAGGCTCCCCAGATCACCATTGAACGAATGGATGAACCAGCTCATTGTCACGAGATTAATATTGAAAAAGTAATGGACCGGCCTTGGTTTCACGAAGTCAAAAGGTATCTCGAGGGTCAAGAATATCCGGAAGGAGCTTCAGTCAATGATAAGAAGTTCTTAAGGAGGTTCTCTTCTAAGTTCTTCCTGAGTAATGGCATTCTCTACAAACGCAACCATGACTCTGTTTTGCTCCGTTGCGTAGACAAGGTTGAGGCGGAAAAGATCATGGCTGAATTACATGAAGGCACTTTTGGCACCCATTCCAGTGGGCATATGATGGCAAAGAAGATCCTACAGACAGGCTATTACTGGTCTACCAAGGAAGCAGATTGCTATCAACACTCTCAAACCTGCCACAAGTGTCAAATTTACGCTGACAAGTTGCACGTACCTCTGGTTCCTCTGAATGTCTTGACGGCTCCTTGGCCCTTTGCTATGTGGGGCATCGATATGATTGGGGAAATCAAACCAACAGCCTATAATGAACACCACTTCATCTTAGTGGCCATTGACTACTTTACAAAGTGGGTTAAGGCAGCCTCTTTCGCTTCAGTCAACAAGAATGTTGTCTCCCGGTTCATCAAGAATTATCTCATCTGTCGGTATGGTATCCCAGAAAGGATCATCACAGACAATGGTACGAATCTAAACAATACTATGGTCACCGCCCTGTGCGAGCAATTCAAGATCCAGCATCACAATTCTTCCCCTTACCGGCCAAAGATGAATGGTGTTGTCGAAGTCGCAAATAAGAATATCAAAAAGATCATACAGAAAATGACAGTCACATACAAAGACTGGCATGAGATGCTACCATTCGCTCTCCACGGGTATCGTACCACAGCACGCATGTCAACCGGGGCAACACCCTACTCTCTGGTATATGACATGGAGGTTGTCTTGCCTATTGAGGTCCAAATCCCCTCTCTGAGAATTATGAAGGATGCAGGGCTGATGAAGAAGATTGGATCTAGACTCGACTTGATCAACTGAACTTGATTGATGAAAAAAGGCTTATTGCTGTCTGTCATGGTCAGATGTATCAAAAATGAATGATCAAGGCTTTCAACAAAAAGGTCATACGCCAAGTGTATCAAGTTGGGGATCTAGTAATCAAGCGCATCATACTACCACAAGGTGATCCCAGAGAAAATGGACTCCTACATACGAAGGACCATTTGTGATCAAAAGCATCTGGTGGGGCAATGATCTTGACCACCATGGATGGCGATGACCTGCCACACCCTGTGAACGCAGACATAGTCAAAAGATACTACGCATAAGAGACTCACTAGGTTAACACACCTAGGAAAAACAAGGGCATCCCGGCGAACCAAAAAGGTTTGGGCAAAAATTAGGGATAAAACAAAAAAAAATTGTACACCCGGCAACTTGAAAACCTGAAAGGGCGACTTGGGCAAAAAAGGGTATCCCGGTGGACTGAAAACCCAAAAGGGTGGTACAGGCAAAAGTTAGGGAATTAAAGCGTATGACTATGTCTTGTTGGATCACCTTACGGACAACTTGCAAACTCAGCGGTTCTGATCAATCCAATTAACTTCAGACAAGGCAACAAATAAACAAGACACTCAGAGACACGAAGGCTATAACAGAATGGGAACCCCATGGGATTATTGCACATAGCTATCTTTTCTTTGTATCAAATTTCATTTTTTATGACGACATTCTCTTACTAGAATGTTTATCTCATTGTACAAAAATACTTACTCAAAGTCAATACAAAGATATCCCTTTGAAAGTGCAAAACTATCTGTTTTCTTTACTCTTGTTTTGTTTACAAAAACGTCCAATGATTTATTTTTGAACATATGCATTTGAACATAATTACTGTTTACAAATGAACAACATAAAAAGATAATCACTAATGGCTTTAAGAGATAGGGATATCTCTTTAAGTTATTTCCATAAAATCCCCCGCATTGTGCAGTTTAATCCCCAGCAGAACAAAGCTTCCAGTTATCAATCCGCAGTAGAAGTCATCAGATTTCTTAGGATTCCCCAACAGGATTTCACAAGCAGTACATGGTGTTTCCCTTACAACAGAGTTTATTTCTCTAAAAGGAAATTCATCAACACTTCAACTTCACAACATGAAGACTTACACTCCATATCCTCAGCAGCAGTCAGGGATTTATTTTCCCCAATCCAACAAGCAGTGCAGCAGATTACCTCACATACGCATACATCGCACCCATGTATCATGAACATTGATAACACAAATGCATATATCACAATCTCATTGTACCGTGCATTTCATACATCATGACATTGCATGCAGCTAATGATTTACCCTTTTTCAGGGTAAGATTAATCAATGGCTATCATCAACAAATTACAAAGGTCAGATATTGATACCTAAGACAAGCCAGGAACAATTATCTACATAACCAACTGAAGCAATCCAGCACAGGTTCTTCAGATTCAACTTTCAGATACAATTCTGATACGCTCCAGATACAGATGCCATTTTGATACTCATTAAAATTCAACTTTCAGATACAGCTCATATACGCTCCAGACACGGATTCCATTCTGATACTCATTCAAATTCAACTTTCAGATACAACTCAGATACGCTCTAGACACGGATGCCATTCTGATACTCATTCAAATTCAATTTTCAGATACAGTTCAGATACACTCCAGACACAGACGCCATACTGATACTCATTCAGATTCAACTTTTGATACAGTTTAGATACCCTCCAGACACGGATTCCATCCTGATACTCATTCAAATGAAATTTTCATATACAGTTCAAATACGCTTCAGACATGGACGCCATTCTGATATTCATTCAGTTTCAGCTTACAGATACGACTCAGCAATCATTTATGGATGGCATCTACAAGCCCATCTCCAACAACTTTCTATCATCTCTCCAAATGGAATTTTTAAGCCTATTCCCTATACCATCAACCATCACATCACCGAGTAATAATTTCTGGGCACTCTAGTGTCCAATCCTCTTCCACCTTCGAGTCACGAATGGCAAAACTCGCCAATCTAACTCTTTACGTTTAATAAGATTGAACAGGGGAAGTTGTTATACCCCAAAATTTTCCCTCTCATTTATCAAGAATTTTCTCACAAGATATCTTTTGACTTAAGACTGCACTAGGGTTGATCAACTCAAGACAACTCCTTAGGCACTGATGACCAAAATTAGGGTTTGAAATTGCACAAGGATATTTGAACTTTCAATGCTTCATATGACTTTCATGGATCATTATGGACCCCCAAGTTTACTCATGCCAAGTTTCAAGCTTTGGATCACACTTTTGCTTAGTCAATTGAGCAGTTGACCTAAAAATCAACGGTATTGGGGAAAAAGTCAATTGTGGCCAATTTACAGTCAAACTTCATAATTTTTTATCCACATCAACATTTTAAACTCAATGTATCATTTAATCAAGTTTGTACCATAATTCCTCAACAAATTTGATCAAATCTTCAAAAGGGCAAAATGGTCAAAATTAGGGTTTTGACTGAGAAAGGGCAATTTTTGATTTTTGACCTAGAAAATGATAAATTGGTTTAAGGCATGACCTCAAGAGTCCAATTGCATTATTTTGACATAATTACATGGCTCAAATAATTGCTCAAGTCCAAAGCATTGACAGATAAATTTTCAGTCAACTAATCAAAAGTCAACTGTATACTTAAAAGTCAAACTTTGAGCCAAATTTTTACCATGATGCAAGATGATTCAAGAGAAACTTCCAGCATGAAAGTTGTAGACCTCCATGAAATCTACAACATTTCTTTACACAACTCCTTCCAAAAGTGCTTGGATCTCAAGTTATAATTTTAAGAACATGTGGTCATGAAACAAAACACTTAGTGAAATTTTGCCCTAATTTGGTCAGGATTTTGACCCAACTTCATGGCACATTTTCATATAGTTCCAAGGGTAATCTTCAAAAGCTATTACAAGATGGGTTTTAAAGCACATTGCAAGCTTTCCAAAATGTCCAAGAACTCCTTGAGATCATTCTTGAGTAAGGAGAATCGAAGAGATGAAGTTAGGGTTTTATCACTTGATTTACAAGGCATTTTGTGATGAACCAATTTCAAAATTCAAAGTATGTTGCATAACCTCTACTTTGCAGGTTTCTTGTAAGGGTTTTTTCGTGTGGATGCCTTGTCTGAATGAATGAGAATATATAATCGAGAATTAGGTCAACCAAAGAGTGGGCTTGGACCTTGTAAGAAAGCTTGACATTTATCTTATGAGTAAGTTCCGAGGGGTGTATGAATAAGTTCCGAGGTTCATCTTGAGACCTATAACACGCATGGACCTTGAATCATAAGCCCAATGGCCCAAAATTCCAAGTTTGGTCACTTTAGGATTCATGTATTTGCTCAAAATTTCCCAACTTGCACTAATCATAACACTCTCAATTCATATCATATGAAGATGATTTTGAACTTTTTGGAAAGCTCAAGATGTCCTATACAATCTCCATTTTGATCATTTTTTCATTTGAAAACTTTATCTTAATGTACGTTGCCTTGACAAAAAGTGTCTTTTTGTTGACTTTTAAAATAACCTATAATGTTTTGGCCCATATCTCTCAAATGAAGCATTTTTTAGACTTGAGCTTAGAGAGACAAAGTTGTAGAGAAATGAATTTCCTTCAGAATGAGATTTGGTTAAGAAAAATCTGATGAAGTATGTGAAAGTTGTGCTTGGTCAAAGTTCATTTGACTTCTCTTTAAGAAAACTCTAATTTGGTAACTTTTGACTTTTGATGAATCTTGAGTTTTCTTGATGAATCATGATCAACCCTTGATCAAATGATGGATATTACTTAAAAATGTTGAAGTTGACAAAAAATCTTGAGGTTTGATTGTATGTTGACCACAGTTGACTTTTTGTCTAATGTAGTTGATTTTCAATCATCTGAGCAATTGACTGAGCAAACTTGTGATGCAAGGCTTGAAACATGGCATGAGCATTCTTTGAGACATATGAGGAATCATGAAATCCACTTAAGACCTTAGAAGCCTAATCTTCCTTGATAAAAATGAAACCCTAGTTGTAAGTCCATTTCTTATGAGGAGAATTTGTCTAACCAATTCTTGAGCAACCTTGAGCAACTGAGCACCCTAGGAGTATGTATTGAATAAATATGGGAGGATAAATTTTAGGGTACAAAACCTACTATCATGGAGAAGTTGAATGATAAAGTTGTTGATATCTTTTAAAAAGGATAAATATGAAGAATGTAAAGAAGTTTCAAAATCCTCTTAGAATTTTGTTTAGGATCATTCTGGGATGCGTGCATTATAGACCTTCAACCAACTCTTTTGATTATACCAACACCAGTCAAAAGTATATGTTGTTCTAAATTGCTTCAGGAATCAAACTGAATCTGCCTGCAATACTCTCTAAGTACTTGACAGAGTTAGTCAAAGAGACAATAGATGGTAGTGCAAATATCAAGAAATAGATTCCTAATCGAAAACTCATTTCTGATATCCTCGTTGAGAGCAAGCTTGTGGAGTCTTTGAATCTACCAAAGGAGTTAGATACTGAGATTGGAAAACCTCTTTATGATAGGAATATGAAGAATATGGATTTGATTCTTGAAGTCATTCTTCTTCCAGATGTTATGGATAAGAATGCAATTTCTTCTAGGAGATTCACTTTTGTTGATTTTCCTGCTTTTTACAAGATAGTTTCTCCAGAAAAAGCTCAAGCAAACACTACTGAAGGGAAATCTTAAGGTCCCATACTTGTAGTTGTTCAAGAAGATAGTGTTGTTTTTGGATTTTGAGAAAATTGCCACTGAGAAATTTATCAGGTCGAGTCGCGGATCAGTTCGCTTTCTTTAAGACTTTTCACAGTACTGCCAATAAATATGCAAAGCAGTCGAGCTTAGACGACGTCTCCAGGATAAAACAACTCATTCAATAAAAGATGATTATTACTTGCACTGTAATAAACTGTTCGAAGAGATACAACTTTAGATGGTATTTTAAACCAGTCGCAGTATTTGGAAATATTCCAGTCGAAAAACAGAAAAGAAAAATATAGATGAAGCGGAACAGAGAGAGATGAGAGAATTTGAATGTTAAATTCTGGAGTGAGTTGCAAATGAAACGAGGAACTTTATTTATAGGCACAAGATCCAACTGTGTGGAGAAAAAATCATGCGAGAAAACTGTGGGAGAGAGTGAGAGATAGTGTGTTTATAGACATATGATAGTGAAAATGCGATTCTCAGATTTGTAATAAACACATTTTTCACTTTTATTCACTTTGTACTCGTTTCATATCATTAAGTTATGAAACTTTTTCGTGCCATTTCTTAAGAGCTTGTTTTAGTCCGTACATAGACTTGTCTAACTTATTGGATTTGTTTTCTTGTTCATGGATAACAAATCCTTCTGGTTGTTCCATATGAATTTCTTCTTCTAAGTCACTGTTTAAAAAACTTGTTTTAACATCCATTTTTTGTACTATTAAGTTATAAGTAGAAGCTATTGAAATAAGTACCCTAATGGATGTAATTCTAGTGAATGGAGATAAGGTGTCGAAGAAATCTATATTTTCTCTTTGTCTAAAACCCTTGGATATAAGGCGAGCCTTGTATTTCTCAATAGTTCCATTAGGTTTTAGTTTCTTTCAAAACCAATTTACAACTGATTGATTTGCACCCAGGAGGCAAATCTACCAAGTGCCAGATCTTGTTAGACTCTAGAGATTATATCTCATCATTAATAGCTTTTTTCCATAAATCAGCATCCAGAGACGACAAGTCTTCTTGAAGATTTAGTGAATATTCTTCTACATTATAAGTCGTATAATCGGGCTCATAGTCTTTAGCAACTCTTACTCTTTTACTTCATTGAAATTTTGTTTCTACAGTGTCTTTTCTTTCTATGCTTCTTATCACATGAATGTGACTCGATTATGTGCCCCCACTATTTCTCGATTTGAAAGGAAATTTTTCTTTACAGAATTAGTCATCATTTGATTCTATGATCACTTTTGCATTTAGGTCATAAAACCTATACGCATTGTTGTTTGTTGCATACCCAATGAATACACATTTATATGCTCTACTAGCGAGTTTAACTCGTTTTGGATCTGGAATTCTGACATAAGCCAAACAGCCCCAAGTTCTCAAATAAGACAAGTTTTGTTGTCTTTTCTTTAATATCCCATAAGGAGAGATCTTACTTTTTTACTTGGGTACTATATTAAGGACATAGAAAAAAGTGAATAAAATTCCCACGGCCAATGAGGTGCAGCACTAGAGTTCATCGTAATTGCAACAATAAGTTCAATAAGAGTTATATTCTTTCTTTCTGGTTTACCATTCATTTTAGGAGAATATCGAGCATTTGTTTCATGTACAATTCTATGTTCTTTATAAAAATCATTAAATAAGCCAGAATCATATTCAACTCCCTTATCACTACGAAGTCTCTTAATCTTCTTCCTAAGTTAATTCTAAATTTTAGTTACATACATCTTAAACATATCAAGCGCTTCACTTTATTTTTCATTAAGTATACATAAGTATAACGAGAACAATCGTCAATAAAAGTGATAAAATAATGTTTATTATTTCTAGTTAAAGTTCCATCTAACTCACATATATCAAAGTGTATAAGATCCAGGGGATCAGATTCTTTAGTGATTGATTTATGCGAAGTCTTAGTTATTTTAGGTTGATTAAAATATTCAAATTTATTTGAATCATTGACATTTAATTTAGGGATTATGCCTAAGTTGTATACATTAGAAATAATTCGCTTATTAACATGACAAAGTCTAGCATGCCAAATATTAAAATCACACAAAGAGTAAACACAAGGAGAAATTTTATTCAAATCAACATTCAACTTAAACATGCCATCAGTGGTATACCTTTTCCCAACAAAAATACCATTCTTAGTGATGGTGTACAAATCTACCCCTATAGTTTGACTAAAGCCCGCCTTATTCAAAAGAAAACCACAAACAATATTCTTCCTAATTTCAGGAATGTGCATAACTTCCTTCAAGATCAAAGTCTTTCTTGAGGTGAATTTCAGCTCAACATCTCCAATTCTAGTAACATTAGTGGTGTGATCATCTCCCAACAACACTTTCTTATCTTCAGAATTCATGTAGGTATTGAACATAGCACGATCATAACAGACATGACAAGAGGCACCAGTGTCTATCCACCAACCATCACTTTCACCAACCATGTTGACTTCAGTGATTATAGCAATAAATTTCTCATCAATCAAGTTAACCTGTGCATTTGAACCAGCGGAAAATTTAGGTTTGTTCTTATATTTCTTAGCCATATGACTCAGTTTCCCACAATTGTAGCAAGTGAAAACAGGGGCATCATTTCTCTTAGGTGGTGTTGCTGCCTAACAGTTGGAGCATATGGGACCCTAGAGGGATTCCCATTTTGGTTCAGAACCGCACCGATTTTCTTTTTGTTATTTGAAACAACTAAGACTTCATCTTTCTCATCTTGTCTACGAGCTTCCTCTTCAATTCAGAGGCGAGTAATCAAACTCTCGATTGAAAATTCTTTAGTTTTATGTCGAAGCAAATTTTTGAAATCTTTCCAACCATGGGGTAGCTTGTCAATTATAACATCAATCGAAATTGTTCATCGAGGGGCATACCTTCAATTATGATTTCATGAGAAATTTTCTGAATTTCGTGGCTTTCAGCTTCCACAGACCTTTCATTCACTATTTTATAGTTCAAGTAGCGGCTGACAGCATATTTCTTCGCACCTGCTTCTTCAGTATCATATTTCTTATGCAGAGCCTCCCATACTTGTTTAGCAGTCTTGTAATTACTGTACTAATCATACAGATCATCAACAAGACTGTTCATAATGTGATTTTTGCATAGGTAGTCATTCTCTTTCCATAGGGCGATTTCTTTCATGAGCTATAAGTTATTTGCCATAGATTTAGCTTTTGCAATAGAGTCTAAGTTAGATGATTTTGGAGTCCCGTCTGATTACACAATTTACGTACCATTAGTTAGTTCATTTGATCCAAAAGGAGCAACAGGGATATCCTCAGTCAGAACATGGGCAACCTTCTTTAAAGTTAAGAAAAATTTTCATCTTAGCTTGTCAACATTTGAAATTAGAACCTATAAACTTAAATGGTTTGTCAGAGACAGAAGCGGCCGCAGTAGTACCGATAATTTTCTCAGTAGCATGGTAGTTAAAACGGTGTCTTAAAATTGTTGTTTTTGGATTTTGAGAAAATTGCCACTGAGAAATTTATCAGGTCGAGTCGCATATCGATTCGGTTTCTTTAAGATTTTTCTCCGTACTGCTAATAAATATGTAAATTAGTCGAGTTTCGACGATGTCTCTAGGATAAAACAACTCGTACAATAAAAGAAGATTATTATTTGCACTATAATAAATCGTTCAAAGAGGTACATGTTCAAATGGTATTTTAAACCAGTCGGAATATCTGGAAATATTTCACTCGAAAAATAGAAAAGAAAAATATAGATGAAGCAAAGCAGAGAGAGATGAGAGAATTCAAATGTTGAATTCTGGAGTGAGTTGTAAATGAAATGAGGAACTCTATTTATAGGCACAAGATCCAACTGAGTGGAGAAAAATCGTGGGAGAAAACTGTGGAAGAGAGGGGAACCGGCCCAGTCAAACTAGTTGTTTTTCACTTGGTCACCAAGTCACACGTTTAACTCTTAGAGGCCAAGTAAACCAGTCAAGATTTAGGTTAGAACTTGATTTTGGTGGATGACACGTCATTATTTCCGTAATTAATTAATATTAAATATTAATTAATTTCCACTTTTTTAATTAATCGGTAGTAATTAATTTCCACCAAATTAATTTATTAATAATAATTAATTTTTACTAAATCCATTTCTAAAAAATTAATTCATCTAGACTGAACCGAACTGAAAAGAGCCGAGCCGGCCGGTCAAACGGCGGCGGCACGAGTGTGTGTGTGTGTCTAGATTGCATAGTGGTGTGTCCTCACTCCCTTACAAAATTGGGTATCCTTTGGGGCCCAACCCATTTGACCAATTTGAAATGTATATACACTACTATTGTACCCCAAAATTTTCCCTCTCATTTTATAAAGATTCTCCTCACAAGACTTCTTGGATTCAAGACTGCATTAGGGTTTGCTCAGCTCAAGACATCTCCTTGCACTGTTGACCTGAAATTAGGGTTTGAGTTTGCACAGGGATTTTTTGGACTTCCAATGCCTCATGTGACTTTCATACTTCATGTTGGACTTATAAGATTGCTCATGCCAAGTTTCAAGCCATGGATCACATTTTTGCCCAGTCAATTGGACAGTTGACCTAAAAATCAACTGTATTGAGGAAAAAGTCGATTGTGGCCAATTTACAGTCAATCCTCATAATTTTTTGATCCACATCAATATTATAAACTCATAGAAACTATTTGATCAAGTTTGGACCATAACTCCTCAAGAAATTTGATCAGATCATCAAAAGGGCAAAATGGTCACTTTTAAGGTTTTGACTGCAGAAGGGCAATTTCTGATTTTTCACCTAGCCAATGGCAAATTGGGTTCAAGCATGGATTCAAGGACTCAATGGCATCATCTTGACCTAATCACAAGGTTCAAAAGATCTCAAAAGCATTGGATTGACAAATGAATTTTTAAGTCAACTGATCAAAAATCAACTGTACACTGAAAAGTCAAACTTTGACTTTTTAGTCAAAATCAAGTGCCAAGGGTCATTTTTCATCAAGATGTGTCAAAACATGAAACTTGTTCACCAAGAAACCTAATTTTGAAAATTAGGGTTTAAAATGGAAAATTTTCATAACTTAGAAATTTTCTAAGTTATGAAAATTTCTTATTTTTTCCCAACTTTTTCCAACTTTTTCACCATGATGAAATTGGATTCAAAGAAAAATTCCAACATGAAAGTTGTAGTCCTCCACAAAATATACAACTTTGATTCACAAAGTTTTCCCAAAAGATGCTTGGATCTCAAGTTATGATTTTATGAATAGGGGTCCAAAAACTTTCTAACTTAGTGAAATTTTGCCGTAGTTTAGGCAAGATTTTGACCTATCTTCATGGCAAATTTTCACATAGTTCCAAGTTGAATCTCAAAATGCATTTCAAAGATGGATTATAGATAAGGTTACAAGATTTCCAAAATGTCCAAGAAATCTCCAAAATCATTTATGGTTATGGAGAATCGAAGAAAAGAAAATGGCCATTTCTCACTTTTGTCCATGGCATTTTTCACATTGATACAAGTTGCAAATCAGTTTGGATCATGCTTGTAATTGGTTTACAGGTTCTAATCCTTTCTACACTCATAAATTAAATGCAAACACATTGGATTAAGGCTTTGTTCTGAGCTTTAGAGCATTGTACAAAGAACTATTCCAAAAATGGCATAAAGGTGGCAATACCATTTACATAAAGCATACTTTTGGCAATTTTGTTTGTCTTGAGCCATGGACCTGATTTCTTTATGCAAACAACATCCACAAACATCAGGAAAAGTTCACCAACTCTCAGAAGGCCTCAAGCTAGCAAGTACAGCCCTTAAGCTTTGTCATTTCAACTTTTGCTTCAAAAACAAGAAAGTGTGCAAAAACTTCACAACTTGGAAATCTGATAAAAAGAAGTCTTGTGTTCATTTCAAACAAGTTCAACACATTGTAGCAAGCATAATACACGAGTTACAAGCCTCTTAAACACCCTTAAACACAAAAACACCAAGTTCTTGTCAAAACAGGGCCATACCTGTAGAACCTTGGACAAATCCAATTCCACTCGTACGTTTTGTCCCAAACCACTTCCAACAGATTCTAAACAATACACCTAAACTATCCAAGCACCTGTTCAGCCACTGTAACTCCATTTTCACACTTCACCATTTTCACTTTGAAGCTTTGCAGGTTGAGTTCTACAAGCACATCTAGGCAAATTCAAGGCAAGCCAAGCATTGAGAAAGGTTAAGTGAACTTCAGGCAAGCTAACACGGCATTCAGGCCTCATCCAAAACTCCTACATTGTCATATTCGAACTTGACTGAAACAGGTAATTTTCAAACTTCTATCTCCTTATTTAGGAATCATTAGGCTTAGGTTTGTGAAGCAAAAATGTAGCCCTTAATGTCCTTGAACTGTACATATGCATAGCTTGTATTTATACTAACTGAGCTAGGAGAATTTAGATGATGAACATGCTGAATTTTTTAGGTCATAAATTGGGGGTGATAAAATTCTCCCTGGTTTCTTAGAGTTAGATCAAGTTTTTTATATGGTTAGAATCGTGGTTTAAAGCTCTATAAGTTTCATGTTGTGAGTTTTTGATTTCATGCAAAGAATAGAGAGAACAGATTTGAAGTTGCAGAAGCGTGCGTTTTGGCCAAAGGACAGGGATGAAGCGTGACTTGGGCTGGGCCTGGCTTTGTTCTGCTTTTGAGACCCTCATGCTTGCTTTCTGCACCCCTTGGCTCATTTCTTTATTTTTGCATATTTTTTCATTTCTTTTTTTATTTTCTGACTTTATTATTTTTTCTTGAACATTTAAAATCACAAAAAATATTTTCTTTATTTTTGGCATTTTATCATATTTTTATTTTATTTTTATTTGCATAAAAAATAATTATTAGGTTAATATTGCTTTATTTTCTTAATTAAAATTTGTAAATAATATTAAAATACTTACATATTTTATTTTTATTATTTATACATTTAAAATATTATTTTCTCACATATTTTATTTTTTAACATCTTTGTATATATTTTTATTTATTATCTTGTACATAAAAATGAATAAAATAATAATAGAAATATATTTTCTTTTAAAACCAAAAACTAGGGTTTCCACCCTTTCCAAAAATAATCATTTTTATTTTCTTATTTTTAGGACATAAATAAATTTATTTTACATACATAAAATAAATACAAAAATATTTTGCACATTTACATTTATTTGCATATTTAAAATATTTGCTTATTTTATTTATTTGTACAAATAAATTCAATATGGTTGTAATAGTTTTAGGGTTTTATTTTGTGCAAATATCCCCCTATTCAAACTTGTACCCCCCCCCCCCCCCTCCCCATAATATTGTTGTAATAGTCTTAGATTTACTTTTACGCATTTTATCGCTTTCAAATGCCATGATAGTAAATTAGGTTTTGTATGCAAAGACCAAAATCAAACAAATAGCATGACTAAACACAAGATAAAAATGCATGAAAAATGACAACACAATGCACACAAGCACCCCTAGGGTTTCACCCACTTGTTGCCTTAAAAACATGGCCATGGTATGCATGCTAGGTATCTTGACAAAAACAAAATCAAAACAAAAAGATCATAGTCCCTCGATGACGCTATCTTGGTTGCCTATACAAAAATGATCCAGTCCCTAAAAAACTTGCTAAGATACTTGGCAATATTGTTATCATGGTCATACGATGACCCACGTCTGTCCCGTTTAACATCCAAAGATAGGGTTGTTTACCAAATACAATGGTAAAACAACAATGTCAAAGGAATAAAAATGTGTAGGAAAGATCTTTGAGTAGGGTAGACAACTCCTAGTTACTTGATCAATTTGCAAACCATCCTTGCTATTTTCAAAAACACACAACACAATTTCAAAACATTTCCCAAAACAAACTTTCAAACATTGAAACATTTTTCAAAAGACAAACACCTTTGTATACATTCAAACAAGAATCATTACAAAGGTTGCCTAAACAAAGGCCTCTTTTCAAAATACTTTCCAAACCACACACAAAAGCACCATTTCAAACAATTGAAAAGCAAAAGCAAGTGATCTAAAACAAGTAACTAAGAGCCCGTGGAAAACCATGGATGAAAAGGGTGCTAGCACCTTCCCTTTTCATAATCTACCCCCCGAACCCAAAAACAATCTCAAAGGTCTTTCCTGTGCTTTTTTACCTTTCCTTTTGGATAAAATAAAAGTTGGTGGCGACTCTTGCTAAACCGAAACATTTGCGAATGAAAAACGCAAAACCTCAAGTCAGTTCTCTCACCGCATCACAACTACTAATATTTGTGTTCCTCTTTATGTGAGACTAAAATAAATCATTTCAAAATCACTTTCATATTAGTTCTTACATGTTTTCATTTATTGTCCATTTAAAGTCAATAAATCATTTCAATTTCCAATCTAAGTTATCATCATTCCAAAGTTTCCAACTGATAGTACAATTGCTCTTTTTGAGCCCCTTGTTAGAAGGAAAAGGAAAGTTTCGAAAGCAACTGGTGATGGTCCTTCTAGACTGCAAACTCTCCATCCAAGAAGGCTAAGACTTCTAGTTCTACAATAAAATCTTTGAAAGTGATTCCAGAAATTACTGTTGTAGATTCTAAGAGCTCCAAAATTGGTGAAGTTCCACTTACATGTGAAATTTGTATTTTTTAAATAGACTTTTTTTAAAATCTTACCAAATAATAAAGCTCTTACTTTTTTATTTTATCATATTTATGGTATAATTATTTGTTTTCATTAAAAATAAAGATTAGATAGATTTTTGTAGGTTCGCATGTTTTTCATTATCGCTCTTGTATTTTCTTTTTCGAATAAAATTATTAAATGTTGAATTTCTTTTAGTTTTAGTCTTCAAAACTAAAATCCACAAAAAAATTTATAGGTTTCCTGCAAATTTTCTTTCTGATTTTTCTGTGAATTTTAATTTTATTAATTAAAATCAAAAGAATTTTAACCGATCATTTCAACAACAAAAAAAATACAAAAACGAAAAATTAAAAGCACTCAAACTTACGGAAAAAAAAAACTATTTAAATTTAAAAATAAATAGGTATTATCTAAATTGTAAAAATAAATAAATAAATAAAAAAGCATAAACGGCACAAAGGGTACAAACATGGATGACTTGATCAATAACTTAATATGAATGTAATGATATTTCAGGCAGTGGAAAAATATAAGAAAGAATCTGAAAAACTTAAAGCAAGATGAGAATCAATACGTTTTCTTTATTCCAATTTCCATCAGTGAGAGTGATCGATCATGTGAATGTGTTTCTTAATGCCACTTGTCGACCCTCAACTCAAAATCCTTCTAGCTGTTTTTCTTCCATATGTTATCATTATTAACCAACTTTTACTTTTCTTATTGTATAAAATAAATGTATTATTCATTAAAGTGATAGTATTAACAACTGCTCCATTTTATAACTGTTTTAAAACTTTATTTAATATTTTAAGAATACAAAAGTATACACTTTTATATAATCACAATTACCAAAAACAATGGAATCAACTCAAAACCTAACAAGGAGTATTGATGCCTCCTCTATCTTTTTAAAGGACAGTGAAGCATTTATTTCAGTGGCATATATAGCACTATACTACAGCTAAGATTGCGATTCATCATCTATCAATTCAACACCCTAATATGTTTGTTTTCTTAATTTTCATTTACTACTAAGAACATTTAGATGCCACACGTTTCATGTTGTGTCCATTTTATTCAAACTTCATTTTCATTGCCAATACCTCTCCTAGTTAAGCAGCAAACAACTTTATATTTTCCAATAAATAAACGACTTTATAAAGATCAAGGTAGAACTGAGATGCTACAAAGACTTGAAGATTTGACGGATAGTCAATTGAATTTGACACATTCAATTTATTGCATGTCGTTGTGACTCAATCAACTATACTGTTTTTAGACATGGAATTATGTATATCTATTTTCGTCGTACTATTTCTTTCTATTCATTTTATAAATCACGTATGTAACTAAAACTGTTATATTTGATGGTTATAGTTTCTCTTGTCTTTTACTTTATATATATATTTTAAGAACAAAAAATCGGTAATGTATGATCATAGAGCTCTTTTGATTTGATGGTGCGGATCTTTGATGCGGTAGAATGGTGGTATATCTGCAAAATTAACACTCTAACGCTCATGTCACTAGAGTTATAAAAGTATAATTTTACAAGAGCGAATCAAAAAGTACATGTTATGCCGTGTGGCAGGACTTATATACGATGGATGGTTAAAACTACTCTTGTTTGGTCTGTCATAAGGTGCGGGAGGCTGTCCAATCGGATCTGACGAATTATGATGGGCAAGTTGGTCGAATTCGGAGGCACATGAGATATATTTTCTTAGAAAACTCGAATTTCTTGAAAGGTTGGAGGTCAAATCTAGACTAATAGATGTGATAATGTGTTTTTCTTCGATCTTTAATCGCCGATCGTGGGACCGCCTGTTGTCAATATAAAAGTCAAACGACAAATCTAGTTTTATTTTACTCCCCTTGTGTTGAACAGGTTTTAAATTGAGAGTCGTCACCCTTGATTTTTATCATAAGGAAGGGAATATAAAGGATAACCTAATGTGGTCAAAGATTCTAAGTTGTTTGACTCGGTCTTAGACGAAGGGAAGGTGTAAGACATCCATCATCTACCTTGTTCACAAGGATACTAGGGTTTAGAATTACGGCTTAGGAAATATGATTTTAATTTTTATTAGGGGAACTCGCCACGATTTTTATATTGTATGCTTACGTATCCTCTTAGGAGGAATCAAAGTCTTAATTCGTAGTTCGCGGTTGATTGGTGTTTTTTATGGATTACGAAGATGTTTGAATTCTTCATTGTACTTAGTCTGGGTGTGTGAATAACAGAATTATTGAACAAAGTGCGCAGTCGATTAAAATATATTTGTAACCCTTTTTGAAAATTGATTTAGAATTTAATTTGATTTAATAAAAAGATTTCAGTGTTGGTTAAATATTTTTTAATGTATTAACGTATAAAAACATCTTATTAATGCATGATTAAAATAGTTTTAACGCAATAAAATAAATATTTGGATGAGTTTGGAAAATAGATATTTGATTTTATAATAATAATAAAATAATATTAAAATTTATAAGTATATAAAAATATAAAAATAAATAAATAAATAAATAAAGAATTAAATTAGAAAACGCAGAGAGGTGTAAATTATGTCGGGCTAGCAAAACATGGGGGTGCAGGTATTAGGGCCCTGAATTCAGATGATGAATTCAGGCCCAACGCAGTGGTGTGAATTTGGACTATGTAGCAAAAGTTGGGGGTGTAGGGAGCAGGGGTCCAAGTCCAGATGTTGGACTTGACCCATTAGGCTGGTGGGTATGTTTTCAAATGCAATAGAAAAAAACAAAAATTATGAAGGGCGTGATTAGTAATGGGTCTGGCCCAAAGCAGAGTGGTGACAACCCACTTGGCTTACGTGCGGGTGAGAACAGGAAGTTTATGACGGACACGCAGTTTGGGAACGTTAGCTGATGATTAGGCGAACGACAGTGAGGGCATATGGTAAAAATCATAGAATCGCGTGTATGGGATCACTGAAAACATTATATTCGTTTTACAAGTTATTTCTTCATTTTTGTTTCTCTCTCTCTCTCTCTGATCCATCCCTCATTCTCTCTTCTCTCACCAAACACCATCACAGAACCCTAATCACCGTCGTCCCCACTAACCCTAATCAGCCGTGATCGTTCTCTTACCCTCAAGTTAAAACCCTAATCCCCTAAATCTCTTCACAATAAACACAAACATCTTCCAAAATCACGAAAACAATCGAAAGTTGAGTATCAAGATTTACCTCAACTCGTCGCGATTTTTCTAAATCTCTGCGTTTTTTGATCACTAATCCTTTCATTCTTCTTCTCGCTTCCCAGGTATCAAAGACACTTGGAGCGGCGGCGGCAGTCGAAGAAGTCTAGGGTTTCAGATGTTGAAATCCTGGATCTAGACAAACGGAACAACGTTGATTCTTCCCTTTGTTTACTCCTTCTACTCTGTTCTTCAATAAAAATCCACCCCTCCCAGTCTTCTTCTCCTTCTTTAGAAATCTTAGGTCTTCTTATAGTGTTAGATTTAGACAATTTTGGAAACTTTTTTATGAATTATCGTTACTTAGAGTTGATTTAGGGAAATTATGGATTTTAGAGATTTTTTTATTCTGTTTGTAATTTGATGCAAATAAAGTTTTGATTCAATCCGATTCTGTACTAAGTTGATTCTGTTTTGTATTGATTTGATCTGATTGTGTTTGTAAATCCGGATGATTCAATACCAAAGACTTATTTCTATTTTATTTATGATTTGAAAAGTAATAGTTTTTTACTTTAAACATGCGTTTCTTTTTCCTTCGATTTGAACAGTAACCGTTTCTCAATTTTTGGCTTGGGCTTGTAATGGACCATGTGACTGAGAGCTTCAATTTTGACCTTTTTGACTTTTAGTCTATGTTTTTTCAATAATAAAACAAAATGCAATTTTTTTAATTAAGTTATAATAGTAAAATATAATAATTATGTAAAAAAATGCAAACAAACCTAAAATGGGCCAAAACGTTTAATTATTGGGCCTTAATAAAAATGAATTGCTTATGGGCTTCTTTGATAAAACATACCCCTTCTTTATTTAAAACAGGCTCCCACATTTTAGTGGACCGGTCCACTTAACAAAAAACCCCTTATATAAACAACACATCTCCCCTTCTATAGAACTCTAAATGGGCCAACAACTTAACTAACACACCCCTCTTGCAAGAGAAAATGAATGAGCTTTAAAAAATTACATGGGCTTTTTCTGATTTAGAAAGGTCCAAAAACTTTTAATAATGTAAACCCGCTTCAAAAATTAAACTAGGCTGGAACCAAATAAATCAAACGAAATGGGCCCTTGATTGTATATGGGCCTTTCTAATTTAGAAAGGTCCAAAAATTCTTAATAATGTAAACCCTTCAAGACTTGAAATGGGCCTGAAATGAAAGACCCCTTGACCTAAAATGAAATGGGCTTAGAAAATTGAATGATAAGCCCCTAACCTAAGGCGCGCCCTTTATTTAGCAAATGAAGCTTTTAATGGGCTTAAAATTTAGCATGGAATTTTTAAAAAAGCCCATTAATTCCTAACCCCCTCACCCCCCCCCCCCCCCCCCCCCTTCATAAACTAAACCCCATGAACATATTATAAAACAAAAATGATAACTCTAGGAACAAAAGATTAGAAATCAGTAGGAAAATTTTGGGGTATGACACCTTTCTTCTTAAACCCTAAGGATCTTTTTGTTCCTTCCATTGTGCTCGATCCTACATTTTTCTACTATTATTCTTCTTAATTTTTCTTCCTTTGTTCTGACAACCTTCTTGGTGTTCAAGTTATTCAACCTCTATACACACCAAATGATGTGGTTCTTGAATATAACAATCTTAATTTCCTTTTTATTGTTCTATTTATCGTTTGCTAGGATTCTAAGGGTGGTTATCATGGAAAGCTCGAAGATGGTGTCTTGTAAAATAGGGAGGTGCTAATAGTGGCCTTGATCTTAGGGAAGTTTCTAGGGGATTTTCTTTGCTATCTTTTCTTTTTACAAACCCTTAGTACTTAGGTGACTTAAAGCAAGAACGAAAAAGCTCAATATTATATTTGGGGGCATCGACGTACTTTCAGTTGTAATCCAACTGACATTGAAGTGAAGTGTTGCATGCTTATACTCACGATCGTTCTTTTTCATATATTAATAGTGAAGCATGAATGGATCGAGACAACAATCATATCAGCATAAAGTAGTTAAATAAATATTAACTTTCATGAGTGGATCAAGAGACACTAGACACGGTTTACGTCTTCACTAGCCAGGGAGACTTGAGCAATGCTTTCACCGAGGTGGTTGCCCCTCCAATGTTCTTCCTATCATGAATGCTTATTTTTAAAATAGGTCTATGTCTTATCTATAATGATTTTGAGGTAGTGGTTCTCAACTGCATGTTGTTCCTCCACAACTGCATACCGTGATCTAAGCTTACATTGTTGGTGAAAATAAAAAGAGGGTATGCCAACTCTGACATGCTTCTTCCACCGTTTCTATATCTAACACACCTCGACTGACTCAGAAGGGGTCAAGGTTTACTCTTCCTTATGCATGGTAAAAATATTTTTGAGGTGTACATCGATAGTATGACAAATTTCAAAGGTTTATATTATCTAGTCTTACCTATCATAAAGGTTGTTCATGCGAGTATCTTTGAGGCTCAGCCCGACGTACCTCTATGATGTATTGACAAACCCCCTTAAGTTCTGATGCCAAAATAATTTCTTGGTTGGACCAATAACTTATATTTTTCAACCAAATAATTTTTCTTAAAAGGAAGCTTATTTGAAGAATAAGCTTACGATTTTCTTGGAAGGTCTCGTCTTTGTCAATAATTATGGACCCTGCATCACTGCACCAAGTGGAGATAGCTGCCAAAAATGAGAAGCTCTTCAATTTCGGTAACAAGAATAGAAGAATATACCCTTTTGCTTCACCATTCTAAATTGATTATTCTTAGAATATTTGCATGATTCTTTGTTTGCACACGAGATGAGTTTAATAAAGACAATTCTCTAGATGAGGAAGATGTTGAGAAATATGCTTTCTTCTTCTAATGTTATGAGCACTCCGATTTCAGAAGAGGTTTTTTGTACCCCAAAACTTCCCCTCCCTTTTCTTCAAGACATTTCTCGCAAAAGATCTCAAATTCTCAAGGATTCTCAAAGAGTTGATCAGACAAGCTCACCTCCTAAGAACCGAGACAACAAATTAGGGTTTTGGTTTTCACAAGGAAAATTGGACTTCTAATGCCTCAAATGACTTTTATGGTTAATCATAGACCTCCAAGAATTCTCATGCCAAGTTTCAAGTCTTGCATCTCAAAATTGCACAGTCAATTGCTCACATGACTGAAAATCAACTGTATTGGGTAAAAAGTCAATTGTAATCAATATACAGTCAAACTTCAAGATTTTTGGCCAACATAAACATTTAAAGTCATATTCATTATTTGATAAATGGATGATCATAATTCCTCAAGGAAAGCATTCAAATCATCAAAGGGGAAAATTGACCAAATTAAGGTTTTGACTGAGAATGACTGATCATTGACTTTTGACCTAATACATGGCCTAATGACTTGAAGCATGATCTTAAGGAATCAAACACAACATCTTTACCTAATTTAATGGTTTAAAACATCCTCAAAGATCAAGTGATTGATAGTTGAAATTTGGATCAACTAATGAAAAGTCAACTTACATACAAAAGTCAAAGTTTGACTTTTTGGTCAAAATTGAATTTCAAAGATCAAGATTCATAAAGACATTCAAAAATATCACACTTGAACATCAAGAATCAAGAAAGTAAATAAAAGTCAACAAAAACTCAAGATTTCCAAGACTTAGAAAAATTCTAATTGTTTTTATCCTTATTAAATTCACTACTTCATGACCATTTTTCACCAAGATGCAAGATGGTTAAAAGAAAACTTTCAACATGAAATTCGTAGAGCATGATTAATTCTAAAACTTTGTCCTTGAGGGTTGATGTCCAAAAAATGATTGGATTAGGAGATATAGGCCCGTGAAGTTATGACATTTTTAACAAAAACACTTAGTGAAATTTTTAACAAGTTTGGTCAGATTTTTGTCCCAACTTCTTGGCAAATTTTCAACAAGTTCAAAGTTGATTTAGCCAAAGTGGTCAACATGAAGGTTGTAGATAATGATTCAAGCTTTCAAAAATTTCCAAGAACTTAAAGAGATCATGCTTGAGATAAGAGATTCAAAGAGATAAAGTTGGGCATCCATTTTTGAATTATAGTCCATTTTCATGAAGAACACATGATCCAATCTCAAGCCATGCTGCATAAATCTTGCTTTGCAGGCTTCTAACTTGCAAATCACTCCATAATTAAATGTTTACACAACTGATTGAGCCATTGTCCAAACCATTTTTTCATTAATGGAACAAAGTTCACACTTCCATTTTGTAAAAGTGACTTTAATCATAAAGTCCACTCTCCTTGAGCCTTGCAATTGTTTCTTCTGAACATACACAATGTCAAAACCAGAAGCAACTTGTCTAGAGCCTCTAACCACTCAAACCATGCTTGTACTTCACATTGAAACTATGAATTTCAAAGCTTGCTTCATGTACAATCTAACTTAGCCATAACATGTGACTTTGTAAACCAAGACCTCTCAGCCTTCAAAACCTTTCCTCTATAAATAAGGAAGTTATTTGCAAGATAACACACGAGTTTACAAGCCCTCTAACCCCCTCAAACTCCCTCAAATTAGAACTTGTATCAAAAACTCCATTACATGTGATTTCTGACCTTGCATATCAAACACCAAATCGCTTCGTGCGTTTCACTTTTAATCAATCACAAAGCTTCTATAACTCATATAGAGGTTATCCAAACACTTGTTACACAACTGTAACACCATCTCCATCATCCTCCATTTCCAAAAATAGAAACCTACAACTTGACTTCTCCAAAAGAATCCAGCCACTCTCAATCCAAAGTAAGCATTTCAATAGCTTCCTAGGAGTTCAGTGAAGCTATCCATATCATCACAAGACCTCCAGGAGTGCTCCAACTTCAAACACGGTTTCCAGTTTTGAGGTAAGTTTTCTCAACTTTGAACTTCCTATACAAGCATCATTAATGGTTACCTTGTGAATGAAAAATGTAGACATCATTGCCCTGAAGATAACCATGCCTTTATTTTTCATTTATATTGCCTGAGTGATGCGAATTTTGAAGTTGAACTTTCTGAAAAATTAGGGTTTATTTTGGTACCAACAGAAATTCATGTTTATCTTTTAGAGTTAGCTTAAGTTATTTACATGGTTGGATTTCTGGTGAAAAAACAAGCAAGTTTCATGTTTACACTTTTGAAAATGGTTGAGAAATGAGCAAGTTTGAAAATTCAAAAATGTTGATGAAGTTGCTGGCGTGAGGAAGAAGATTAAGTCATATCCAGGGTTGAGTTTATAATATATTTATTGATTGTTGTTTTATCACCAGATGTAACAGCCACCCTAGTGGCAGAGCGCGCGTATAAGTCATTCTTATGCCTGGTCACGGGTTCGAGCCAGGCGTGGGACATTTTTCTTTTCATATTTGTTTCTCACAGATCCAGTGCAAGCATGTTTAGTGCGCCTATCATGAGCCTCACATCAACACCATCAGATCTGTAAGCAATCAGATCCAATGCCTCAAAGCGTGTGACCATGATGCACTATGAAAAGCCAACAACACTGAATCATAAACATGCGCTGGGCCTCCCTGACTTGGGCCTCTTTCTTTTTATTTTTACTATTTTCTCACCCCCAAATTTCTCATAACAACCAGGCCCATTTTTATTTTTCTTTTTTTCTGATTCAAACAAAAAACATATATTTGGGCCAAACATTTTTTTTTTGCTATATTTCACACCCCTTTTACTTTTCAACACTCAAGCCTAATATTTTTATATATTCTCTTTATTTTATTTATTTATTTATTTTTATTTAACCAAAAATACAAATATATATATATATATATATATATATATATATATATATATATATATATATATATATATATATATATATATATATATATATATATATATATATATATATTCTTGAATAATTAGATTAAAAATATCGTAATTCAATCGTTTTTTTATTTTTATTTTTACTACATTTATTTTTTCCAAACAAATAAAACCTCAAAAGTATCTTTCTAACAATTAATTTCTCTTTTGATTTAATTTAGATTTAGGTTTCTTATATTTTAATTATTTTCCTTTTGATTAATAAAATTAATTTTTTTTATCTTAATTTAATTAGGTTTAATAAATTCTTTTAAAGTCAATCAATTAGGTTAAAATATTCCTCTCTACCAAAAAACACTTCCTCTTTCTTTCCTCTACTTTAAATTCTTGCGCATTTTATTATTTCACATTATTAATTATTCAATGGTTTGTAGTAGATAATTAGGGTTTTATTGATTTCCTCTCATTCACAAACTTGTATCCCCCATTCCCAAAGCGTTGTAATAGCGTAGGACATTTAAATTTCGCAATTTATCGCTTTCCTTATTATTGTTAGTAATTAGGGTTTGTATGGTAAGATTTAAAATCAAACATTAGACAACCCTAATCCAAGACAAATAATTGAATCAAACACACTTTGCATACATGCATCTCTAGGGTAAACATCACTTGTTGCCTCAGATATAAACAGTCATATCCCTTGAATATGGGATGTTTTAACAAAGATCCTCGACTAAAAGATCATAGTCCCTCGATGACCCTTTGATGTTGCATTTGGTAAACGATCTTAGTCCCTTACGACAATTACTAAAACATTCTACAAGTTGCCTTCTATGATTGTACGACGACCCACGCATGTCCCTCACGTCCAAGGATATGGCTCCCTACCAACCAATGGTAAAGTAGCATTATCTAAAGGAGGAGGAAAAGAATAAAGACTTTTTGAGTAGGTTGGTTGATCGTAATTTCTTACTCACAAACCAAACAATCTTTACACCTCACACTTTCAAAACATTTTTCAAAACAAACATTTTGTATACATTCTCAATGATACGATAATCATTACAAAATTGCCTTACATTGCAATTTTCAAAACATATTTCTAATCACTCCCTTTCAACAAATATTTTCCAAAACAAACATTTTGTATACATTCTCAACGATACGAGAATCATTACAAAATTGTCGTACTTAGGCATTTTCAAAATATTTGCAAACATACACAAACACAAAGCATTTTCAAATCGAGCTAAAAATTAAGAGCCCGTAGATAAATACGGATGAAAAGGGTTCTAACACCTTCCCTTTTCATAACCTACCCCCCGAACTCAAGAAAATTCTCAAAAGGTCTTTCCTGTTCATTTCACCCTTTCCTTTATCTAGGGTATTATGTTCGACTACGAGAACGATGTTCAAGGTTATCATAAAAGGTTTGTATGAGCTTGGGGCATGGTAAACAAGGTTGATAGAAAGACTCCGGGACATAAGATATCTATCCCTTTGGATCCTTGTCTCAAGTGGGTATGAGCTCACGCTCAAAACCTCATGATGCCATATCCAACCATCCTACCATTGATTATGGAGCCCATTACCGAAGGAGACATTCCTTATACCATTCTCCATCCTGACATGCCTACTTACCTCAAAGGATTACAAAAGTCGTGGATTCAACACAAAGGAGAACGAGATACCTTTGAAGCTCAATTATATGCAAGCGAGAAGAAAGTGTTGGAGCTCACAAAGAAACTTCACGAGGAGCAAAGCCTGAATGCCTACATCAACACGAAGAGGAAACGTCTGTGGGAGACTTGAGCTCTTTATTTTAGGAGTTCATTTTGTTGTCTCTTGAAGACCCTTTTTGTTTTTCATTGTAATCCCAAGAGGCACTTGTAATTTTTGAACTTATTAATGCAATTTTTGTTTTTTGTTTCCCTTTTGGCTAGCAAATTTAAATCTCCCGAGGTCCTTGAAAACATTACATTTAGATATCATGCATCATTTCATAAGCAGGTTTTGTGATACGGGTTTCCTCATCCTTTTACTGTTTATTTCAGTATAAGATGGCTCTAGAGAAAATCGTCAAAGATCTGCAAACTCAACACGTACAGTTTCAAGAGACACTCCTGAACTTAGCCAAAGGACAACAAGAAATGATGGTGCTCCTCGTTACAAAAAAAATAATACTAAGAAACGGGTTGTTAACCTCAACATGGGAAGAAGGTTCAAAGGTCCTTCCCTATTGGCTCAAGTAGAAGATGTCTCCTTTGAGGAGGACGGAAATCAAGAATAGGATGTAAAAAGCACCCGGGCTGGGGGTAGAAATAATCATATTTCTGAGGATGAAGACTACTTCGATGAGCAGTACCCACCGGTGGATGACAAATACAAACAGCTGGAAGACCGACTTAAGGCTGTAGAAATTCAAAAAGTGCCTGGTCTGGACTTTGGAGATTTAGGTTCAGTCCCTGGGGTGGTCATTCCTCACAAATTAAGGTCCCTGTCTTCACCAAATATGATAGAATCTGTCTGAAACTCCATTTAAGATCATATGTCCGAAAGATTCAGCCGCACATCGCCGGTAGGAAGTTATGGGTTCATTTCTTCCAAGAAAGCTTATTTGGAACACAGTTGGAATGGTTCTATCAAATAGAAGGGACTAATATCCACACATGGAAGGATTTTGCTGCTGACTTCTACAGACAATACCAATAGAATACTGATCTTGCACCAACTCGCGTGCAATTACAAAGTATGACTATGGGCTCGAACGAAGGCTTTAAGGAGTATGCCCAAAAATGGAGGGACCTGGCTGGAAGGGTGCAACCCCCTTTGACTGACCAAGAATTGGTGGACATGTTCATGGGCGCTCTGACGGATTCGTTCTTTAATTTGCTGATTGGGAGTTCTTCATCAGGGTTTACTGAGTTTATTTTTACTAGTGAATGAGTTGAAAGAGGAATCAAAAGTGGAAAGATCCTGATGGCCTCAACCTCTAATGTTGTAAAGAAACCATTTGTTAGTAAGAAGGAAACTAATGATGTTTATGGATAAAGGAGCCGTATCAAGAATGATCATCATTAATTGGTAGGATAAGTATTAATTTCTAACCTGACCCCAGTTCAACAACCACAACAATCCAACAATCAGCAAAGGCCAGACGCCCTGAGGAGGCGGTTCACTAGGATCAACATGACATTATCTCAAGCTTTACAACATCTGTTGAAGGCAGATTTGGTAACGTTGCGAGATCCTCATCCTAATCCCAATAATTCCTCTCCCAAATATAATCTGAACGTGAAATGCGCCTATCATTCAAATAGTCCTGGCCATGACACCAATAATTGTTGGGCGTTGAAGAACAAGATCCAAGATTTAATTGATAGCAAAGTGATTGAGTTTGACCCTCCACATACCCCTAATGTGATTACCGCACCCATTCCTAATCATGGTAAAGGTGTTAATTCTATTGACGATGTCTCATTTGTCTCCACCATCACTGATTTGACTACTCCCTTGATGACTGTTAAGAAGAATCTGTTGAGAGTCGGTTTATTTCCAGGATGCCTTGAAAATTGTTACCATTGTGCTTCCCAAACTAATGGTTGTATGTGGCTGAAGAAGGGTATTCAACGCCTAATTGATATCCATGAAATTTTTTTCGAGAAAACATCATCCATGAAGAGTTTTCCTGAAAGTATACCTCAGGAATTGAGACATGAAGATATTTCCACAATCACCATTTCCAATACTCCTATAAGGATCACCTCTAGAGGTCCTATATGGATTCCTGTTGAGCGAAGAGTGGCTCCCCTGATCATCACTACACCGGGGCCAGTCCCTTATTCCTCTAACAAATATGTTCCCTAGAACTATGGGGCATAGGTTTATTATCATGGTGCCAAGCAAGATCCATGGATCAATGAAAATGAAGATCCTGAAATTACTAACATTTTCGGAACTAGTAAGGTCACTAGGATAGGAAGGATTTTCTCTCTGGAGATCTCTCCTCCAACAACTACTACAACACATGCTCATATTCCTGCTGCTGGGCCAACTCCTAACGCCTGAGGTAAAGAGAAAGTATTTGAGCCTTCCCGGATGGAGGCGCCATCTAAATATGTTACAATTGAAGACCCATCTAGATAAGATATGGAAGAAATTTTGAAGATCATTCGTAAAAGTGACTACAAAATAGTTGAACAACTGGGGCAGATACCCTCCAAGATATCCATGATGTCCTTATTATTATGCTCTGAAGAAGATGCCCAGGATTTGTTAAAATTCCTAAAGAATGCCCATGTACCACAAGAGACCGCTGCAGATCAATTTTAAAATTGTGTTGCGAGCCTAATTGTTGATAATGGTTTAGGTATTTCTGATGTAGATTTAACTCTAGATGGAAAGAATCATAATAAGGCTCTACACATCTCTATTGAGTGTAAAGGCACTACTTTGGCGCATGTGTTAGTTGATACAGGATCTTCCCTGAATGTATTACCAAAAGGTGCTCTGGATAGATTGGACTGTGAAGGGATGGTGCTGAAATCTAGCGATATTGTGGTAAGAGCCTTTGATGGGTCAAAGAGAATGGTATACGGAGAAGTTGATATTCCGATCAAGATGGGATCTCAAGTCTTAAATTCAACTTTTTATGTAATGGATATCCTTCCGGCCTATTCATGCTTGCTCAGACGCCCATGGATTCATGGGACAGGTGCGGTTACCTCTACCTTACATCAAAAGTTGAAGTACCCAGTGAAAGGGAAGATTGTCACAGTTTGTGGAGAGGAAGAATATATGGTCAGTCATTTGAATTCTTTCAAATATGTCAAAATGGATGGTGAATTCATTGAAACTCATTGTTAGACATTTGAGGTAATTCCCCCAATGATCATTGTTGCTAAAACTACTCCTGCTACTCCTAAGATTGCTAAGGACACACCAAGAATGGCTTCCTTGAAGGATGTTAGGGTTGTGGTAGAAGATGGAGGTCGCACTATCTGAGGAAAACTTCCTGATATCCCCTACAAATATGACAAATTTGGATTGGCTTTTGTGATCGGTGGAAATAGAACTGACTATTTTTTAAGCTGGTTTCGCAAAATGTCGCAGTAAGCAAGAGTCGCCACCGTCTTTTATGTTCTCTAACATGGAAAGGACAAAAGCACAGCAAAATTCCTTATTTGAGAATGTTTCTCGGTTCGGGAGGTAGATTTATAGAAAGGGAAGGTGTTAGCACCCTTTCTATCCGTGGTTATCCACGGGCTCTTAGGTACTTGCTCTTATGTTTTCAAAAGATGTTTGCTTTTAAAATGTGTGTGGGTTTTGAAAAAAGTTTCATTTTGAAAGATTTCTAAGTAACTCTTGTATCAGTCCTCAAGAGTGTATGAAAAATTCGTTTGAAAACTTTTAGAAAGTGTGAAGTGTGAAAAGTATTTTTGTTTGTTTTTTGAGAAAGAGCAAGTACCCATGAGTCATCTACCTACCCTAAGGAATTAGGCTGTGTAAAAGTCCTTAAGGTAATGTCATCCCACCATTGAGAGGTAGGTAGCACCATCGTTGGGGGTGTTCGGGTCAATTCGATTTTAGGGATAGTGTGGTCACCGAAGCAATGGTGGGACACCTTAGAAGTAACCCTAATGTCCTAGATCTTTTGTATCCGAGGCAACCGTTTCGAGGCAACTGGATCTTTAGACAAAGGGCGGCCTCTAAGACATCCTATACTTGATGACCACGTTCGAGGCAACCAGTGAGGCGTACCCTAAGAGTGGTATGTGCATGTGTGTTGTTTCATGTTAATGTTATCTTGTACATGTTATTTGTGAGCTACGGATTGATTTTATTTACATACATTCTTTCATGCATTGTTTTAACAGTTAGGAGTGCGGAAAGTAAATTGCGGAAAGATAAAGTCTATGCTATTACAAGGCGCGGGTCTATACATCGCCAAAAATACAAAGACCTGTTTTGATAAAGTGCGGAAAATAAAGAAAGCAATAAATCTAATTACTATTACATTCTTGGAAGCAGTTACATAATAATCAAAATAAAATAAATATGCGCGAATAAAAATTAATCGGGAATGTCCTAAGGGTTTTGACCCTTTTAAGAAAAGAATTGAAATTTTTGTCCTTTTTTGTGATTAAATGGAATTAAAACTAATTATTAACTAATTAATTTAATTAAAAGAAAAAAATATTTTTTTGTGTTTTTATGTTTTTAATGAAAATAAAATAAAGGAATTAAAATTAAAAGCTAATAAAAACCTAATTCTAAATTTATTTTAATTATTAAGAAAAAAGGTTAAAGTTGCCTAATTAAAATTAATTCAATTTATTAGTATTTATTTACAAAAATAAAATGAAATTAATGATAATAATAATATTAGTTCTTTTTTTGATTTTTATGAGAAAAAAAAGTTAGTTATGTTAATAGTTAATAAAAGGGAAAAAATAAAATAAGACAAACAAAATATAAAAATGACAAAATAAAAATTGCAAACCCAAGGAGGGTTTTGGGCCAGATTGGGGTGTTTTGATTGGAATCTGAAGCCCATCAAGAAGCCAGCTTTGTTTGACTTTGGAGATTACCTGCGCCTGTGTTGACTTGAGAACATGATGCTCCTTCCCTTGTGGCCATTGGATTTGCACTTGGAGACACTTGGCGCGTTGGATATGTGAGGCGCATGATAAGCCTTCTTTGAAGCCTGCACACAAGTATGTACGAACAAATAATATGGGATTTTGAGGGGACCTGGGAATACTTACAGTGCTTGATAATGGACCTTAGGACGTGGTAAGGGTTGCTTTAGCTTCAGGGTATGGCAAAGAAGAGAGTCACGTTCTCCTTTTGGCCTGGAAACGCTTGCAAAACTCCTTTTGATCTCACACTTTTTTTTGACAAATTTTGAACTTTTCTCTGGCCGTTTGTGCACTTTTTCTAGGTTGTGAATGAGGCTTGAAAGGCTTGTATATATAGTAATGAGTGAGAATAAGTCACATTAAGGAACTTTTAACCATTGCCATTAAGCTTTGGATTTTCTCATAACCACCATTAAAGAAACTTGCCAATTTTGTTCAAAATTTGAATTTCATGCTTGAAATGGACTTTACACGAATTTGGCAAGTGTATTATGATGCATCAAGGCCATTCAAACCACAAGATATCACTTAATTATTTTTTTTTATTTTTATTTGAATTTTATGGATTTAAAATGAATTAAATCAATAAAATTAAATAAAAATAGAAAAATTAATGTTTAATCTTGAAATAAATCATGGGACACGTGGGTGGCATGGCAAAGCTGAATCAAGTGGAAAAAAGTGGGCCCTTTTGTCAAAAATTGAAGTTTCAAGGATAGTTGACTTTTGCCATTTCACAAAAATTTCCCAACTTCTCCAATGCATATCTTGCTCAATTTTGATCATATGAACATGTTCTTTGACATTTTGGAAAGGTCTTGAAGTCCTCTAACCAATGCCTTTGGTCCCATGTCATTTGAATTTACCAATCTCATGTTATGGTCTTTGACTTAAAATGCCTTTTTGTTGACTTTTGAAAATGACCTATAATGTTGAAATTGGTAACTTTTTGTGAGAGCATTGATTGGACTTGGAATGTGAAGATGAATTGTAGGAAATGTCCTCCCCTTAAAAATGAGCATTGGATGGGATTTTTATGATGAACCATGAAAAAGTTATGCCTTGGTCAAGTTACAGTTGACTTTTCAGCTGTCCAAAAATAGAAACTTTTGCATCTTGATGATTTTTGAGCCATTCTTGTGAAATCATGATCAAGACTTGATCAAATGATGATTGTGGCTTCAAAATAAGATGTTGACCAAAATTTTTGACTTTTGACTGCCAAATGACCATTTTGCCCCTGCAGTTGACTGTGGAGCAATTAGGGTTTTTGACTGTGCAACTTGACCTTGTGAGCCTTGAAACTTGACATGTAGATGCTTGAAAATGTATATGAGCATATGGGACTTGATTGAGCCCTTGAAAACCTCAACTTCCTTGCAGGAACCAAAACCCTAGTTTGACTGGCTTAGGAGGGTGGTTGACTGTGTAGCCCTTGAGTAAACTTTGAACCATTTGAGGTGATGCTTGGCAAAACTTTGAAGATTATGGGAGGGAAAATTTTGGGGTACAACAGTTTCCCCTGTTCAATCTTCTTAGACCTGAGGATGTAGATTGGCTTATGTGCCTTTCGTGATCCGAGGGTTGAAGATGATTGAACACTAGAGTGCCCAAAAATTTGCACTCACATAGTAGAGTATCAGCAGTGTGATGTCGGGAATGGGCTTACAGATGCCATTTAGAGAGATGATGGATGGGAGTATGGGCTTAAAGATGCCATCTGAAAGTGTGACAGAACCTTGTCGGGAATGGGCTTATAGATGCCATTTGGAAAGATGGTGGATAGGTGAATCTGAATAAGAAACAGAATAGCTTCCGTGTCTGGAGCGTATCTAGTCTGTGTCTAATTGCTGACGTCTGAATAAATGGTAGAATGACCGCCGTGTCTGGGGTATATGAGTAACAGAATGTCATCTGAATCTGGATCGTATCTGGACTGAACAATAGAAGAGCATCCGGGATGGAGCATCTCTAAGTTGTCTTTTAGAAGTTTGAATCTGAATAAGCAATAGAACAGCGTCCGAATCTGGAGCATCTCTAGGCTATATCTGAAAGGGAATCTGAATAAGTATTAGAACGTCACCATGCCTGGGTCACATCTGAACTATATCTAGAAGGAGTCTTGAATAAGCAAAGGAACAGCATCCATATCTGGAGCATGTCTAAGCTATCTCTGAAAGGAAATCTGGAATAAGTATCAGAACGTCGCCATGCCTGGGTCACATCTGAACTATATCTAGAAGGAGTCTTGAATAAGCAAAAGAACAACATCCATATCTGGAGCATTTCCAAGCTATCTCTGAAAGGAAATCTGGAATAAGTATCAGAACATCGCCATGCCTGGATCACATCTGAACTATATCTAGAAGGAGTCTTGAATAAGAAAAAGAACAGCATCCATATCTGGAGCATTTCCAAGCTATCTCTGAAAGGAAATCTGGAATAAGTATCAGAACGTCGCCATGCCTGGGTCACATCTGAACTATATCTAGAAGGAGTCTTGAATAAGCAAAAGAACAGCATCCATATCTGGAGCATTTCTAAGCTATCTCTGAAAGGAAATCTGGAATAAGTATCAGAATGTCGCCATGCCTGGGTCACATCTGAACTATATCTAGAAGGAGTCTTGAATAAGCAAAAGAATAGCATCCATATCTGGAGCATTTCCAAGCTATCTCTGAAAGGAAATCTGGAATAAGTATCAGAACTTCGCCATGCCTGGGTCACATCTGAACTATATCTAGAAGGAGTCTTGAATAAGCAAAAGAACAACATCCATATCTGGAGCATTTCTAAGTTATCTCTGAAAGGAAATCTGGAATAAGTATCAGAACGTCGCCATGCCTGGGTCACATCTGAACTATATCTAGAAGGAGTCTTGAATAAGCAAAGGAACATCATCCATATCTGGAGCATGTCTAAGCTATCTCTGAAAGGAAATCTGGAATAAGTATCAGAACGTCGCCATGCATGGGTCACATCTGAACTATATCTAGAAGGAGTCTTGAATAAGCAAAAGAACAACATCCATATCTGGAGCATTTCCAAGCTATCTCTGAAAGGAAATCTGGAATAAGTATCAGAATGTCGCCATGCCTGGGTCACATCTGAACTATCTCTAGAAGGAGTCTTGAATAAGCAAAAGAATAGCATCCATATCTGAAGCATTTCCAAGCTATCTCTGAAAGGAAATCTGGAATAAGTATCAGAACGTCGCCATGCCTGGGTCACATCTGAACTATCTCTAGAAGGAGTCTTGAATAAGCAAAAGAACAACATCCATATCTGGAGCATTTCCAAGCTATCTCTGAAAGGAAATCTGGAATAAGTATCAGAACGTCGCCATGCCTGGGTCACATCTGAACTATATCTAGAAGGAGTCTTGAATAAGCAAAAGAACAACATCCATATCTGGAGCATTTCCAAGCTATCTCTGAAAGGAAATCTGGAATAAGTATCAGAACGTCGCCATGCCTGGGTTACATCTGAACTATCTCTAGAAGGAGTCTTGAATAAGCAAAAGAACAGCATCCATATCTGGAGCATTTCCAAGCTATCTCTGAAAGGAAATCTGGAATAAGTATCAGAACGTCGCCATGCCTGGGTCACATCTGAACTATATCTAGAAGGAGTCTTGAATAAGCAAAAGAACAACATCCATATCTGGAGCATTTCCAAGCTATCTCTGAAAGGAAACTCTTGAATAAGCAAAAGAATAACGTCCATCTCTGGAGCATTTCTAAGCCATCTATGAAGAGAAAATCTGAATAAGCAAAAGAATAGCATCCATATCTGGAGCATTTCCCAGCTATATCTGAAAGGAAACTCTTGAATAAGCAACAGAATAACGTCCATCTCTGGAGCATTTCTAAGCCATCTCTGAAGAGAAAATCTGAATAAGCAAAAGAATAGCATCCATATCTGGAGCATTTCCCAGCTATCTCTTTAATCTCTTTAAGGTAGATATGCCCTGGCTAGATACAGGTATCGAATCCACAATCAATCGCTCACAGATATGCCCTGGCTAGATGCAGGTATCGAATCTGGAATTACAACAGTTGATAGTAATCGTCTTTGGATTGACCTTTTTCCTGAAAAAGGCAAAACGTCAGTTGTGCAGTGCATGATGTCATGATGTTCTCAGGGAGAAATGAGATTGTGTGATATGATGTGTATGTGCATGCATTGTGTATGTAAGCAAGATGTATGAAAAGTGATATGTTTATGAATGTATTTTCGTCTAGGAAAATAAATCCTTGACGAATGCCGGGAAGTTGAATCCTGGGCTGATGTTGAAGAACAGAGTTCTTCGTTTCCCCTGGGGAATGTTTGCAAGAACAAACCGGTAGGAGAAGATGACTCCGTTGGGGAATAAACTTGCTGGAGAGATACTCTGCGGGGAATACTCTGTGGGGAAGGGATACTTCGCTGAGAATTTGATGATAACTCCGCTGAGGGATACCGTTGATAAGCTTTGTTGAGGGAATTGATGAACTCCGCTGGGGGGTAGTAAGAAACTTCGCCGAGGACGAACTTTCCGTGGTCATTAGCTGAGGATAACCTAGTTATAAGCCCTGGTGGGGAATAACCTTTGGATAAAGCCGGGGAGACGCGTTCGTGCTTTGCAGGGGATAAGCTTCCAGAATCTACTGGGGATAAGCTTCCTACTAGGGGGATTGATTCAACTCTCCAGGGGAAACTTTTGAACTGTACTTGGGAAGTGGCTCCACTGGGGTGTCTGGTGTTCCGTCGGGGAACAATCTTATATTAAGACTGCCGGGGATGCTTGCTTAGGAATATCTGCATACTCCACTGGGGAATATTGAGATCTTCTGGGGATATCCAACTTCCATAAGGCTGACTGTAGGCTAACTCTGCTTGGGGAGAGTATTGCTGATTTGCTGGAGATACAGTGCCTTGTTAGGGCTGACGGGAGACCAACTCTGCTTGGGGAGAGTATTGTTGAACCTTGTCTTACTCCCGGGGAGTGGAGGTATCTTGGTCAAATTCTTCAACTGAATCTAACTTGTACCTGGAGGAAAGCAGCTGTACAGTTTGGGCAACTCTTATTGCCCCAGCTTCTGTGGGAGAAGGTACCTGTAGAGGTGCTGGAGGACTGCCGATTTGACAAATCTTCTTCTGGTAGGCAAGTGACAAGATGCCGGGACATAGTCGTACGCTTTAATCCCTAACTTTTGCATGGACCGCCCTTTCGGGTTTTCAGTCCACCGGGATACCCATTTTTGCCCAAGCCGCCTTTTCAGGTTTTCGACTTTCCGGGTGTACAGATTTCTTCATTTCATCCCTTATTTTTGCCCGAACCCTTTTGGTTCGCCGGGAAGCCCTTATTTTTGCCTAGGTGTGTCAACCTAGCGGGTCTTTGATTATGCACAATATTTTTTCGACTATGCCTGCGCTCTCAGGAAGTAGGGAGGTGCCCCTGTCAGTAGTGTTGTGTTGCCATACTACCAAAAGATGTTTGATCAGGCAAGATTCGTTGCTGGAATTCATGTCCAATGCCCCAAGTGACTCAGGCGGAGATTTGCCCCTGGCTATTTGGCATTTTGAGAGATTCCTTGAATCTTGACTTGACTGCCCCAGATGATGGACAATGATCATGCCGTGCCCCTTGGTTGGGAGTGCTTTTGTTCATTAGATATTTTTCGTGCGAATTTCTTTGTTGTTCGAACAAATAGTCATATGCAAACAATGTTATTTTAAGAATGCAAAGCTTATGTCTGTCTTGAAGTTTTTTTTGAAAAATGCAATTTTCATAAAAACAAGTGAAATTTTTTGTAAACTGTAATGTCAACTCGTTATTTTACCGCAAGCCTTAAGGAGTCAGGATACCTTTGTAACAGTATGCTTTCGAATTAACCCATGCTTCAGCTAGGACTTTTAAGGGTTATAACGTGGCCTGGTTCACGGTTTAAGAAACAAAGGATAAAGGCTCAAATTATTTTTGTACTCACCCGCTCTTCGTGATGTTCTTCAAACCTAAACTCAGCTGATCGTGCGTTAGACCTTGTTTGAGTCTTTGTCCTGATATTCTGGTGATGGTTCGAATGTTGACAATTTATTTTGAATAGGCAGTCATTTCTTTTTTGTTGAGGGTTTGTAGGACCTCTTTCTTTTTTTGATTGTGTTATCCCTGTTTTTTGCCTGAACTGTTCCTTTTTGTGATTACAGTCAGCGGGATGCCCCAGTTTTTGTAAGTCTCCTTCATAGGTTTTGACTTGTTGGGCTTTTATTTTGGGAAATGATGACTGCCTATCTTTATGATTATTCGGAACCATCACTGTCTTTTGTTTTGTACGGACTTTTTGGTGCCATTCGTAGTGCACTCGGATCAACTGAGAGAACTACCCTGCCCCAGGTTATGATTAAGGGTTTTAATTTTCGAAAAGAAAAACTCCTACTTCTTTGGCTCAAAGGGGTTGACGAGGGATTATCATCCTTATAACTCCAGTGTTTAGGAATTGAAACAATGCCTGTACCTCATCAGCGGGGTCTGTTCAAAAGCATATTGTAGATTGTGGTATCGTTTTCGTCATCCCCCCTCAAGAGGCTTAGAATTATTAATTGAGAGTTGATCATCAAAAAATGAAAGCAATTTGAATATAATGAAAATAATTGGATTAATTCAAAAACAGACATATGCAGTGCATTAGTGAAATAAAAGAGTTTGCTATGACATTAATTGTTTGTATAAGCAAAAAAAAATTACAACTCGGAAATTCAAATAAACAAAAGCCTTCAATGATTGGGCAAAGGAACATTGATTATGTTTGGAGTCTCTGACGCTTCAAACTAAATCTCTCCGGCGTCGATCATGTCTAGAATCTTGTTCTTCAAAGGCCACCAGTTGTCCGTAGTATGACCCGGGCTATTGGAGTGGTATGCGCACCTCTCATTAGGATGGTAGTTGGGAGCAGAGGTGTTTGGATTCCGGAGAGGAGCCCTCAAGGTAATCAGCCCTGCCTTCAACATTTGTTGTAGCGCTTGATCCAGTGACATGTTGATTTTAGTGAATTGTCTCTTGGGTGCGACCTCCTTCGTTGATGCCCCTGTCCTTGTTGAGCAGGCCTAGGATTAGAGATCTGGACTGCCCCTACATGTTGATCATGGCGACCCTTTTGGCTGTATGCAGCATTGGCCTCTTTCTTCCCAGTGTAAGGCTTTTTGTGAGTATCAGAAGGTGCAGCTTCTTGAATCTTTCCAGCCTTGATGCCAGCTTCGATCCTCTCCCCGGTCAAGATCAAATTTGTAAACCCAGCAGAAGAATTTCCAATCAGATGGTTGAAGAAAGGACCAGACAGGGTCCCCAAGAACATGTCAACGAGCTCACGGTCAGTCAAGGGCGGCTGCACCCTTCCAGCCAGATCTCTCCACCTTTGCACATACTCCTTAAAACCTTCACTCGTCCCAAGTGACATACCCTGGAGTTGGGTACGCGTGGGAGCGAGGTCGGCATTATACTGATACTGCTTATAAAAAGCAGTTGCCAAGTCTTCCCAGTTACGAATACTGGTTCCATCCAACTGATAGAACCAATCGAGCTGAGTCCCTGAAAGACTCTCCTGGAAGAAATGGATCCATAGATTCTTGTCTGCCGTGTAGGGCTGGATCTTCCTTGTGTATGAACGGAGGTGCAGCTTAGGACAGGAAACTCCGTCGTACTTTACAAAGGCAGGTGCCTTGAACTTGTGATGGATCACCACCCCAGAAGATAAACCTAGGTCCCCAAGGTCCAACCCAGGCACACGTTGGATATCCATAGCATTTAACCGGTCCTCCAGTTGTTTGTACCTGTCTTCAGCAGGGGGGTATTGTTCATCATTGAAGTCTGTCTCAGTGTCAGAGACCACAGGGCTAGGAACCTCTCTCCCTTGGTGACTGCCTTCCCCCACAGATGGAGTAGTCCTCTTAGCTTCATTCTGCAGGGTGTTCCCAGATCTGCGTCTAGGGTTGAACAAAACAGTCCTCTTGTTCTTCTTCTTCTGAATCAGAGTCATCAATTCCTTTTGACCCTGGGCTAGGCTAATAATCAACTTCTGGAACTGGGCATTCTGGGCCTGGAGGGCCTTGATAGCTTGTCCATTGAATGATTCAGGATTCATGATGACTGCTGAAATAAACAGCGAAGAAGGTAAGTGACCTGCAACAAGTGTACCTGTAATGCAATGATATGTATGATATGCATGCAATGTTTTCAAGGACCTTGCGGGATAAACAAAGAAGCTTGTTAGAATTTGAATCTGGTGGCTTGATTGAAGGAACTGCATATTGTTGAGAGTCCTTCTTCAAGAGTCAAGGCTCACCATATCGAGTGGGTCATAGCCCCTGACTCAAGCTGTTAACCTTGGCTAGAGGAAAATAAATCCCCTTTGCCCCTTGCTAGACATTTGATTCATCATGACCTGCATCACAAGCCCTTGAGATCCTTGAAATGGATTAGTCCTTGTGTAGGATGTATGCAATGGTATGATGGTATGATGTTATGCTGTGGAGTAATGTAGGTAAACCATGTTATGAGTCCAGATTAAGGACTGTAAACAAAACCTGCAAGAAACTCAAGTGTCAGATAACAAGTATGCAAGTAGTCAAGTTTTGAAGGCACACAAGTCACACAAAGAGCCCTTAGAGTTTAGGCCAGCATGAAGTTTGGGGTACTACCCTCTTGAAGTTGGTGGGCTCAAACCTGTCCTATCAAAGTAACCGGGTTCTAAGGATCTCAATATCATTGGATTGCTTTCTTTGTTCATCGTTTCGATTTAGCCACTGAACCGGCGATCAAAATATCCCAAGAAAACAACCCTCAACTGAGTGTAGTATCAAGTATCAACCAACTTCGGACTGCACCAAAGTAGTTATCTCACTACCCTAAAGAGGCCAAGATGGTTCAATTAAGGTTCCTAAGGTCAGTTGATGCTTCACGACACCACGCGGCGGCCCCGTACTCTCCTTGACTGGACTCAAGGGTTACCGGTACTCACCAAAGTGCCACATCAACGTAGCAGACTGCTTCAACCGTGTCGGTATACCCCGCACAGTTCCCTCACAGTCTTGTTGCTACTTTCTAAGAAGGTATCCCCCAGATCCGGGTAAGGATCTATAGAACTCCCAAGACAGTACCCACAATAATAAAGCAAACAATTCAGACAATTGAAAACACAAGTGATCTTAGTCCTAAGGTACACCTCACTTTTATAGTATCCCCAGCAGAGTCGCCAGTTCTGTGATCGGTGGAAATAGAACTGACTATTTTTTAAGCTGGTTTCGCAAAATGTCGCAGTAAGCAAGAGTCGCCACCGTCTTTTATGTTCTCCAACATGGAAAGGACAAAAGCACAGCAAAATTCCTTATTTGAGAATGTTTCTCGGTTCGGGAGGTAGATTTATAGAAAGGGAAGGTGTTAGCACCCTTTCTATCCGTGGTTATCCACAGGCTCTTAGGTACTTTCTCTTATGTTTTCAAAATATGTTTGCTTTTAAAATGTGTGTGGGTTTTGAAAAAAGTTTCATTTTGAAAGATTTCTAAGTAACTCTTGTATCAGTCCTCAAGAGTGTATGAAAAATTCGTTTGAAAACTTTTAGAAAGTGTGAAGTGTGAAAAGTATTTTTGTTTGTTTTTTGAGAAAGAGCAAGTACCCATGAGTCGTCTACCTACCCTAAGGAATTAGGCTGTGTAAAAGTCCTTAAGGTAATTCCATCCCACCATTGAGAGGTAGGTAGCACCACCGTTGGGGATGTTCGGGTCAATTCGATTTTAGGGACAGTGTGGTCACCGAAGCAATGGTGGGACACCTTAGAAGTAACCCTAATGTCCTAGATCTTTTGTATCCGAGGCAACCGTTTCGAGGCAACTGGATCTTTAGACAAAGGGCGACCTCTAAGACACCATATACTTGATGACCACGTTTGAGGCAACCAGTGAGGCGTACCCTAAGAGTGGTATGTGCATGTGTGTTGTTTCATGTTAATGTTATCTTGTACATGTTATTTGTGAGCTACGGATTGATTTTATTTACATACATTCTTTCATGCATTGTTTTAACAGTTAGGAGTGCGGAAAGTAAATTGCGGAAAGATAAAGTCTATGCTATTACAAGGCGCGGGTCTATACATCGCCAAAAATACAAAGACCCGTTTTGATAAAGTGCGGAAAATAAAGAAAGCAATAAATCTAATTACTATTACATTCTTGGAAGCAGTTACATAATAATCAAAATAAAATAAATATGCGCGAATAAAAATTAATCGGGAATGTCCTAAGGGTTTTGACCCTTTTAAGAAAAGAATTGAAATTTTTGTCCTTTTTTGTGATTAAATGGAATTAAAACTAATTATTAACTAATTAATTTAATTAAAAGAAAAAAATATTTTTTTGTGTTTTTATGTTTTTAATGAAAATAAAATAAAGGAATTAAAATTAAAAGCTAATAAAAACCTAATTCTAAATTTATTTTAATTATTAAGAAAAAAGGTTAAAGTTGCCTAATTAAAATTAATTCAATTTATTAGTATTTATTTACAAAAATAAAATGAAATTAATGATAATAATAATATTAGTTCTTTTTTTGATTTTTATGAGAAAAAAAAGTTAGTTATGTTAATAGTTAATAAAAGGGAAAAAATAAAATAAGACAAACAAAATATAAAAATGACAAAATAAAAATTGCAAACCCAAGGGGGGTTTTGGGCCAGATTGGGGTGTTTTGATTGGAATCTAAAGCCCATCAAGAAGCCAGCTTTGTTTGACTTTGGAGATTTCCTGCGCCTGTGTTGACTTGAGAACATGATGCTCCTTCCCTTGTGGCCATTGGATTTGCACTTGGAGACACTTGGCGCGTTGGATATGTGAGGCGCATGATAAGCCTTCTTTGAAGCCTGCACACAAGTATGTAAGAACAAATAATATGGGATTTTGAGGGGACCTGGGAATACTTACAGTGCTTGATAATGGACCTTAGGACGTGGTAAGGGTTGCTTTAGCTTCAGGGTATGGCAAAGAAGAGAGTCACGTTCTCCTTTTGGCCTGGAAACGCTTGCAAAACTCCTTTTGATCTCACACTTTTTTTTGACAAATTTTGAAGTTTTCTCTAGCCGTTTGTGCACTTTTTCTAGGTTGTGAATGAGGCTTGAAAGGCTTGTATATATAGTAATGAGTGAGAATAAGTCACATTAAGGAACTTTTAACCATTGCCATTAAGCTTTGGATTTTCTCATAACCACCATTAAAGAAACTTGCCAATTTTGTTCAAAATTTGAATTTCATGCTTGAAATGGACTTTACACGAATTTGGCATGTGTATTATGATGCATCAAGGCCAGTCAAACCACAAGATATCACTTAATTAATTTTTTTGATTTTTATTTGAATTTTATGGATTTAAAATGAATTAAATCAATAAAATTAAATAAAAATAGAAAAATTAATGTTTAATCTTGAAATAAATCATGGGACACATGGGTGGCATGGTAAAGCTGAATCAAGTGGAAAAAAGTGGGCCCTTTTGTCAAAAATTGAAATTTCAAGGATAGTTGACTTTTGCCATTTCACAAAAATTTCCCAACTTCTCCAATCCATATCTTGCTCAATTTGGATCATATTAACATGTTCTTGGACATTTTGGAAAGGTCTTGAAGTCCTCTAACCAATTCCTTTGGTCCCATATCATTTGAATTTACCAATCTCAAGTTATGGTCTTTGACTTAAAATGCCTTTTTGTTGACTTTTGAAAATGACCTATAATGTTGAAATTGGTAACTTTTTGTGAGAGCATTGATTGGACTTGGAATGTGAAGATGAATTGTAGGAAATGTCCTCCCCTTAAAAATGAGCATTGGATGAGATTTTTCTGATGAACCATGAAAAAGTTATGCCTTGGTCAAGTTACAGTTGACTTTTCAACAGTCCAAAAATAGAAACTTTTGCATCTTGATGATTTTTGAGCCATTCTTGTGAAATCATGATCAAGACTTGATCAAATGATGATTGTGGCTTCAAAATAAGATGTTGACCAAATTTTTTGACTTTTGACTGCCAAATGACCATTTTGTCCCTGCAGTTGACTGTGGAGCAATTAGGGTTTTTGACTGTGCAACTTGACCTTGTGAGCCTTGAAACTTGACATGTAGATGCTTGACAATGTATATGAGCATATGGGACTTGATTGAGCCCTTGAAAACCTCAACTTCCTTGCAGGAACCAAAACCCTAGTTTGACTGGCTTAGGAGGGTGGTTGACTGTGTAGCCCTTGAGTAAACTTTGAACCATTTGAGGTGATGCTTGGCAAAACTTTGAAGATTATGGGAGGGCAAATTTTGGGGTACAACAACTTTCACTTCAAAAGCTCAGAAAGTGGTTCGTCGTGTTCGGGTTGGAGGACCGCCTCTCCGTATCAGCAACAATGAAGTCAATTCTCTAGAAGACACTGATAGTGATGGTCACTTGGACGACTTGATATTCCCAACTATCGACGATGGACTCAACAACTGGAAGGACAAAGACTTCATCTCAATCTCCTTCAGCCAGGAGTAATTGCTATTTACTGTTTTTTATTGATTTAAGAAGTTTGTTTGTATAATTTCTTTTAAAACAATGACTTTAAACCTTACGCCATGCCTGGGGAACAATAGTCCATTTGTTAAGGGTTGTCATTTCATATATCATATGCTAATTTAATGAAAACATTGGACGATTTTGCATTTAAATTTTGTGTTCCTTGTCTTTATTTTACTTTACTTCATTTTCAAATAGCCATGTGACCTTACACGCACACACACACATTTGCAGATCCACATCCACTCCGGATCTCATTGACAACAATTCTGTTATTTCTGTTTATAACTTCGAAAACCCAATCTATCAAGCCGAAGACAAAGGTTAAGAAGATTGTGAGATACCTGGAGAACTTGCCAGACTCCTGATATAAGAGGAAAAGGATATCCAACCGCATGAAAAACCGATCGAAGTGATAAACTTGGGTATTGAGGCAGAAAAAAAAGAATTCAAGATTGGCACCAACCTCGGAGACAATGACAAGAGCAGATTGGTTCAAATGTTACACGACTATGTTGAGGTATTCTCTTGGTCATACGAAGAAATGCCAGGGCTCGATATTAATATTAGGGTTCATCGTCTGCCAATGAAAGAGGGTTGTTCTCGGATCAAATAAAAGGTTCATCACATGCGTCCTAATATGTCAGAGAAAACCAAGGCTAAGGTAATAAAACAGTTCAATGCAGGTTTCTTGGCAGTGACGTCGCATCCCCAATGGGTTGCAAATTTTGTTCTTGTGTTAAAGAAAGACGGTAAAGTCTGTATGTGTGAAGACTGCATGGATTTAAATAGGGAAAGCCCCAAAGATAAGTCCCCCCTCCCACATATTGATGTCTTGGTTGAAAACATCGCTCAACACAAGGTATTCTCCTTCATGGATGGCTTCTCAAGGTACAACCAAATCAAAATGGCACCTTAAGACATGGAGAAAACTACTTTTTCACACAGTGGGGCACCTTCTGTTATAAGGTCATGCCTTTTTGGCTGAAGAATGCAGGCGTAACTTATCAACGGGCTATGGTGGCTTTATTTTAGGACATGATTCATCATGAGATAGAAGTCTATGTTGATGACATGATAGCGAGATCTCAAAATAAGGAAGAACACCTTGATCATCTGCACAAGCTATTTGAAAGGTTGAAGAAATACAATCTAAGGTTTAATCCCAACAAATTCACCTTTGGGGTGAGATCTGGAAAGCTCCTAGGCTTCATCGTCAGTGGAAAAGGTATTCAGTTTAATCCCGTAAAGGTCAAAGCTATCCAAGAAATGCTAGCTCCCCGTACTGAGAAGGAGGTCAAATGTTTCTTAGGACGGCTCAACTACATTTCTCGATACATCTCTCATTTGACTGCTACTTGTGACCCAATCTTCAAGCTGCTGAAGAAAGATCAAGTGGTAATATGGAATAACGACTGCCAAATGGCTTTTAATAAAGTCAAGGAGTACTTACAAGAACCTCCAATTCTGATGCCACCAATTGAAGGAAAACCTCTGATCATGTACTTTACCGTGTTAGAGAATTCAATGGGCTTTATGCTGGGGAAACATGACGAGTCTGGTCGAAAAGAGCATGCAATATACTACCTTAGCAAAAAGTTTACCGATTGTGAAATAAGATATTCACTGCTCGAGAAAACTTGATGTGCTTTGGCATGGGCTGCTCGTCGGCTAAGACAGTATATGTTGACTCATACTATTCTATTGATATCTAAGATGGATCCCATCAAGTACATATTTGAGAATCCAACTATCTCTGAGAGAATAGCCCGATGGAAAATGATCTTAATTGAATATGACATCCAGTACACCACTCAAAAAGCAATCAAAGGAAGTTTATTGTCAGATCATTTAGCACATCAAGTTGTAGATGACTACCAATCTATGAACTTCGAATTCCCAGACGAGAATATCACGCTAATAGAAGATGGTGAAGAACCTGGACCGTATGAAGGACCTGAGCTAGGATCCCGATGGACTATGGTTTTTGATGGAGCTTCCAATTCACTTGGTAACAGAATTTGTGTTGTGATCATCTCCCCTGAAGGTTGCCATACACCCTTTACTGCCAGACTTTGCTTTGATTGTACCAACAACATGGCTGAGTATGAAGCGTGCATCTTGGGTCTTAAAGCTACTATTGACTTAAGAATCAAATTCCTTAGTGTGTACGAGGATTAAGTTAAGTTAAGGGATAATGGGATACAAAACATTCAAATCTTATCCCTTACCGAGAACTTGTGCTCACCTTAATCTCGTACTTTGAAGAGGTTACCTTTGAACACATTCCGAGGGAAGAGAATCAATTGGAAGATGCATTAGCTACCGTGTCATCTATGTTTAAGGTCAAATGGGACAACGAAGCTCCTAGAATTATTGTCTAAAGATTTGATGAACCAGCGCACTGCTACGAAATTGATACTGATGGAGTAGAAGAGAAACCCTAGTTTCATGAAGTAAAAAGGTATCTTGAAACTCAAGAATACCCTGAAGGGGCATCAATCAATGACAAGAAATTCCTGTGGAGGTTCTCTGCCAAGTTCTTCCTGAGCAATGGGATTTTGTACAAGTGCAACCATGATTCAACCTTGCTTCGTTGTATGGACAAGAAGGAAGCTGACAAGATTATGGAGGATATGCACGAAGGCGTCTTTGGTACTCACTCCAATGGACACACTATGGCCAAGAAGATTCTAAGAGCTTGTTATTTTTGGTCGACTATGGAAACCGATTGTCACCACCACTCGAGGACTTGCCATAAGTTCCAGATTTATGCTGATAAAGTCCCTGTGCCTCTAATCCCTTTGAATCTCATGACTTCCCCTTGGCCATTTGCAATGTGGGAGCATTGATATGATCAGATAAATCAAGCCTATTGCTTCTAATGGACATCGCTTCATTCTCGTCTCCATTGACTACTTTACAAAATGGGTCGAAGCGGCTTCATTTTCCTCAGTTACCAAGAATGTTGTAGTCCAGTTTATCAAAAATAAACTTATCTGTCGGTATGGTATCCCTGAGAGAATCATCACTAACAATAGTGCCAACCTTAACAACACCGTGATCACTGAACTCTGTACGCAGTTCAAGGTCAAGCATCACAACTCTTCACCATACAGACCTAAGATGAATGGCACGGTGGAAGCCGCCAACAAGAATATAAAGAAGATTATGCAAAAGATGGTGGTGACCTACAAACACTGACATGAGATGTTACCATTTGCTCTTCATGGCTATCGTACTTCGGTGCGAACTTCAATTTAGGCAACCCCATTCTCTCTAGTCTATGGTATGGAAGTTGTCCTGCCTATCGAAGTTCAAATCCCTTCTCTAAGGATTATTAAAGAAGCATACTTAGACGAAGACGAGTGGATTCAGACTAGGTTGGATCAGTTGAATTTGATTGACGAAAAGATGCTGGAGGCTGTCTGTCATGGTCAAATGTATCAAAAATGTATGATCAAGGCATTCAACAAGAAGATCAAGCATCAGGTATACCAGGCTGGTGACTTGGTAATAAATCGCATCATTCTACCACAAGGCAATCCCAGGGGAAAATGGACTCCTACGAAGGGTCATTTATTGTCAAAAAAGTATTCTCGTGTAGTGTTATGATGCTAACCACTATAGACGACAAAGATTTCCCGCACCTTGTGAATGCAGACATAGTCAAAAAATACTTTGCATAAGAATGACCTGCTAGGTTAACATACCTAGGAAAAAATAAGGACATCCCGGCAAACCAAAAGGGTTCGGGAAAAAATTAGGGATATATACAAAAGATTGTACACCTGACAAGTCGAAAAACATGAAAAGGCGGCTTGGGCAAAAACGGTATCTTGGTGGACTGAAAACTTGAAAGGGAGGTCCAGGAAAAAATTAGGGATTAAAAGCGTACGACTATGTCTTGTTGGATCATTTACATGCAAGCTTTATTACCAAAGTTGAAAGTTCAAATGGTTCAATTAACTTCTTCCGATGGCAAGGGATGAGATGTTCGGAGACATATGGGCAACAACAGAGTTTGGAACCCAATGAGATCACTTCCACATGGTTATACATTTTGTTTTCAGTTTGTACTCTTTCCATTTCACAACAACTTCCTCTTACTAGGATTTTCGTCTCTTTGTACAAAATCGCCTGTTTATAGGAAAATTATCAATACAAATGCATCTTAAAGTTCAAACTCTCGGTTTTTTCTGTTTTGTTTGCAAAAACGTCCAATGACTAAATTGAATGAACATATACACATGAACATGATTAATTGTTAATAAATATATGCATAAGAACAGGAATAAGCATTTACTCATGATTCTAGGAGCTGGGATAATACTTAAGTTGTCCGTAAATCCCCACACAGCTACTTCTATGAGATTATCCCCACAGAGTAATCTTCACAAAATTCATCCCCAATAAGGATACATTCCCCACAATTTCCTTACAGAGTTCCAATCAGTACACTTCATGAAAATTATCTTCCCTAGCTAATTTTTAAAACTGTAAAACCCCTGCAGATTTCTTCTCTCTAGCAAAATTCAATTCCCCCAAGAGAGTTTGTTTCCTCAGCGGAATATTCTAACAGGGTTTATTTCCCCAACATACCATAATTTCCCCAGCTCGATTTTATTCCTAGGATTACTACGAATCACCAACAAAATTCATCTTCCCAATTGAAGTCACCATTATCCCCAGAAAATTGCCGTAAAACATGGAATCTGACCAGATATCAGTTAACTTTATCCTCCACAGACGATTCGGAAGGTTATCCAGCTCTTTTATCCCCAGTCAGGGTGTACAAAAATTATCCTCCCCAGACGAGTCGGAAGATTATCCATCTCTTTTATCCCCAATCAGGGTGTACAAAAATTATCCTCCCCAGACGCTTCGGAAGATTATCCATCTCTTTTATCCCCAGTCAGGATATATAAGAATTAAATTCCCAAGTAGAGCAATGAACAACCGATGTTCCTAAACTCTTCTCCCTAAAGCATAAATCAACATCCCCAGCGGAGTTTCCTCAAACAAGTAAGCAGGAATCCCCAACAGAAGCATTCTAGACAAGACTGAAGATACACATACTATTTATTCCCAGACAAAGATATTGCGTGGGTCTACAATACACTTCAACAACATTTCACATTCATACGTCATAGCATATGCATACGAAACGCATATAGCATAATCTCATTTATTTTGAGAACATTATCATGCGATTCATTTCATACATCATGACACCGCATACAGCCAACTCTTTATCTTTTCAGGAAAGATCGATCAACAGACAAATATCACCAACAATTCACAAATAGGTCCAAGATTAATTCCCAAAATAAGATGGGGAATCTATCTATTAGACCAAGATAGAGATTATTCCTAAAACAAGACGGGGAAACTATCTCAACAGCCAACAAAAAAGAAAGTTCCAGATTAATTCCCGAAACAAGACAGGGCAACTATCTGAATGACCAGCCATAGATTAACTCCTGAAATAAGACATGGCAACTATCTGTGACAAACTGATTGTAGATCAATTCCCGAAACAGAACAGGGCGACTATCTACATGAATAGATTGAAGATTAACTCCCGAAATAGGATGGGAAAACTATCTTTTTTTCTTTATGGTCAGATAAAGATCAATTCCAGAAACAGGACGGGATGAATATCTTTATCACCAATGGTTGAACTCCTGAAACAAGACAAGTTTACCAAAAAACTAATTATAGATCAATTCACGAAATAGGATAGGGAGACTATCTATATGATAAGCAGCTACTCAAACACCTTTCCCAGAGGTTCATTTTAGAAAGCACTCTTCAGATATAGTCGAGCGTAGACTCATTCTAATACTTCTATCAACAATTACCTATGGATAGCATCTATAAGCCCATCTCTGTCACCTCTCCAAATGGAATCTCCAAGCCCATTCCCTATATAATCAACAAATAGTTTTAATTCATGCACAGGCGAGTGCAAATTTCTGGGCACTTAAGTGTTCAATCATCTTCCACCTTCAAGTCGCGAATGGCGAACATGCCAATCTAAATCTTCAGGTTTAAGATGATTGAACAGGGGCAGCTGTTGTACCCCAAAAGTTTCCCTCCCTTTTCTTCAAGATATTTCTCATAAAAGATTTCAAATGCTCAAGGATTCTCAAAGATTTGATCAGATAAGCTCACCTCTTAAGCATTGAGACCACAAATTAGGGTTTTGGTTTTTACAAGGAAAATTGGACTTCTAATGCCTCAAATGACTTTCATGGTTCACCATAGCCTCCAAGAATTCTCATTTCAAGGTTCAAGTCTTGCATATCAAAATTGCTTAGTCAATTGCTCAGATGACTGAAAATCAACTGTATTGGGTAAAAAGTCAACTTTGATCAAAATATAGTAAAACTTCAAGATTCTTGGCCAACATCAACATTTTGAAGTAATATTCATTATTTGGTCAAGGGATGATAATAATTCTTCAAGGAAAGCATTCAAATCATCAAAGGGGAAAAATTGACCAAATTAGGGTTTTGACTGAGAATGATTGATCATTGACTTTTGACGTAATATATGGCCTAATAAATTGAAGCATGATCTTAAGGACTCAAACACAATATTTTGACCTAATTACATGGTTCAAAACATCCTCAAAGATCAAGTGATTGATAGTTGAAATTTGGATCAACTAATGAAAAGTCAACTGACACACAAATGTCAAACTTTGACTTTTTGTCAATATTGAATTTCAAAGATCAAGATTCATCAAGACATTAAAAATATCAAACTTGATCACCAAGAATCAAGAAAGTAAAGAAAATACAACAAAAAGTCAAGATTTCCAAGACTTAGAAAAATTCTAAGTGTTTTTATCCTTATTAAATTCACTATTTCATGACCATTTTCACCAAGATGCAAGATGATTCAATGAAAACTTTCAACATGAAAGTTGTAGAGTATGATGAATTCTAAAACTTTGTCCTAGAGGATTGATGTCCAAAAAATGCTTGGATTAGGAGATATAGGCCCATGAAGTTGTGATATTTTTAACAAAAACACTTAGTGAAATTTTTAACAAGTTTGGTCAGATTTTTGTCCCAACTAATTGGTAATTTTTCACCAAGTTCCAAGTTGATATAGCCAAAGTGGTAAACATGAAGGTTGTAGAAAATGTTTCAAGCTTTCCAAAATGTCAAAGAAATTGAAGAGATCATGCTTGAGATAAGAGATTCGAAGAAATGAAGTTGGGTATCCATTCTTGAATTATAGGTCATTTTCATGAAGAACACATGATCCAATCTCAAGACATGTTGCATAAATCTTGCTTTGCAGGCTTCTAACTTACAAATCACTCCATAATTAAATTCTTACACAACTGATTGAGCCATTATTTAAGTGATTAAGCCATTGTCCAAACCATTTTGCCATTAATGGAACAAAACTCACACTTCCATTTTGGAAAAGTGACTTTAATCACAAAGTCCACTCTCCTTGAGCCTTGAAATTGTTTCTTTTGAACATACACAATTTCAAAACCAGAAGCAACTTGTATAGAGCCTCTAACCACTCAGACCATGCTTGTACTTCACATTGAAACCATGAATTTCAAAGCTTGCTTCATGTACAATCCAACTTAGCCATAACATGTGACTTTGTAAACCAATCCCTCTCAGCCTTCAAAACCTTTTCTATATAAATAGATAAGTTATTTGCAAGCTAACACACGAGTTTACAAGCCCTCTAACCCCCTCAAACTCCCTGAAATCAGAGCATGTATCAAAAACTCCATTACATGTGATTTCTGACCTTGCATATTAAACACCAAATCCCTTCGTGCGTTTTCACTTTCAATCAATCACAAAGCTTTTATAACTCATATAGAGGCTATCCAAACAATTGCTACACAACTGTAACACCATCTTCATCATCCTCCATTTTCAAAAACAACAACCTGCAACTTGACTTCTCCAGAAGAATCTAGCCACTCGCAATCCAAAGTAAGCATTGCAATAGTTTCTTGGGAGTTCAATGAAGCTATCCAGATCATCACAAGACCTCCAAGAGTGCTCCAACTTCAAACATAATTTCCAGTTTTGAGGTAAGTTTTCTCAACTTTGAACTTCCTATATAAGAATCATTAATGGTTACCTTGTGAATTAAAAATGTAGACATCATTGCCCTGAAGCTAACCATGCCTTTAGTTTTCATTTATATTGCCTGAGTGATGTGAATTTTGAAGTTGAACTTTCTGAAAAATTAGGGTTTATTTTGGTACCAACAGAAATTCATGTTTATCTTTGAGAGTTAGCTTAAGTTATTTACATGGTTGGATTCTTGGTGAAAAAACAAGCAAGTTTCATGTTTACACTTTTGAAAATGGTTGAGAAATGAGCAAGTTTTAAAATTCAAAAATGTTGATGAAGTTACTGGCGCGAGGAAGAAGATGAAGTCATATCATGGTTGAGTTTTAATATATTTATAGCTTTTTGTTTTCTCACCGGATGTAACAGCCACCCCAGTGGTAGAATGCGCGCGTATAAGTCATTCTTATGCCTGGTCACGGGTTCGAGCCAGGCGTGGGACATTTTTATTTTTATATTAGTTTCTTGCAGATCCAGTGCAAGCAAGCTCAGCGCACCTATCATGAGCCTCACATCAACACCATCAGACCTGCAAGCAATCAGATCCAACGCCCAAAGCGTGTGACCATGATGTACTCTCAAGAGCCAGCATCACTGAATCATAAACATGCATTAGGCATCCCTGACTTGGACCTCTTTCTTTTTATTTTTATTATTTTCTCACCCCCAAATTTCTCATAACAATCAGGCCCATTTCTCTTTTCTTTTTTTTCTGATTCAAACATAAAACATATATTTGGGCCTAACTTTTTTTGTTGCTATATTTCACATCCCTTTTACTTTTCAACATCTGGGCCCAATATTTTTTTATATATTCTCTTTATTTTTATTTTTTTATTTAACCAAAAATACATAAAAAATTTATTTTCTTGAATAATTAGATTAAAAATATCTTAATTCAATCTTTTTTTATTTTTATTTTTTCTACATTTATTTTTTCCAAACAAATAAAACCTCAAAAGTATTTTTCTAAAAATTAATTTCTCTTTTGATTTAAATTAGATTTATGTTTCTTATATTCTAATCATTTTCCTTTTGATTAATAAAATTAATTTTTTTATCTTAATTTAATTAGATTCGCTAAATTCTTTTAAAGTCAATCAATTAGGTTAAAATATTCCTCTCTACCAAAAAACACTTCCTTTTTCTTTCCTCTACTTTATATTCTTGTGCATTTTATTATTTCACATTATTAATTATTCAATAGTCTGTAATAGATAATTAGGGCTTTATGGCTTTTGTGATACGGTGGGAGAACTGACTTGACGGTTTTGCGTTTGATCGCTAATGTTGCGGTTAGCAAGAGTCGCCACTGACTTTTCTTTTATCCAAAAGGAAAGGTGAAAAAGCACAGGAAAGATCTTTGAGATTATTTCTTGAGTTCGTGGGGTAGATTATGAAAAGGGAAGGTATTAGCACCCTTTTCATCAATGGTTATCCATGGGCTCTTAGTTACTTGCTAGATCAACTTGCTTTTGTTTGAAATTTTGCTTTTGTGTGGTTTTTGAAAGTATTTTGTAAAGAGGCCATTGTTTAGGCAATTTTTGTAATGATCCTTGTTTGTAAGGATGTATACAAAGATGTTTGATCTTTTGAAAACGTTTTCAAGTTTTGTAAGATGTTTTAAAGTGTAGGTGTTTGTTTTTGAAAATAGAAAGGAGTTTTGTTTTGAAATTGAGCAAGTAATTAGGAGCATTCTACCTACTCAAAAGTCTTTCTTGTTTATCTTCCTTTTCCTTTGACATTGTTATCTTTCCATTTATTTGGTAAGTAACCTTATCTTTGGATGTAAACGGGACGGGCGTGGGTAATCGTATAACCATGATTAGCAATATTGCAAGGTATCTTAGCATTATTTTTTTGGGACTAAGATCATTTGAAAGGAAAGTTAGATAGTGTCATCGAGGGACTATGATCTCGTATTTGCTTGTTCTGGCTAAGATACCTTACATGCGTAATATGTCTATTTTGTATAAGGAGACCAAGTGGAGTAACCCTAGGGGTGCTTGTGTGCAGTGTGTTATTTTCATGCTTGTTTTTATCTTGAATTAGGGTTTTCTAAGTATTGGTTTTAGTTTTTCCATACAAGCCCTAATTACTAGCATTTGCATATAAAAGCGATAAATTGCGGAATTTAAAGTTACTACGCTATTACAACATTTATGGGAGGGGTGTATAAATTAAATGGGGATTGAAAGAATGTAAACCTAGTTAGTCTATTACAACAATATTGAATGGATTAGAATGTACAAGAAAATGTGAAATGGACTTGTTTTGTTTAAGAAAATATTTTTGATCTTTTTGTTTTAAGAAATAAAATAAAGCATGTAAAATGTAGAATGTTTTTGGTGTTTTTGATTAGTGAAAATATAAGTGATATCAAAAATAGTAAGGAAAAAGAAAATAGAATCAGTGCATTGCTGAACTAAAAGAGATCAGAAGTTCTGACTCTGACTAGCTGCAAAAACAGAAATCATATTAGTATAAATAGGTAAAGTCAGAAGTTCTGGGCCCGCCGGGAACAAAGAAAATTTCAGAAGTTCTGATGCCACCAGCAGAACTTCGTGTCTCTCTCCATGCTAGTCAGAACATCTGCAACTTAGTCATTTCCCAACAGAACAGAAGAGGTGCACATAGTAGTTAAGGCAAGTTTCATAATGTTTCAGAAACAAGAGATATCATGACTATAAATCAGAAGCAAGCATGAATTTTAATTCTGAGTCCTAATTTCTTCAAAAAGTTCTAAACTAAAATTCTCCCTACTTTGGCAGGAAAATACATGAAACCTTAGAATATGTACAACATCAGAATCAGGATGTCTACATTGTATTTTAAACATGCAAGTCTAACAATGCCTAAGTAATATGACGAGAGTCAGCAGAAGCTTACCTTGCAGCTGGAAAATGTTTTGTGAACTGGAGTCTGGCTCTGACCGCTTGTGATGTTCTGACCAGCTTCCTCAAGTGCCCAGCAGGCTAGAAACCTTTGAATGGCTGGAAAATTCTGGAACAGCCAAAGAGCAAAGTTCTGACTTCTTTGAAGAGGATATTGATGGATGGTATATCACAGTCTGAACATGGAAGTTAGGATGGTTTCTAAATGTATATCAGAAACTGTATGGATGGTTTTGGTCAAGAAACACTTGAGGAAAATGGAATTTGAATGCAAGAATCAAAAGCTAACAGGTTTTGTATTTTTGTGTTTGCAGTTTTGGACTCTTGGAACTTTAGCAGGGGTTCAAGGCTTTTTCTTTCTCTAATTTTCGACCTCTTTACAGTTTCCAATAGCTTTCAATTTATAGGAAAAGATCTTGTAGCTTGGAGAGTACAACCATCACATGCTAGGGTACTGCCTTATTCTTGAAGCAAGTATGGTGGTTAGCAGCTTTAGCAGCGCCTAAGTTGGATTTGTAATCAGGAATTAAGGAAATGTAACCTCAAAAGCAAAAGCAACGCATGGGCCCATCACACTCTTGTACAAAAGTTTGCTTTTCCAAGACAGTAATGGTACCTCTATGCCACACGTGGGGAAATCCTTTGAACAAAGACCCAAAAGTGGTTGTGAGCATTAAATGATAATGAGATTGATCAAACCAGAAATCCTGCAACGTGAGATTTTGTATCATTGCTTAATTCTGGATCAGAAGTTTAGCTTCAGCGTAATTTAAAATAGACATCCAACTTCTGATCTTTGTATCTCCTTGCTCCAGCATGTTCTGAAGGAGCTCTCAGACTTTCCAGGAAGCTTGCAACACGCCTTGTAAACCTTCTTTGAATTGCTCTTGCAACTTCTGACTGAAACTGCGTGGAAACTTGCCCAGAAGTTATAGACAACTTCTAACATGAAAATGCTCAGAATTTGCCGAGTGCCTAAGCTACAGGGACGTGCCATTGAGGATGTATAACTTGAAATCCCAGCATTTCTAAAAGAAGTTTTGTTCTGCAGTGTTTCATGCCTCATTGAGATCTAAAACTCTTGAGTTAGAAATTATTCCAGAATCAGCTTGCATCATGGTGATAATCTGATCAGAAGTTCTGAGCTTGTCATATTTCTTAAACACTTAGAAAAATTCTAAGTATTTAGAATTTTGACTTTTCCAAAGTAATTTTGACTTTTGAATTTCTTGATGAAACAAACTTCATATTTCAACATGTCTTGATGAAATATGGTCCTTGAAACTTGATTTTGATCAAAATTCAAAGTTTGACTTTTCAGTGCGCAAATGACCAATTTGCCCTTGTGAATGACTTTCTTTGAAAAATTTTAATTCAAGGCTTGCACTTGGATGGAAGTAAACCTGAGGGTCCAGACTGATCCCTTGAGAAATGAGAGGGCAAATTTTGGGGTACAACAGCTTTCCTCTCATTCACAAACTTGTACCCCCCCATTCCCAAAGCATTGTAATAGTGTAGGACATTTAAATTCTGTAATTTATCGCTTTCCTTATTATTGTTAGTAATTAGGGTTTGTATGGCAAGATTTAAAATCAAACATTAGACAACCCTAATTCAAGACAAATAATTGAATCAAATACACTTTGCACACATGCACCTCTAGGGTAAACCTCACTTGTTGCCTCAAATATAAACAGTCATGTCCCCCGAATGTGGGATTTTTTAGCAAAGACCCTCGATTAAAAGATCGTAGTCCCTTAATGACCCTTCGATGTTGCCTTTGGTAAACGATCTTAGTCCCTTTTGAAAATTTCTAAAACATTCTACAAGTTGCTTTCTATGACTGTACAACGACCCACGCTTGTCCCTCAAATCCAAGGATATGGATTCCTACCAACCAATGGTAAAGTAGCACTATCTAAAGGAGGAGGAAAAGAATAAATACTTTTTAAGTAGGTAGATTGCTCGTAATTGCTTGCTCACAAACCAAAAAATATTTACACCTCACACTTTCAAAACACTTTTCAAAATAAACATTTTGTATACACTCTCAACAATACGAGAACCATTACAAAATTTCCTTACATTGGCATTTCCAAAACATCTTTCCAAACACTCCCTTTCAACAAATATTTTCCAAAACAAACATTTTTTATACATTCTCAACGATATGAGAATCATTACAAAATTTCCGTACTTAGGCATTTTCAGAATATTTGTAAACATACACAAACACAAAGCATTTTCAAAGTGAGCTAGCAATTAAGAGCTCGTAGATAACTACAGATGAAAAAGGTGCTAACATCTTCCCTTTTCATAACCTACCTCCCGAACTCAAGAAAATTCTCAAAAGGTATTACCTATTCTTTTCACCCTTTCCTTCATTGGATAAAAGAAAAGTCGGTGGTGACTCTTGTTATCCGCAACATTTGCGATAAAACACAAAACACCAAGTTAGTTCTCCCACTATATTACAAGGTTCATACCTTAGGTTCTTTTGTTTTCTATAGCTTTTCCAACCCTTCCTAATTCAGAATAGGCTGAGATAAAAGGTTCTTCCTTTTCTGGAGTAGAACCAGCCTCGCTACAAAGGTCTTCCAGTCAGCCCATGGGCAAGAATTATCTAGGTTGTTTTTTAGAGTATCTGGTGAAGGTTCGCGAAAAAGGGGAATTGGTGGTAATTTTTTAACTTGTGGGTCCATCTTCAAAATACTTCGAGATAGGGAGTTAGATTTAGAGAGGTTAGCTCATGGGGGAAATTTGTTGTTGAACTCAACTGACCCATTTCCATCATTTTTTTCATAGTAATGGTCCCGAGACAACTAGGGAGCTTCAATCTTTCATTTCGGAAGAAGACTATGCATACTTCACGAGCAAGGCTAAAGCGTCTCGTCAATAAGAGATGGAAAAAAATTTGTACTGAATGCACAAGGATTCTGATATCTTAGCTATTAGAGATATGGGTATGGGTGTAGTCTTGGCATTTAGGTGCCTCCAAACGAAAAAGAGAGGTTCAAGAAGCGTCTTATCACAGTTGTTACGGAGAGTGAGGGACTTCTTTGTGAATTTTTGAGGTCGGGTAACCTCCTGAGGGAAAAGAGTAACGAGTTGTGAGAATCTGGGTATCCCCAATTATTTGCTAAGAAAGTGAAGGTCTTGACCTTGGGGATAAAAGACATGGATAATACCTTGATGTCAGTCCAGAAGGCGTTGTTTGACACAGAAACTGGTCTTATTAATGTGACTAGGGATTAAGATTCTTCTCATAAAATGATAGTGGGTCTACATAAGCCTTTGAGTGAAACTCGGGAAGGTTTGAAGAAAGCTGAAGATATTTGTATGAGATACAGTTCCAAAAAGTTCTTCTAACTAAAGAGTGTGTGAAGTTTGTAGAGTTTAATTATTCTATCATGCAAGAGGCTTTTGAGAATTCCTTAAGGCATGATAAATTCGTCCATCTCAGGATGCTAATATTGAGAAATCATTTTATTCTTGAGCATTAGATAATGGATAATAGAGTGTTCATTCTTGGTTAGAAGCCTGACTCATAGGCATTATAAAAAATTGTGGTTAACGTTCCTTATGGGTCATTTTTACAAGAAGTCCGCTCATGGTTTGAGACTTGTTATCGTTTTCATATATTTGTATTATCGATGTAGTTTTACAGCACATTTGGATAAAGGCGGGTGTAATAAGCCTTTGTATTTTTAAATTTTCTTTGTTTTCTCAAATTTCCTTTCAATATTTTCCTCACTTCAAAAATTATCATAAAAATATTTTATATTCTATTTTCCATATAATTTCATTTTTTTATTTTTATTTCATTTTTTTATTCATTTTTCTTGATTAAATAAATTCATATAGTTAATTAGGGTTTTAATATTCTTTTAAGTTTTGAAATTTTATTTTCTTATTTCAACTAAATAAAAAAATCCCTAAAATCTTTTTTAAGTGTCCTTCTGAATTTTCTTATTAAAAATAACTTTTTCCAGTTTTATAAAATTCTTGAGTTACAATTTAAATCATTTGTTGGGCATATCATCTTTTCTTTATCTTTTTTGATGAATTGTGTAAATAATTTTCATTTAATTCTTTCTTTTGAGATAAAATTCAAGAAAAATATACTTACTGATACCTAGAGTTTTCTTGACATTTAAGTAATCTTACACTAAATTTATTCGAAATTTAGACCAATTTTACTAATTTTGAACTTAATTTCCTTTTTTAGGGTTTTGTTTCATCATTCACACTAATTGATTAAAATTTATTACTTCCTATGTCTATAAAATCATAGATGAAGTTGTTTAGAGTGCTTGAACAAGTTGAGGTATTAAAGATCATTTTTCTGGATTTTTAAAATTTGATTTCATATTTTTCACAAATTATTTTCCAAAACATATCTAGTTTAAGCATCTTGCTAGCTAGTTTCAAAGTTTGGATTTTTAAATCAAATTTCCACCTCAATCTAAGGACTCTAAATTCTATTTATGACTTTTAAAGAACTTTAGGAAGTTAGGGTTTTAATTTCAATTTTATAAATTATTTTCCTATTTTAAATCTAATTTTTGACTTAGGTTTGTACTTAGGGTTTTATTTGTTATCATAGCTTGTAATTGAAAACTTTTGTACATAATTCTTGTTTAAAATTTGATGTGGCATTTGATACTGACTTGGAAGTAATTTTGTGAAAAGTTCTTCAACATCATTGGATCTTGGGTGTTGATAGGTTGAAAAACCAAATCCATCAAGAGGGATGAATGATGTTGATGATATTTGAAACCATTTTCATTTAATGCATCCCCTCTCTTCATCTTGTCCCATTCTTACTTGTGTTAAATGTTATTGGAGAATTATTTACATATCATTTCTTAAAACATATGGTACACAGATTGCTATTGATCGGCCTCAAAATAGGTGTGACTTCTATATAGGTCCACTTACGATTGCTTAACATAGTGCTAAATTTTGTCCCGATTCGAGAAATGATCATTTGTGGCCCAAACCCATGTTTGTAAGCCCTAGTATGTTAATTTGAATCCTTTGATCCAATAACCTTGAGATTCATTGTTAGGAGGATTTGGTCTTATCAATCCTCTAATGAATCTTCATAAGCTTTAGTCAAAGTGAATCACTTAAACATCGTTGATTTTTATTGTTGCCTTGAGAATTTTAAATAGATGATATACTTGACAAAAAGAAAATGAAACTTATTGTTGAGAGGCTTTTAATTTATCAATCTTCTAATGAGTTTCAAATGCAAGTTTATAGATGGTCATTTAGATAACCTCTAATTTCTAACAATTGACTTTATTTTTCACCTTTACTTCATGCTCTTTACTTTAAGCACACTTATCTTAGCATTTACATTTCATGTTATTTTCATCTTTGCTCACTTGAGAATTTATCTTTATGTCATTTTTTTGCTCACTTGAGCTTTTCATTTTCTTTTTGAAGATACTTAATAACAAACTTGAACAATAAAAAGCCTTAATCTTACTTGGAATACTTGGTTACTATCCTTGGCATTATGGAGATTGTGGACTTCTTTAACTTATGATTAGAGACCTATACCTACCCTGAGACCTTGTGACCTCAAATGTTATTTTGTCTGGAGTTCTTAGGGTTTACCCCAAGACAGTGGGTTGTTTGTATGCTTTGTGTGCAGATTATTGTGATTACATGCTTTATCTGTAATCTTGAATTCATCTGTATACGGCTGTTACTCTGCCAAATTTTTGTGAATACTTAATGCAATTGAAGCTTGTTCTTCTTAAGAGGTTTATTATCTTTGCTTGTTTGGTTTCAATCCAAAGGATGGGTATTCTACATTGAATCATTATGTCAAGTGTTGGCTTCTTGTTGGTTAGACGGTTCTTTTCCCTAGATTTTACCTTATGCTTTAGGATAGTCCCTTCATCTCCTCCCACCTTCTTTAATTTCAAAAATATTCCCCCTCCTTTCCAAAATTATTCTTGTTTTCTAAACTTGACCCGCTTTCACAATAAACTTGGACTTATTTCCATGTATTTTCAAAATATTTTCTTAATCAAACTTCAATCAATTTAATAATACTTTAACATTTTTTGTGAGAAAACTAAAATTCAATTAATCTCATTCAAACTATTTTGCCACTTTGGCCTTTTGCTTTAAAAGTTTCTCAAAAGATTAGACTCTTGTCTATCCTTGTAGTGATGCGAGCTACCATACTTCTATGATATGTAGTGAAGTGAGATATTTTCCACTTGGGTGTTGAGTGAAGCTTTGTTGATTTTAAAATCCAAACTATATCCTCCACTTTGAGATGATGCAAATTCTCCTTTCTCATAATTGTCGGTAGTAAGTATGTTTTCCACGCAGATATGATGATGATGTCTTATCTCTTAAAAATAACCAACGCACTTGTGGAATCCAACGGTGCTACTCTGGAAAAAGAAGTGGATGATATATTGAAGATTATCAACATGAGCGACTACAGGATCATAGATCAATTGTTTCAAACTCCTTCAAAGATATTTAATCTAGCTTTGCTGATGAATTCTTCCGCCCATGGAGAATCCTTGATGAGAGTATTTGATCAAGCCTTTGTGAAAAGTGATATGTCGTTGCATCAATTCAGCATTATAGTAGGGAATATTGCATCCTGTAATAACCTAAGTTTCTATGATGACGAATTGCCTGACGAAGGAAGGAATCACAATCTAGCTCTCCATATCTCCATGAAATGTAAGAATGATTCACTGTCAAATGTGTTGATTGATAACGGGTCCACCTTAAATGTCATACTGAGGAGCACGCTGATGAAGCTGGAGTATCAAGAAGCTCCCATGCGCCCAAGTGGCATAATTGTAAAAGCTTTTGATGGATCAAGGAAGTATATTATTGGGGAAGTGGATCTACCTATTCACATAGGCCCGCACTTATTTCAGATTACTTTCCAAGTTATGGATATTATGCCTGCATACAGCTGTTTACTGGGACGACCATGGATACATGAGGCAGGGGATGTTACTTCAACTTTGCACCAAAAGCTGAAGTTCATGCGTGAAGGAAAAGTGTTTATCATAAATGGAGAGCAAGCATTGTTAATATCTCATCTATCCTCTTTCAGTGTTCTGGAAGTAGATGAAGCTGTTGTTAGAACTCAGATCCAAGATTTATCCATTGATAACGTAAGGGAAAATGAGAATTATATGGCTTCATTCAAAGATGCTCAGCAGATTGTGCATAATGACCCTAGTAAAGTATGGGGCAGATTGTTAATCCTCCGATGAACAAGAATATGGCTGGTTTGGGATTTGTTGCGAAGAATGATAAAGGTGAGAACTTGAAGTTGAAGTCTGCTTTGGGCAGGTATCAGGATATTTTCCACAGCAGAGTTTATCTTCATCCAACTGTTTCTAGGATCAATGCTATTGTGAAGGATGAAGAAGAGCAGGAAATGCCAAATTATGTGACGCATGGAATCAGAGTCAAGAACTGGGTCACTATTGATGTTCCCTTTTGCATCCATGTCTCAAAGTAATTTGTTTTTTTAATATTTTCATAAATCTTTCACTCTGCTCAAGGTGGAAGATGGTTTTGTATGGGCTTATCTATTTGCTTTGATCATTAAAATCATTAATAAAAGTTGTCTTTGATTCCCAAATTGTGTTTTTATTTTTTATTTTTATTGGAAAAATGGTAATAAAAAAATACCCTTTTGGAATAAATAATAACCGTAAATAAGTCTGCATAATCACTTGCTATATGTGTCATATGTGCATATTATAAATCATATGTGCAGATTAATTAAAAAACATGTTGAATACAATGACCCTGCATCCTCTCTCAACTTTGAATATCTTATGTATGTGGCCGGAGAAGAAGAATATGATGAAATCCTAGAAGAGGTTTCACGGTTGCTTGAGCATGAGGAAAGTCCCATTCAGTTGTATAAAGAACTGTTGGAAACAATTAATTTGGGTTCAGAAGAAGATCTGAAAGAAGTCAAGATTGGAGCATTGTTGCATCCTGATGTAAAAAGCAGGTTGATTGAATTGTTGAAAAATTATGTGGACATCTTTTCTTGGTCGTACCAAGACATGGCGGTTTGGATACTGATATTGTGGAGCATCATTTGCCGTTAAAGCTAGAGTGCCTTCCAGTCAAGCAGAAATTGCAAAGAACTCACCCTAATATGGCGGTAAAAATTAAAGAAGAAGTTTTGAAGCAGATTAACACCGGTTTTCTTATGACATCAGTGTACCCTCAATGGATTGCCAATATTGTCCCGGTACCAAAGAAATACGAAAAAGTTAGCATGTGCGTTGATTTTAGAGACTTAAACAAAGCTAGTCCAAAAGATGATTTTCCATTGCCACATATGGATATGTTGGTCGATAGTACAGCAAAATTCAAAGTGTTCTCGTTCATGGGCAGATTTTTCGGATATAATCAGGTAAGAATGGCTCCTAAGGACATGGAAAAAATAATGTTTATCACACCCTTGGGAATATTCTGTTACAGAGTGATGCCCTTCGGGTTGAAGAACGTTGGGGAAACGTACCAGAGGGCCATGATCTGATGCACAAGGAAATTGAGGTATATGTCGATGATATGATTTCCAAATCCCAGACTGAAGAAAGGCATATAGAAGATTTGTTGAAATTGTTTCAACGTTTGAGGAAGTATCATCTCCGCTTGAATCCAAATAAATGCACCTTTGGTGTTCGATCAGGGAAGTTGTTAGGTTTCATTGCCAGTCAAAAAGGAATTGAATTTGATCCTGATAAAGTCAAAGAAATTCAAGAAATGCCAATGCCAAGAACTGAAAATCAAGTTAGAGGCTTCCTTGGGCGTCTGAATTACATTTCCATATTTATTTCCCCATATGACCGCGACGTGTGAACCGATCTTTAAGTTTTTAAAGAAAGATCATGGTTGTGTATGTACAAATTATTGCCAAAGGGAATTTGAAAGTATTAAAGAGTATTTGCTTGAACCTCCTATCTTGCTCCCTCCCATTGAAGGAAGACCATTGATCATTTATCTGATAGTGTTAGATAATTATATGGGTTTATTTTGGGACAAAAAGATGAAACAGGAAAGAAGGAATATGCCATTTATCATCTCAGCAAGAAGTTACTGACTGTGAGTCATGGTATTCTATGTTGGAAAAGACATGTTGTGCTCTATCCTGGACGGCAAAGCGGTTGCGGAAATATATGTTGAATCATACTACTTGGTTGATTTCCAAAATGGATCTAATTAAGTATATCTTTGAAAAGCCCGATCTTACTGGGAGAATTGCTTGTTGGCAAGTGTTATTGTCTGAATATGATATTGAATACCGTAATCAGAAGGCTATAAAAAGCAGCGTGTTGGCAGATTATCTTGCTCACCAATCGGTTGATGATTATCAGTCTGTTAAATATGATTTCCCTGATGAGGATGTGATGTTCCTGAAAATTAAACATTGTGACGAACCTTTGCCTGGGGAAGGTCCTGATCCTGAATCCTGGTGGGGTATAGTATTTTATGGAGCTGTGAATGCTTATGGCAAAGGAATTGGTGTTTTGATTATCACTCCTCATGGATCACACATTCCTTTTACTGTAAGGCTGACATTTGATTGTACCAACAATATGGCAGAGTATGAGGCTTGTATCATGGGTCTCGAGGAAGCCATTAATCTTAGAATAAATGATCTAGATGTATATGGCGATTCATCTTTGGTAGTAAATCAGATTAAAGGAGAATAGTATACTTGTCACCCTGGCTTGGTCCTTTACAAAGACTATGCTAGAAGATTATTACCCTTCTTTAACAAAGTTGAATTCCATCATATTCCTAGAGATGAAAATCAAATGGAAGATGCTTTGGTGACTCTGGCTTCTATGTATCAAGTGAACACTTGGAACGATGTGCCTCATATCATAGTGCAACGTTTGGATAGATCGACTCATGTGTTCATAGCAGAGGGAGTAGCAGATGAAAAACCTTGGTATTATGATATCAAGAATTTTCTCCAGACACGGAAATACTCGGCTGGTGCGTCAAATAAAGATAGAAATACATTGAGAAGGTTGGAAGGAAGTTTTTTCCTCAACGAAGATGTGTTATACAAAAAGAAATTATGACATGGTCTTGCTCAGATGTATGGATAGACACGAAGCAGACATGTTGATGCATGAAATACATGAAGGTTCCTTTGGTATCCATACCAATGGACATTCGATGGTAAAGAGAATGCTTAGGGAAGGTTATTATTGGCTAACAATAGAATCTGACTATTATAAATTTGCAAAGAAGTTCCATAAATGCCAGATTTATGCTGACAAAATTCATGTGTTTCCAACACTTCTCAATGTTATTTCTTCCCCATGGCCTTTCTCTATGTGGGGTATTGACATGATTGGAATGATTGAACCCAAGGCGTTAAATGGGCATCTTTTTATCTTAGTAGCAATTGACTACTTCACCAAATGTGTGGAAGCGGCTTCATATGCTAATGTTACTAAGCAGGTGGTAGTGCACTTTATCAAGAACAATCTCATATGTCGGTATGGTGTGCCAAGAAGGATTATCATCGATAACGGCTCAAATATGAATAACAAGATGATGATAGAACTTTGTGAAGAATTCAAGATTGTCCACAATAATTCATCTTCCTATAGGCCAAAGATGAATGGGGCTGTTGAAGCTACTAATAAGAACATCAAAAAGATCATCCAGAAAGTGGTTGTTAGTTATAAAGGTTGGCATGAGATGTTCCTTTTTGCTTTGCATGTGTATCGAACATCTGTCTGCACTTCAACATGGGAAACCTCGTTCTCTCTTGTGTATGGTATGGAAACAGTGCTCCTCATTGAGGTTGAGATTCCCTCCTTATGTGTGATAATGGAAACCAAGTTGTCAGAGGCTGAATGGGTCCAGATGGGTCCAGAAAAGGTTTGACCAGTTAAATTTGATTGAAGAGAAAAGAATGGCGGCCTTGTGTCATGGTCAATTATACCAGAAGAGAATGAAGAAAGATTTTGATAACAAGGTCAAGCCTCGTGAATTCAGATAAGGCGACCTCGTGCTCAGGAAAATCATGTCTTTTAACGCTAATTCTAGGGGCAAGTTGACTCCTAGTTTTAAAGTCCCATATGTTGTCAAGAAAGCCTTCTTAGGCGGTGCATTGATTCTTGAAACTATGGATGACGAGGAGTTCCCACGACCCATGAATGCTGATGCAGTCAAGAAATACTTCACCTAAAGAAATGAAAGAACAACTCGCTAATTCAAAAACTCGAAAGGGAGGCTTAGGCAAAAAGGAGTGTCTCGGTAGGCTAAAAACCCAAAAGGGAGGTCTAGGAAAAAAATTAGAGACACAACAGAATAAATTTTCCCACTAGGTTGAAAACCCGCAAGGGAAATCTAGGAAAAAGGTAGGGATTTCTTGGCAAGTAACTACATCAGACAAGACTTGATCATTGAAGCAACAATCTTCTTGGACTCTCACCATTCTTCAATCGAAGTCTCTGCTCAGGAATTCAAAGTTGTTAGGGAGAATAGTGGTCATTGTATTTCAATGTATCTTTACCAATATATTACCATTTTCAAACTTTGTAGTCATCTATGGGGTCTCGCCATTCGCAGACTACCATTCAATTAATAAAGTTTGAGCTTTTATCCAATTCTTGGAAATTCTTATTTTATTCTACTTACAAAGACTTTATTTATTATTGATAGTAATTTTCAAAGCAAACAGATTAAATAACAAAAAAAAATTGAAAAGAATTTATAAGTAACTTCTTGCTTTAGATTTTATGACTCAGGGAGAACAAAAATAGTGACTCCAAGGATGGACGAACTCTGAGATTTTAGAAGTATGTATTCCCCAGGAAGGTTCTCCTAAGTCACTTTTACTGGAATGAATATGATCTTCTTGTGCTTCTCAGATAATTGAAGATGATAATGATTGATGTACGACTCGATGTTGGGTTTGTGATCCAGTTTTCCCCAGTCAGGTCTTGGTTCATTTTGATTTTGGATATGCATGGTATGAATTCTCTATCCCAGATTCTCTAATAAGGTTTTCGCTCACATGATGGAAGTCCCTTCCCCTTTGTGTGTTGAGATGGAATCATCTTCAAAACATCTCTGTGATACGGTGGGAAGAACTGACTGTTTTTTTTGGAATGCTAGTTTACATTTTGCGTTTGTTTTTGCAAAATGTCGCGGTAAGAAAGAGTCGCCACCAACTTTTATTTTATCCAACAAGGAAAGGAAAAAAGCACAAAAAAATTCCTTTTTCGAGATTTTTCTCGGGTTCGGGGGGTAGATTATAGAAAGGGAAGGTATTAGCACCCTTTCTATCCATAGTTATCTACGTGCTCTTAGGTACTTGCTCATCATTTTCAAAATTGTTTTCTTTGTGCTTGTGGGTTTAAAAATGTTTTTGTTTTAAACTTCAATTTAACTCTTGCTTCTGTCCTCAAGAGTGTAATGAAGTGTTTTGAAAACTTTGTTTGAAAAGGAGTGGAAGTGTGAAAAAGTTTTGTTTTTGGATGAGCAAGTATCTAAGAGCTATCTACCTACTCGAAAAAAGAATCGTTCTATGCTAATTTCCTTTAGACAATGCTATCCCACTATTAGCGAGTAGGTAGCACCGTCGTTGAAATTTGAGGGTCAATTCGAAAGAGGGACATACAATCACTAAAGCAATGTTAGGACGTCTTAGCGGTAACCCTAATGTCTTAGATCATTTGTTTGAGGCAACAATATTCGAGGCAGCCGTTTTGAGGCAGCTAAGATCTTTTAGACAAGAGGACGACCTCTAAAATAACCTATACTTAATGACCGTGTACGAAGGCAACCAAGTGGGGTGTACCCTAAGAGTGCGCATGTGCGAGTGTGTCGCTTTCATTTATTTTTATCTTTGCACATGTTAAGGGTGATCTAAATTTGATTTTAAGATTAACATTCAGTCTTGTCATGCAAACCCTGTTATCAAACATCTAGCAGTTATAATTTGCAGAAATTAAAGGTGCGGAAATTAAATTACAAGGCATCGGGTATTTACATCGCCAAAAGTAACCCTTTGAAAATAAAATAAAGCGGTAAAATAAATAAAAGGTCCTAATTATCTATTACATTCTGGAAGCAGATACATTAATTGGATAAAGAAAATAAAGCGCGACGCGAAGTTAAATCGGATGCGAAACTTAAGGTTTTGACCCTTTTAAAAGAAAATGCTTTTTTGTTGTTTTTTTATTTAAGAAAAGAAATTAATCCTAAATTAAATAACTAAATTAAATTATTAAGTTAATTAATGAAAAATAATTTATGACATATTTTTGAGTTTTTTATTATTTTAAGAAAGAAAATAAAAATAATTAAATGAATTAAAACCTAATAATTTCTAATTAATTTTAAATATTTAAAAAATGAATTAAAGTTTCCTAATTAATATCCTAATTAATTAATAAGTTTATTAATAAAAATAAAATTTGATTGGATAAAAAAAAGTATTTTTGTGATTTTATTTGATAAAAAGGAATTTTGTTATTGGTTGGAAATAAATTAAACAAAATTAAAGTAATAAAACAAAATATCAAAAAAAAGAGAATGAGCCTGGTTTTTGGGTGTAGGTAGCAATTTCTTGGCCCATTTGAAGCTGACCCATGTGGACTTTTGGGATCCTGTGTGCGTGCATTGACCTGGCTTATGGTGGACTTCCAACATTGACCACCAGATTTGGCCCTTTGGCCATCTGGCGCTTTGGATGGTGAGGGAGTATGGTAGTCATCATGCATGTGCGTGCACCTAATTTCCTGAAAAATAAAAAGAAACTACAAATGGCTGGAGGCAGGGATCAAACCCCTGACCTCCAGCCTTGGAATGCCTTGAACGCTGACGTGTTAACCGTTGGGGCGTGTTGTTGCTTTTGTTATAATAATGCAAGTGAAACATAATATATAAAAACAAATCAAATGCTAGAAAAATATAAAAAAGCATGTAATATTTGAATCAGCCAATGGGTGGGTGACACGAGTCCATCCCTGTCCTCCCATCATTGTAACTTTACCTGCAGATTTCTATCCGCAGCTAAAAACGCAGGTTCATTCTAAAACTTGCTCCATGCCATATAAATGGAATCCAAGACCCTGGTTAGCCTCGTCTTATCTCTCTAATCACAGCCATAACCACCATTAAGGCCAATTTTACCTGAAAAAGAAAGCCCTAAAAAACGAACAAAGAAACCTAGCTATGGTAGATCTTGATGCCAATCAGATTAATGAAATCAAATGATGCCAAAAGTTTGTAAATGATGCGAGGATTACAACTATGCAATTAGTTCATGAAAACAATGTCTAATTCCAGAGATATGAAATCAAGAATAGGGGTAACTCGCGTGAGACTTACAGTGCGTGTGAGGGCCTGAGAATGCTTGGTTTGGATTGGGATAGCTTGTGTGCGTTGCCAGGAATCGATTGAGACCAATATCAAGCTCTGGAAATGCCTCTAGGGTTGATTTTGATCTCCCACTTTTTTGTAATTTTGCAAGTTTTTGTTCTACTTCTACAAGTGATTGCCAACCCTGATTTTCGTGCTTGTAGCCTCCTTATGTATTGCACATTGGATTAGGTTAACAAGCTTTGTCCAAATCTCTCCATATTGATGATTCATATTTGATTTGATCTTCCATGAAAACCTTTCCAAATTTGATCCAAATCATATATTCTTGTGCATAAAGACCTTGATACGAATTCAATTGCCATGATAGCTGTATTTGGAGCCTGAAATAGCCAAAAAAATCATGTGTTATCAATGCTTTAGATTTATACGATTTTATTTGATTTAAAATGAATTAATTCAAATGAAAATCAAATTAAATAATAAAAATGTGATATGGACACATGGCTGGAGCTAGGGCATGTGGTAAATAATGCAAACTCAAATCAAGTGGGAAAAATGGGCCCATTTGGCAATATTTGAAGTTTTGGGGATAGTTGACTTTTGGCAATTTTGCAAAAAGGTCCAACTTCAACAATGCATAACTTCTTTAATTTTGAACTTTTGGAGGTGTTCTTAGACTTTTTAGAAAGCTTGAGATGTCCTCTAACCAACCCTTTTGGTCTCATATGAGTTTGATATTCCATACTCAAGTTATAAGATTTGACAAAAAAGGTGTTTTTGTTGACTTTTCAAAATGACCTATAATGTCCAAATTCATAACTTCTTGTGAGTGCATTTTTTGAACTTGGGGTATGAAGATGGATTGTAGGGAATTTCATCCTCTTCAAAATGAGCTTTGGATGGGTCATTTCGCATAAAGTATGAGAAAGTTATGCTTGGTCAAAGTTGAGTTGACTTTTCCTACAAAACCCTAATTTAGCAACTTTTGAATCTTGATGAATCTTGAGCAATCCTTGATGAATAATGATCAACCCTTGATCAAATGATTAAATATCCTTCAAAATGAGAATTTTGACAAAAAATCTTGAAGTTTGACTGTATTTGGATCACAGTTAACTTTTGCCCTAGCATAGTCGATTTTTGGACCTTTTGAGCAATTGACTGAGCAAAATTCCTCTGCAAGGCTTGAAACTTGACATGGATGGTCTTGAGAACATATTAGGACATTGGTGAGAACTTGGGACCATTTGGACTCAAATATCTTGATGCAACACCAAACCCTAATTTGGGGTAGACTGTCTTAGGAGAAGAGCTTGTCTGACCAACTCTTGAGCCACCTTGAGCAACTTGGAGATTTTTCTTGCAATGTTTTGAGAAATATGGGAGGGAAAACTTTGGGGTACAATAGCTGCCCCTGTTCAATCTTCTTAAACCTGAGGATGTAGATTGACTTTTGGTGCCTTTCGTGATCCGAAGGTGGAAGATGATTGAACACTAGAGTGCCCAGAAATTTGCACTCGCATGAAGTGGTAGTCGCTTTATGATGTCGGGAATGGGCTTACAGATGCCATTTGGAGGAGTGTCGATCACATAAGAGATTCCTTAGTGAGATCTTGCATACCTGTTGTTGTAGAAGATTCCGCTAGGGAAGTCTGATCTTTGTTGAGATTTAGGAACTTGCCTGTACTTCAACTGAGAGAACATCTCTGCTGAGTTTTAAGAACTTGTTCGTAATTCAACTGAGGGGTCGAGATTTAGGAACTTGTCTGTAATTCGACTGAGGGGGGAAACATCTTCATCGAGATTTAAGAACTCGCCTGTAATTCAACTGAGAAAACTTTGCTGAGATTTAGGAACTCGTCAGTAATTCGACAGAGGAACTTTGTCGAGATTTAGGACCTTGTCTGTAATTCAACTGAAGATAACTCTGTTGAGATTTAAGAACTGGTCAGTAATTCGACTGAGGGAAACATCTTCATCAAGATTTAAGAACTCGCCCGTAATTCAACTGAGAAAACTCTGCTGAGATTTAGGAATTGTCTGTAATTCGACGGAGGAACTTTGTCGAGATTTAGGACCTGGGCTGTAATTCAACTAAGGATAATTCTGTTGAGATTTAAGAACTGGTCAGTAATTCGACTGAGGGAAACATCTTCATCAAGATTTAAGAACTTGCCCGTAATTCAACTGAGAAAACTCTGCTGAGATTTAGGAACTCGTCTGTAATTCGACGGAGGAACTATGTCGAGATTTAGGACCTTGCCTGTAATTCAACTGAGGATAATTCTGTTGAGATTTAAGACCAAGTCAGTAATTCGACTGAGGGAAACATCTTCATCAAGATTTAAGAACTTGCCCGTAATTCAACTGAGAAAACTCTGCTGAGATTTAGGAACTCGTCTGTAATTCGACAGGGGAACTATGTCGAGATTTAGGACCTTCGCTGTAATTCAACTGAGGATAATTCTGTTGAGATTTAAGAACTGGTCAGTAATTCGAATGGAGGGAAACATCTTCATCGAGATTTAAGAACTTTCCTGTAATTCAACTGAGAAAACTCTGTTGAGATTTAGGAACTCGTCTGTAATTCGACGGAGGAACTTTGTCGAGATTTAGGACATTGGCTGTAATTCAACTGAGGATAATTCTGTTGAGATTTAAGAACTGGTCAGTAATTCGATTGAGGGAAACATCTTCATCAAGATTTAAGAACTTGCCCGTAATTCAACTGAGAAAACTCTGCTGAGATTTAGGAACTCGTCTGTAATTCGACGGAGGAACTTTTTCGAGATTTAGGACCTTGCCTGTAATTCAACTGAGGATAATTCTGTTGAGATTTAAGAACTTGTCAGTAATTCGACTTGAGATAAAAGCTTCTTGATTGAGAATTTAGCTGCATCCTTCCTGAAACGTAAAGGTTAGCTGTATGTAATGCATGATATGTATCAAGCAATGATGTTCTCAAAATAAATGAGATTGTGTTGTATGATGTGTATATGCATGTGTCATGATGTATGGAAGTGTAATGTTTTTAGCTGGGGAAAATAAATCTCGGCTAACTGCAGAAGAAAGAGTTGAATTCTTCGTTTCCGTTGGGGATAGTGAACGAAGATGACTGTGAGGATAAACCTGCAGGAGAGGAAAACTCCTTTGGGGGATAAACTGATGAGGATACTACTCCGTGGGGAAGAGATGCTCTGCTGAGGATTCCACCGATAAATTCCACTAGGGATGAATTACCGTTGTTGGTGATACTGAATCCTGTTGGGGATTGAATTTCTTGTTTGTGAAAGGAAAGAACTCCGCTGGAGATGATCTTTCAGTTGCGACTTCACTGGGGATAAACCTTTTAGACTCTAATGGGGATAATCCTTTGAGCTCTGCTGGGGACAATCTTCTAAAGTCTACGGGGGACGATTCTCCAAACTCCATTGGGGAAGCTTTTTCAGATTGCGCTGGGAAAAATTTCAAACTCCACTGGGGATATCTTGTACTCTATCGGGGAATATTCTTATACTCCATTGGGGAATATTAAGACCTTTCAGTGCTGATGGTAGATAAACTCTGCTTGGGGAGAGTATTATCGATTCATTCACAGTTGTAAGTCTCATCTGGGGAGAGCTATCATTATTGTCTTTTCTTATTCTGCAGAGAGTGAAAGTACCTTAGCCATATTCTTCAGCTAAATCTACCTTTGTACCTGGTGGATAGAGCAACCGTACAATTTGGACATTTCTCATTTGCCCCTGTTTCTGATATTATAAGTAATCGTCTTTTGTTTCGCATGTAAATATTCATAAGCAGCAATTAATGTCAAATGCATATATCAAAAATGAACATTGGACGTTCTTTGCAAAACAAAACAGAAAAAGGAAAAACAGTTTGAAATTTCTCTGAAAATGAATTGTATTGATCTTGAAGTTTGGCCTGTAAATAGGTGTTTTTGTACAAGAGGATGACGTCCTAGTAAGAGAACGCCGTCGAACAAATAGAATTTACACAATTTGTGAAAAAGAAAAACAGCTATGTGAACAATCCCACTGGGTTCCAACTCTGCTATTGCCTTTATGTCTTCGAGCATCTCATCACTTTTCTACTTGGTTGAAGGTAGATCAGATTAATTACTGTCGTCCGAGCTTGATAGTTGATACCGAAGTCTGGTCGCAAGGTGATCCAATGAGGCATAGTGTTACGCTTTTATCCCTAATTTTTGCCTGGACCGCCCTTTCGGGTTTTCAGTCCACCGGGATACCCTTTTTTGCCCAAGCCGCCTTTTCAGGTTTCCGACTTGCCGGGTGTACAGATTTTTTTATTTTCATCCCTTATTTTTTCCCGAACCCTTTTGGTTCGTTTGGAAGCCCTTATTTTTTAGTAGGCCATTCGACCTAGCGGATCTTTGATTATACGTAGTATCTTTTCACTATGTCTGCATTGACGGGGTGAGGAAGGTCGTCACCATCCATGGTGGTTAGAATCATAGCTCCTCCTGAGAAAATGTTCTTAACCACAAATGGCCCTTCGTAATTAGGGGTCCATTTGCCCCTGGGATCACCTTGAGGCAGTATGATACGCTTGATAACCAGATCCCCAACTTGATACTCTTGTTGTCTAACTTTCTTTTTAAATGCCTTGATCATCCGCTTTTGATACGTCAGACCATGACAAATAGCAGTAAGTCTCTTTTTGTCGATTAAATCCAGCTGATCAAGTCGGGTCTGAATCCAGTAATCTTCGCTCAAACCTACATCCTTCATAATCCGAAGAGAGGGTATTTGAACTTCAATGGGCAATACGGCCTCCATAACATATACCAAGGAATAAGGTGTTGCCCCTGTTGACGTCCGCGCTGAGGTACGGTACCCATGAAGAGAAAATTGTAACATCTCGTGCCAGTCTTTGTGTGTCACTGTCATCTTCTGCACAATCTTCTTAATATTCTTATTAGCCGCTTCAACAGCCCCATTCATCTTCGGCCGGTAGGGAGAAGAGTTGTGATGTTGTATCTTGAACTGTTTGCAGAGTTCGGTAATCATCTTATTGTTGAGATTTGTACCATTGTCTGTAATGGTCCTTTCTGGTACACCATATCGACAGATCAGGTTGTGCCGAATGAATCGTGCCACGAAGTTCTTGGTTACAATAGCAAAGGAAGCTGATTCAACCCATTTCGTAAAGTAATCAATAGCTACCAGGATGAAACGATGCCCATTGGATGTCGTAGGTATGATCTCGCCGATCATATCAATGCCCCACATTGCAAAACGCCACGGAGTTGTCAAGACGTTCAGAGGTATTGGAGGTATGTGCACCTTATCAGCATAGACTTGGAACTTGTGATAGGCCCGAGAATGCTGATAACAGTCGGCTTCCATTGTGGACCAAAAATATCCTGCCCGAAGGATTTTCTTTGCCATGGTGTGTCCACTGGAATGAGTTCTGAAAGTACCTTCATGTAACTCTACCATAATCTTTTCTGCTTCGTTCTAATCCATACAACGCAGTAAGGTTGAGTCATGGTTACGCTTGTAAAGAATGCCATTGCTGATGAAGAACTTTGCCGCGAACCTCCTTAGAAACTTCTTGTCGTTAACAGATGCACCCTCGGGGTATTCCTGAGCCTCAAGATACCTTTTCACCTCATGAAACCAGGGTTTATCCGTTGTCTCTTCAGTCTCAATGTCATAGAAATGTGCAGGTTCGTCCAACTTTTCAATGGTAATCCGGGGAGCCTCGTTGTCCCAATTGACTTTGAACATAGAAGACATTGTAGCCAGCGTGTCTGCTAACTGATTCTCCTCTCTAGGGAAGTGTTCAAAAGTTATCTCCTCGAATTGTGGAAGCAACGAAAACACATACTCCTTGTAAGGAATATGATTTGGGTGTTTCATATCCCACTCGCCTTTGATCTGACTGATCACGAGAGCGGAATCTCCAAAAACACTTAAGAACTTAATACTTAGATCAATAGCTGCTCGAAGACCCATGATGCACGTTTCATACTCCGCCATGTTATTGGTGCAGTTAAAACATAGTCGGGTGGTAAACGGAGTATGAGAGCCTTCAGGGGATATGATCACGGTGCCAATGCCATTACCCAAAGCATTCAAAGCTCCATCAAAGTACATAGACCATCGGGATCCTTCCTCAGGTCCTTCATCCGGTCCAGGTTCTTCACAGTCGGTTACTATCATGATATTCTCATTTGGGAATTCAAAGTTCATAGACTGGTAATCGTCCACTGCCTGATGTGCCAAATGATCTGCCAACACACTTCCCTTGATTGCTTTTTGGGTCGTGTATTGGATGTCATACTCAATCAAAATCATATGCCATCTTGCTATTCTTCCGGACTAGGCAGGCTTTTCGAAGATATACTTGATTGGATCCATCTTTGATATCAATAGAGTAGTGTGAGTCAGCATATACTGTCTCAGCCGGTGAGCAGCCCATGCCAAAGCACAACAAGTTTTCTCAAGCAACGAGTATCGGGTCTCGCAGACGGTAAACTTTTTTCTAAGGTAGTAAATAGCATGCTCTTTTCATCCAGACTCGTCATGCTGCCCCAGCACGCACCCCATTAAATTATCGAGTACTGTCAAGTATAAGATCAAAGGTCTCCCTTCAACTGGAGGCATCAGAATGGGTGGCTCTTGGAGATACTCTTTGATTCTTTCGAAAGCGGCCCGACATTCATCATTCCATCTTACCACTTGATCTTTCTTCAGTAACTTGAAGATTGGCTCACAAGTAGCAGTCAGGTGTGAGATGAATCGGGAAATATAGTTCAGACATCCCAAAAAGCCTTTGACTTCTTTTTTTGTTCGGGGAGCTGGCATTTCCTGTATAGCCTTCACCTTTGCAGGATCCACTTGAATACCTTTATCACTTACGACGAAACCCAGCAGCTTACCAGATCTCACCCCGAAGGTGCACTTGTTCGGGTTTAACCTCAGCTTGTACAACTTCAACCTGTCAAATAGCTTCTGAAGATGGTCCAAATGTTCTTCCTCAGTCTGGGATCTTGCAATCATATCATCAACATATACCTCAATCTCATGATGGATCATGTCGTGGAACAAAGCGACCATGACGCGCTGATACGTTGCCCCAACATTCTTTAATCCGAAAGGCATAACCTTATAGCAAAAGGTACCCCATTGAGTAACAAAGGTTATCTTCTCCATATCCTCGGGAGCCATTTTAATCTGATTATAACCGGAGAAACCATCCATAAAGGAGAAGATCTTATGCTGTGCGGTATTGTCAACTAGAACGTCGATATGAGGCAGAGGGAAATCATCCTTGGGGCTTGCCCTGTTCATATCTCTATAGTCAACACACATTCGAACTTTACAATCCTTCTTCGGTATAGGAACCAAGTTGGCCATCCACTGTGGGTAAGAAGTAACTGCTAGAAAACCAGCGTCAAACTGCTTCATCACTTCAGCCTTGATTTTCTCAGACATCTCTGGGCGCATTCGGCGAACCTTCTGTTTTACTGGAGGACAGTCTTCCTTGGTAGGTAGGCGGTGAACCACAATATCGGTATCCAATCCAGGCATATCTTCATAATACCAGGCAAAGATCTCAACATAGTCACGCAGCATCTGAATTAACCGTTGCTTAACACTAGCTTCCAGATTTGCACCGAACATGACCTCTTTCTTGTCTACCTTTGTTCCCAGATTTACCGTTTCCACTGGCTCTTCGTGTGGCTGTATAGCCCTCTCTTCCTGAAGTAACAATCTAGCAAGTTCACCAGGCACTTCGCAATCATCTTCACCTTCGTCTTCGGCTAAGTTGATCGGACTTTCAAAGTCATAACTGGCAGTAGCAGAGTCGTTATCAGTGGGATCCAGAGTGGATGTAGACCTGTATATGTGAGTGTGTGTAAAATAGCTGTTTTGCAATATATAACAAAATAAAGACAAGGAGCGCAAAATTTGAAATGCAAGAAAACGTCCAATGCTTTTATTAATGATATATGGAAATGACACACATAAAGCCCTCACAAACGAAGCCACGGTGTCTCGGGTAAGGCACCGGGCCGTAAAGTTTAAAAATTGTCGATTACAAACTTAAAACAAAAGTCTCATTACTGGGTAATAAAATAAATTGGGACGAAGTCCTTTGTTGTCCAATTGCTCAGACCGCCATCAGTAGTAGGATAGATCTAACTGTCGAACCCAGATTCTTCAACATCGTCTTCAATGGCATTTACTCCTGAATTGCTGATAAACAGGGGAGGTATTCTGATCCGTGCATTCCGAACGGCCCTTTGAGCTTCTGCAGTGAAACTCAAACCAAACTTGTTAGTCTTATGTGCAAAATTAGGGAGTTGCCATAATTTGCACACCCACCTTTCTCAACAACATCTCGAGCATCCTTGAAGGAGGCCATCTTCATTGGAGGATCTTCAATAATAGTTTCAGCTAACGCCAATGTTTAGGGCACTTCTTCAAAATGTTGAAACGGAGTCTCAATGAACTCCCCATCCATCTCCACATACCGAAAAGAGTTGAGGTGGCTCACCATGTACTCCTCTTCTCCTCGCACTGTCACAATTTTCCCCTTTACTGGGTACTTTAGCATCTGGTGGAGCGTAGAAGTGACTGCCCCAACTTTGTGGATCCACGGGCGACCCAGCAAACAAGAATAAGATGGTCGAATGTCCATCACATAAAAAGTAGACGCGAAAATCTGTGAACCAACCTTCACTGGGATATCCACTTCTCCATGTACCATCCTCTTGGACCCATCAAAGGCCCTAACAACAATGTTACTCGACTTCAACTCTAAACCTTCACAGTCCAACCGGTCTAGAGCTTTCTTGGGTAAAATGTTCAACGAAGATCCAGTATCTACCAATACATGAGCTAGAGTAGTGCCCCTGCATTCAATGGTGACATGCAGGGAATCATTATGGTTCTTCCCCTTAGCAGTCAAGTCGGCGTCAGAGAAACCCAACCCGTTATCAGCAGTCAGACTAGCCACGCAATCTTTAAACTGATCAGCTGATGTCTCCTGCGGCACGTGCGCAGTTTTCAGGAAGGCAATCAGAGCCTTGGCATGGGCTTCTGAGCATAGCAACAGAGACAACATAGAGATTTTGGATGGGGTTTGCCCCAGCTGTTCGACTACATTTTAGTCGCTCTTTTTGATGATCTTCAAAATTTCTTCCATCTCTTGTCTAGAGGCTTCAACAGTGATCCTCTTTGGTGCCTCCGTCCGGGCAGGATCATTAGTGGTCCCTTTGCCCCGAGTATCAGATAACTCGGCAACAGGGTTAAGGATTGGAACTTGAACAGGGACAGTAACAGGTGTAGTGGCCGGCGTAATAACAACGGGTTTCCGAACAGTTGGTGGAGAGATCTCGGGGGAGAAAAGTCTTCCGCTGCAGGTGAATTTGGCAGGTCCAACAATATTGCTGACGTCAGTATCAGCCGCTTCAACACTCAAGTCTTGCTTAACTCCGTGATAATATACGTCAGCCCCGTAGTGCCATGGGACAGCTTTATCTGACGTATAGGGGATAGGCCCAGGAACAGTGATGATCAAGGGAGCGATTCTCGGAACAGATGTAATTCTAATAGGCTTTCTCGAGGAAGCCTTGGAAGAATTTTCGAAAATGGTGATTATAGCAACTTCTTCAGTAGGAACCAAAGGAACAAAAGTCTTCTCAAACCGAATTTCTTTATTATCCATCAGGCGTTGGACACCTGACTTCAAAAGATGGCAACCAGTGGGTAGAATGGAACACAGACGGCAACCTTCGCCACAGCCTAAAAATAAACTGGCTAAAAGAAGGTTCTTCTTCACAGTCATCAATGGAGTAGCAATGTCTTTCACAGAAACCACAAACGAGTCTTCGTCTATAGCATTCACTCCATGCTTGGGCATAAGAGCAGTCACAATATTAGGCCTTTCTGGCGCTTCGAACTCAATCTCTTTAGCATCAATCAAGTCCTGTACTTTGTTCTTCAGGATCCAGCAATCATTCGTATCATGCCCCGGGCTATCAGAATGAAAAGCACAGCGGGCGTTCGGATTGTACATGGGTGATGTTGTATTGGGATTCTTCGGGGCCTCCTTCGGAATCACTAAGTTGGTCTTCAATAACTGTGGCAGAATTTGAGACAAAGTCATGTTGAGCTGAGTGAACTGTCTTCGCGGCCTCTCGGCCCTTGGCTGATTGTTGCGTTGTGTGGAAACAGTTGGTCTTGATATAACAACCGCATTAACAGCTTGGCGGCGTTCAGGTCTATTACGGCTCTTTGAACTGTAAACAACACTGGACTCCTTCTTAAAAGGCTTCTTTTCGGTACTTGATGAAGCACCCTTTTGTATCTTGCCGCTCTTGATACCGGCCTCAATTCTTTCCCTGATCATAATCAGCTCAGTAAACCCGGACGATGAACTTCCAATCATATGGTTGAAATACAGACCAGACAAGGTCCCCAGAAACATATCTACTAACTCCCTGTCATCCAGCGGGGGTTGTACTCTTCCAGCAAGGTCCCTCCATTTCTGAGCGTAGTCTTTGAAACCTTCACTCGCACCCATAGACATACCCTGAAGTTGAGTATGCGTGGGGGAGAGGTCGGCATTGTATTGGTACTGCTTGTAAAAAGCAGCAACAAGATCTTCCCAATTACAGATACTAGCTCCTTCCAGCTGGTAAAACCATTCAAGTTGAGTCCCTGAGAGACTATCTTGAAAGAAGTGGATCCAGAGGTTCTTATCAGCAGTGTATGGCTGGATCTTTCTAACATATGAACGGAGGTGTAGCTTCGGGCAGGAGACCCCGTCATATTTAGCAAAGATCGGTGCTTTAAACTTGTGGGGAAACACCACCCCAAATGACAAACCCAAATCACCAAAGTCCAATCCAGGTACTTTCTGGATCTCCATCGCACTTAACCGGTCTTCAAGCTGTTTATACCTATCCTCAGTCGGAGGATACTGTTCTTCGTCAAAGTCAATCTCGTTGTCTGAAACCACAGGGCTAGGATCCCTCCTTTCTTCTTGGTTTTCTCCCCCTCCAGATGAGTGAGATAGATTGACTTCATCTCGCAAATTGTTCCCAAATCTACGACCCATGTTCAGGAGGACCGTCTTCTTCTTCTTCTTCTTCTTCTTATCCTTCAAGATAAGAGTCTTCAGATCTTGCTGACCCTTAGCCAAATTCATGAACATTTCCTGGAATTGAGTGTTTTGAGCTTGTAGAGCCTTGATAGCTTGATCAGTTGATGTTTCAGCAGACATGATGTGCTGAAATAAACAGCGAAGAAGATGAGAAACCTGTAATGGGTACCTGTAATGAGGTGCGTGGGAATGATATGTGTATGATATGATTTCAAAGACTTTAGGGATTCAAATTCGTAAACCAAAATGAAACACAAGTTTATTAGATAAATAACTTGAAACAATGTTTGACAAATGCCTTTAAGGCGTTACAAAAGGAAATACTGAAAAGTAAATCAACACTAAAAGCAATAACAAAAGACATCAGCGCTCCCATGGTCGTTTCCTGTTGGTGTTGACATAGTCGTTGAGGACCTTCTCATTCTCCAATTGCCTTGTCAACTTCAGGATCTTCCGCTCTTGTTCGTGATACTTTTCTCTGTAAGTATCTCGCTCTTCTCTCAGTTGCATCCAAGACCTTTTTAATGCCCCAATGTCAGTTGGCATGTACGGATGTAGGATGGTAGAAAGAACCCCTTCTTCATCAGCAACCTCAACAATCACAGGCAAGACAGCTTCGTACGGTATTCCTATTTTTTGAGCACGTATACGAACCCATCGGAGATATGGTTCCATCGGAAGAGAGGTCTTCATCCCTAACTCGTGTGGATCAGACCGGTGCACCCTGTCCCAAGCTCGTATGAACCTGCGGCGATGCTCGTCACTATCCCCTTGGAAGTTAAAAACAATGCTTGGCATCAGCAACTCATGAGGTCCTTCCCTCCTAGCTCTCCCAAACTGACGCAAGGCCAGACAAGGATTATAGGTGATCCCTCCTCGAACTCCAAGTAGTGGAACATTGGGGTATTCCCCACGGCGATCAATAATAGCCACTTCTTCCATGTCCTTAGTACTCCAGATGATGTCATTATGAGAGAGAGACTTAATTCTGTAGGCCCATCCCATGCCTTCCTTGTTCTTCAAAACTGATTTAGGGAGGTGAGAAATAAACCACCTCGCCAGCAATGGTGCACAACACATAAGAGTTCCCCGCTTCCGAGCAGTACGGGCATAAAGAGAGTGCAAAATGTCACCCAAGAGAGTGGGCACAAGATTACGGAATATGAAAATCTTCACTGCATTCACATCGACGAAAGAATCTGAGTTAGGAAACAACACCAAACCATATATGAGAAGAGCCAGAATGTCTTCAAATGCCTGGAAGTCTAGACTGTCCCAAAAATGATTAGCCCGATCAACCAAGAACTTAGCCAAGGAGCCCTTTCTCCCACTTCTAGTCTCCTAGTTAGACATTACCTCAGCCTTTGTCAGATGGAGGGCTGAAGCAATCTCTTACGGCCTAAGGACTTTCTCCCAACCTGTAAACGGGGTCTTCTCTAAAATGGAGATACCAAGTAGATCAGATAACTCCTCCATAGTAGGGACTAACTGATAGTCCGGGAACGTGAAGAAGTGGTATAATGGATCAAAGAACTGGCACAGAACACTCATCATCTGCTCGTCTAATTTGGAAGTGACCAAACCAAGAAGGTGCCCATGTCTTCTGATAAAGGAGGTAGTATCGGGAACCTTTGCAACCAAATCTCTAAGCTGAGTGGGAACCTGGACAAAGTTGATCCGAATAGTGTTTCTACGCATAGGTTCCATGACCTATAAAACAGAATAAAGATGAATCCCCTCTGTCTTTGAAATAGGTTAGTCCAATGCAATATGCATGCAATGTCATGATGCATGATGTCATGATAGAAACACATCACAAGTCACACATATAGCCCTTAGATTTCAGGCTGGCATGGAGTTTAGGTATTACCCTCTTTCAGTTTAGTTGGTTCAAACCTGTCCTAGTAATAGTAATCGGGTTCTAGAGGATCTCAAAATCACTGACCACCCTCGATCGGTCATAATTCCAGTTTGGCAACCTTTTCTTGCAGCCGAAATCATCGCGAGAGTTTGGTCTCAATGAGTGTAGCATACTGCTACTGTTCTATGGCCAATTGGTCAATTATAGGTGCTAAGGTCAGTTGGTGCTTAATGACCTCTTAGAAGACCCATATTCTCCTTGTTGCGCCACAAGGGATATCGGTACAAACTAAAGTGCCACACCAACGTAGCTACTGCTTCAACCGTATCGGTCTACGTCGTACAGTTCCCTCACAGTTTATTGCTACTTACCTAAAGGGTATCCCCAGATCTGGGTTAGGATCTATAGTAACTCTGATTCAAACCCACAAAGATAAAGCATACAAGTCAAGCAATTGAAAACATTATGAATTATTCCTAAGGTACATCCCACTCAAAACATCCCCAGCAGAGTCGCCAGTTCTGTGATACGGTGGAAAGAACTGACTGTTTTTTTTTTTGGAATGCTGGTTTGCATTTTGCGTTTGTTTTCGCAAAATGTCGCGGTAAGCAAGAGTCGCCACCGACTTTTATTTTATCCAACAAGGAAAAAAGCACAGAAAAATTCCTTTTTTGAGATTTTTCTCGGGTTCGGGGGGTAGATTATAGAAAGGGAAGGTATTAGCACCCTTTCTATCCGTAGTTATCTACAGGCTCTTAGGTACTTGCTCATCATTTTCAAAATTGTTTTCTTTGTGCTTGTTGGTTTGAAAGAGTTTTTGTTTTAAACTTAGAATTAACTCTTGCTTTTGTCCTCAAGAGTGTAATGAAGTGTTTTGAAAACATTGTTTGAAAAGGAGTGTAAGTGTGAAAAAGTTTTGTTTTTGGATGAGCAAGTATCTAAGAGCTATCTACCGACTTGAAAAAAGAATCGTTCTATACTAATTTCCTTTAGACAATGCTATCCCACTATTAGCGAGTAGGTAGCACCGTTGTTGGAATTTGAGGGTCAATTCGAAAGAGGGACATACGATCACTAAAGCAATGTTAGGACGCATTAGCGGTAACCCTAATGTCTTAGATAATTTGTTTGAGGCAACAACATCCGAGGCAACCGTTTCGAGGCAGCTATGATCTTTTAGACAAGAGGACGACCTCTAAAACGACCTATACGCAATGACCATGTACGAATGCAACCAAGTGGGGTGTACCCTAAGAGTGCGCATATGCGAGTGTGTCGCTTTCAGTTATTTTTATCTTTGCACATGTTAAGGGTGATCTAAATTTGATTTTAAGATTAACATTCAGTCTTGTCATGCAAACCCTATTATCAAACATCTAGCAGTTATAATTTGCAGAAATTGAAGGTGCGAAAATAAAATTACAAGGCGTTGGGTATTTACATCGCCAAAAGCAACCCTTTGAAAATAAAATAAAACGGTAAATAAATAAAAGGTCCTAATTATCTATTACATACCGGAATCAGATACATTAATTGGATAAAGAAAATAAAGCGCGACGCGAAGTTAAATCGGATGCGAAACTTAGGGTTTTGACCCTTTTAAAAGAAAATGTTTTTTTGTTGTTTTTTTATTTAAGAAAAGAAATTAATCCTAAATTAAATAACTAAATTAAATTAATAAGTTAATTAATGAAAAATAATTTATGACATATTTTTGAGTTTTTTATTATTTTAAGAAAGAAAATAAAAATAATTAAATGAATTAAAACCCAATGATTTCTAATTAATTTTAAATATTTACAAAATGAATTAAAGTTTCCTAATTAATATCCTAATTAATTAATAAGTTTATTAATAAAAATAAAATTTGATTGGATAAAAAAAAGTATTTTTGTGATTTTATTTGATAAAAAGGAATTTTGTTATTGGTTGGAAATAAATTAAACAAAATTAAAGTAATAAAACAAAATATCAAAAAAAAAAGAGAATGGGCCTGGTTTTGGGGTGTAGGTAGCAATTTCTTGGCCCATTTGAAGCTGACCCATGTGGACTTTTGGGATCCTGTGTGCGAGCATTGACCTGGCTTATGGTGGACTTCCAACATTGACCACCAGATTTGGCCCTTTGGCCATCTGGCGCTTTGGATGGTGAGGGAGTATGGTAGTCATCAAGCCTGTGCGTGCACCTAATTTCCTGAAAAATAACAAGAAAATACAAATGGTTGGAGGCAGGGATCGAACCCCTGACATTCAGCCTTGGAATGCCTTGAATGCTGACGTGTTAACCACTGGGGCGTGTTGTTGCTTTTGTTATAATAATGCAAGTGAAACATAATATATAAAAACAAATCAAATGCCAGAAAAATGAAAAAAAAACGCGTAATATTTGAACCGGCCAATGGGTGGGTGACACGAGTTCATCCCTGTCCTCCTATCACTGTAACTTTACCTGCAGATTTCTATTCGCGGCTAAAAACGCAGGTTCGTTCTAAAACTTGCTCTAGGCCATATAAATGGAATCCAAGACCATGGTTAGCCTCGTCTCATCTCTCTAATCACAGCCATAACCACCATTAAGGCCAATTTCACCTGAAAAAGAAAGCCCTAAAAAACGAACAAAGAACCCTAGCTATGGTAGATCTTGATGTTGGTCAGATAAATGAAATCAAATGATTCCAAAAGTTTGTAAATGATGCGAGGATTACAACTATACAATTATTTCATGAAAACAATGTCTAATTCCAGAGATACGAAATCAAGAACAGGGGTAACTCGCGTGAGACTTACAGTGCGTATGGGGCCTAGGAATGCTTGGTTTGGATTGCGATAGCTTATGTGTGTTGCCAGGAATCGATTAAGACCAATATCAAGCTCTGAAAATGCCTCTAGGGTTGATTTCGATCTCCCACTTTTTTGTGATTTTGCAAGTTTTTGTTCTGCTTCTACAAGTGATTGCCAACCCTGATTTTCGTGCATGTAGCCTCCTTATGTATTGCATATTGGATTAGGTTAACAAGCTTTGTCCAAATCTCTCCATATTGATGATTGCATATTTGATTTGATCTTCCATGAAAACCTTTCCAAATTTGATCCAAATCATATATTCTTGTGCATAAAGACCTTGATACGAATTCAATTGCCATGATAGCTGTATTTGGAGCCTGAAATAGCCAAAAAAATCATGTGTTATCAATGCTTTAGATTTTATATGATTTTATTTGATTTAAAATTAATTAAATCAAATAAAAATCAAATTAAATAATAAAAATGTGATATGGACACATGGCTGGAGCTAGGGAACGTGGGAAATAATGAAAACTTAAATCAAGTGGGGAAAAATGGGCCCATTTGGCAAAATTTGAAGTTTTGGGGATAGTTGACTTTTGGCAATTTTGCAAAAAGGTCCAACTTCAACAATGCATAACTTCTTCAATTTTGACTTTTGGAGGTGTTATTGGACTTTTTAGAAATCTTGAGATGTCCTCTAACCAACCCTTTTGGTCTCATCTCATTTTGATATTCCATGCTCAATTTATAAGCTTTGGCAAAAAAGGTGTTTTTGTTGACTTTTCAAAATGACCTATAATGTCCAAATTCATAACTTCTTGTGAGTACATTTTTTGCACTTGGGGTATGAATATGGATTGTAGGGAATTGCATCCTCTTCAAAATTATCTTTAGATGGGTCATTTCTCATAAAGTATGAGAAAGTTATGCTTGGTCAAAGTTGAGTTGACTTTTCTTGCAAAACCCTAATTTAGCAACTTTTGAATCTTGATGAATATTGAGCAATCCTTGATGAATCATGATCAACCCTTGATCAAATTATGAAATATCCTTAAAAATGAGAATGTTGACAAAAAAATCTTGAAGTTTGACTGTATTTGGGTCACAGTTGACTTTTGCCCTAGCACAGTCGATTTTTGGACCTTTTGAGCAATTGACTGAGAAAAATTCCTCTGCAAGGCTTGAAACTTGACATGGATGGTCTTGATAACATATTAGGACATTGGTGAGAATTTGGGACAATTTGTACTCAAATATCTTAATGCAACACCAGACCCTAATTTGGGGTAGACTGCCTTAGGAGAAGAGCTTGTCTGACCAACTCTTGAGCAACCTTGAGCAACTTGGAGATTTTTCTTGCAATGTTTTGAAAAATATGGGAGGGTAAATTTTGGGGTACAACAATCTCCCTTAGCAGTGCTAGCATTATTGTTGTTGTTTGTTTCCCAGACAACCAGACAAGGTCAATATCTTTTCTAAGAGTGTTGAAACAGTTATCAACTTTTTGGGTTTTCTCCCGCCAAGTGTTGGGTTTGATTTAAAATCCCCATAAGTTTGATTTCTTGCTGTAATGTTTGACTTCTTAAATCCCCATGTAAAGTTGAAATAATGTCTCTCCTTGAAAATTATTATCCCCATGAGGTTTCATAATTTCTCCCCAAAGAAGTGGGTGCAATCATCACTCTCAGTATTGAAGAATGTATTTTGGGTTCCCCTAGAAGATGTGGTGTTTCCCTTTCCAATGAAGTCAGTGTGAGATCCTCAATTGATGTCTCGACAATGTGGTTTTCGTCTACCCTATTGAAATCAGTATTGCAATCCCCAGTAGAAGTACAGACGTTGAAGCATTTGTTTCCCCCCATTAAAATCTGTATGATGTTCCCCAGTAGCCTTGAGGAGAATGTTATATCCTTGTATCTTGACTGATTTGTTGTTATGATTTGATTATATTCGGATTATGTTCCTTCCCAGTAGAGTTAAGCCGTGAAATTGGAATTTGTTTCCTCAGTTGGTGCTTACTTTCCTATGAAACCTTTATCCTGGATGTGATTTAGTCGGGTATTGACTTTACCCAAGATGGTTTTGTCTGGTTATATGCATGATAACATTCATACATTCATACATACATCATGCATTAGCTGAATTTAGAAAATCATTACTCATTTGCATACTATTGTTGGCATATTATCCTGTTTTGCAGAGTTGTCGTCATCCTCTCTCCAATAGAGTATCAACCTTAAGCAGAAAGTGTATATCCTTTTAATTTCCCCACTGATTATCCCTCGTGGAAGAATTTTTCTTTAGCCTTCCTATTCAGCTCATTGTCTGGATAGAATGTGATTCCCTTTTGAGTTTATTTCTCATGAGGTGTTATTTTGGTTGACTGTTTCATTCTGGTTTATTTCTGGTTTGAGTTTGTGGTCCCTGGAAGCATTATTATTTTGTTTTCTGCAGGCTTTGATCCCTGGTTTAAGAATGTGCATTTATTTTGGCACGAGAATACTTTAGCTCCTCAACAGGAATATATTGATATCTCCCCGGGAAGCCATATTTCTTTCCTCGGGAAGCCATATTTCTCTCCCCAGGAAGCCATATTTCTTTCTCCAGGAAGTCATTATCACAATTCCTTCTCATAACAGCAAGTGGAGGTCACTTTATTTGACCAACTTGTACTTCCCCAGTAAGTATGTCAGTTCTCAGAGAAGATTCAGATTTGTTACTCCAATTAATGGTAGCCTTGTCATTATGGAAGGTAGTTCGTTGTTGATATTTGTTACTCCAATTAATGGTAGCCTTGTTGTTGTACCCAAAACTTTTCCCTCTCATTTCTCAAAGGATCACCCTGGACCCTCAAGTTTGCTTCCATCCAATTCCAAGCTTTGAATTACAAATTTTTCAAGAAAGTCATTCACAAGGGCAAAATCAAGTTTCAAGATTCATATTTCATCAAGACATGTTGAGATATGAAGTTTGTTTCATCTAGAAATTCAAAAGTCAAAAGTTACTTTGGAAAAGTCAAAATTCTAAATACTTAGAATTTTTCTAAGTGTTTAAGAAATATGACAAGCTAAAAACTTCTGATCAGATTATCACCATGATGCAAGTTGATTCTGGATTAATTTCTAACACAAGATTTATGGACTCAAATAAGATCTGAAACATTAAAGAACAAAACTTCTCCTAGAAATGTTGGGATTTCAAGTTATGACTCCTCAAAGACACGTCCATGAAACTGAAGCACTCAGCAAATTCTCGACAGTTCCAAAACAGAGTTTGGTTACAACTTCTGGGCCAGTTTTCACAAAGATTCGGTCAGAGTTTGCAAGGGTAGTTAAAAAAAGGTTTACAAAGCATGTTGCAAGCTTCCTGGAAAGTCTGAGAGCTCCTTCGGAACATGCTAGAGCAAGGAGATACAAAGATCAGAAGTTGGATGTTTATTCTAAATTATGCTGAAGCTGAACCTCTGACCCAGAATTAAGCAATGATGAAAAATCTCACATTGCAGGATTTCTGATTTAATAAATCTCATCATCATTTAATGCTCACAACCACTTTTGAGTCTTTATCCATAAAAATTTCCCCACGTGTGGCATAGGAGTACCTTTACTTTCTTGGAAAATCAAACTTTTATACAAAAGTGTGTTGGGCCCATACGTTGTTTTACTTTTGAGGTTACCTTTCCTTAATTCCTGCTTACAAATCTATCTTAGGCGCTGCTAAAACTGCTAACCACCATACCTATTTGAATTTACTTCAAGAGCAAGTCGGTGCCTAGCTTATGATGGTGGTGTCCCTTGTACTCTCCAAGCTACAAGATCTTTGCCTATAAATTGAAAGCCATTGGAAACTGTAAAAAGGTGGAATTTTTTAGAAAGAAAAAAGCCTTGAACCCCTGCTAAAATTCCAAGAGTCCAAAACTGCAAATACAGAAATACAAAAACCTGTTAGCTTTTGATTCTTGCATTCAGACTCCATTTTTTTTCCTTAAGTATTTTTTAACCAAAACCATCCATACAGTTTCTAATATACATTTAGAAACCATCCTAACTTATGTGTTCAGACTGTAACACATTCTCCATCCATATTCACCTCAAGGAAGTCAAAACATTGCCCCCTTGACTGTTCCAGAATTTCTCTAATCATTCATAGCCCAAGTTGAAAGCTTTCAGTCTACTGAGTACGTGAAGAAGCTGTTCAGAACATCACCAGAGTTCAGAACCAGCCTCCAGTTCACAGAGTGTGTTCCAACTCCAAGGTAAGCTTCTGCTGACTCTCATCATATTACTTAGGCATTTCCAGATTTTCATGTTCAAAATACAATGTAGACATCATGATTCTGATACTGTACGTATTCTGAGGTTTCTCGTATTTGTATGCCTAAGTAGGGAGTAAATTAGTTTAGAACTTCTTAAGGAAATTAGGATTAGAAAATTCATGCTTGCTTCTAATTTATAGTTCTAATATCTCTTGTTTCTGAAACACTATGAAACCTGCCATAATTGTTATATGTGCATCTTCTATTCTGTTGAAAAATGACTAAGTTGCAGATGTTCTGACCAGCATGGAGAGGGAGACTAAGTTCTGCCAGTGGTATCAGAACTTCTGAAATCTTCTTTGTTCCCAGCGGACCCAGAACTTCTGACTTTACCTATTTCTACTAATATGATTTCTGTTTTGCAGCACTCCAGAGTCAGAACTTTTGATCTCTTTTAGTCAGCAATGCGTTGATTCTATTTTATTTTTCCTTACTATTTTTGCTATCACTTCTTATTTCACTAATCAAAAACACCAAAAACATTTTACATTTTACATGCTTTATTTTATTTCTTAAAACAAAAAGATCAAAAATATTTTCTTAAACAAAACTTATCTCTTTTCTAAAACAAAACAAGTTCATTTCACATTTTCTTGTACATTCTTATCCATTCAATATGGTTGTAATAGTAACTTAGGATTTAATTTTATTTGCAATCCCCATATGTAAATCTGTACACCCCATCCCCCTAACAATTGTAATAGCGTAGGATATTTACTTTCCGCATTTCTTATTGCTTTCATATATTACTAGTAATTAGGGTGTGTATGGAAAGATAAAAACAACAAATAGACAACCTAAAAATCAAAGACTAAGATGCATGCAATCAGACACACCTTTCACATATGCACACCTTAGGGTAATCTCACTTGTTGCCTATCGGAAAAATAGTCATGTGCCTCGAACATGGAAGTTTTAGCAAAGACGCTCGATAAAAGATCGTAGTCCCTCGATGACCCTCGATGTTGCCTTCGGTAAACGATCTAGTCCCTAAAAAAATTGCTAAAACATCCATAGATTTCCTTCTATGACTATACGATGACCCACGCCCGTACCGTTTACATCCAAAGATAGGGTTACTAACCAAATCAATGGTAAGATAACAATGTCAAAGGAAATAGAAATGAACGAGAAAGATTTTTGAGTAGGTAGAATGTTCCTAATTACTTGCTCAATTTCAAACAAAATATCCTTGCTATTTTCCAAACAAACACTTACACTTTCAAAACATCTTACAAAACTTGAAAACATTTTCAAAATATTAAATATCTTTGTATACATTCTTACGAACGAGAATCATTACAAAGATTGCTTAAACAATGGCCTCTTTACAAAATACTTTCAAAAACCACACCAAGCACAATTTTCAAACAAAAAGCAAGTGATCTAGCAAGTAACTAAGAGCCCATGAAAAACCATGGATGAAAAGGGTTCTAATATCTTCCCTTTTCATAATCTACCCCCCGAACTCAAGAAATAATCTCAAAGGTATTTCCTGTGCTTTTTCACCTTCCCTTTTGGATAAAAGAAAAGTCGGTGGCGACTCTTGCTAAACCGCAACATTTACGGTTAAACGCAAAACCTTCAAATCAATTCTTCCACCGTATCACAGAACTGGCAACTCTGCTGGGGAGTATTCTAAAAGTTGGGTTACCTTAGGGATAGATCACATTTACTTGCTTTCATTGTTTGATCTGTATGCTTTACTTTATGGTTCTTTGTTTGGGTTTGAAATCCTCTATCCGGATTTGGGATACATTATAGGTAAGTAGCAATACATTGTGGAAACAGTGCGGGGTATACCGACATGGTCTAAGCAATAGCTACGTTAGTGCGGCATATTTGTGGGTACCGGTAGCCTTTGAGTTAACCAAAGAGAATACGGGGCCGCTGAGTGATGTCATAAAGCACTAATGAACTTTTAGAACCTTTACTTGACCAACTTGGCCTTTAGGATGTAGTGAGATGACCGACTTTGGTGTAGTCTGAAGTTGGTAGATACTCGATACTACACTCATTGAGGTTTGGTTTCTTGGGATATTTCGGTCGCCATTAAAGAGGCTTGTTCTGAAACATTGACCAAGGAAACAAACTAGTAATATTGAGCTCCTTAGAACCCGGTTACTATTACTATGACACGTTGAGCCAACTAAACTTCAAGAGGGTACTTACCTATAAAACTCCATGCAAGCCTACACCTAGGGACTTGTTTGTTTTGTTTGTATATACATACTTGTACGTAACATCATGAACATCATAACATCATACACATTCACTAACCATTTTAGGGATTTTGGGATTCATCTTTGTTCTTCTTTTGTAGGATATGGATTCTATTCGCAGGAAAACTATTCAAGTCAACCTTGTAAGGATCCCTCAACAACTTAAGGAGCTAGCTTCAAGGATTCCTGAAAACTCTCCATTCATCGAGAGACATGGTCTCCTACTTAACTTGGTCACCTCCAACACAGATGAGGACATGATGAAGGTGCTCTTTCAGTTCTTTGATCCTTTACACCATTGCTTCACATTTCCCGACTATCAACTTGTGCCTACTTTGGAAGAATTCTCCCGACTCTTGAGGATTCCCTTTCTCAACCAACTACCTTTCAACGGTACGGAAAGAGACCCAAAGCTAGAAGAGATTGCTCAAGCTCTACACTTGCCTTCATATGATGTCACAACTCATTGGGAAACAAGGAGTGGTATTAAAGGTTTCCTAGGAAAGTTCTCGTTTGAGAAAGCTCAAAACTGTTGGAATTCTTTGGACCTGCAAGCTTTTGAGGAAATTGTGGCTCTCCTCATCTATGGGATGGTTTTGTTTCCAAACCCTGACAAAGTCATAGATGTGAATGCCGTTAAAATCTTCATATCCCGCAACCCGGTGCCTACGTTGCTAGGGGATATCCTACACTCTTTTCACACTCGTACAATGAGGAAGAGAGGTGTCCTTATGTGTTGTACTCCCCTCTTGCCAAGATGGTTTATTTCGCATCTTCCCCAATTTGTATTGAAGAATGAGTAAGGCTCAAGGTGGTCACAAAGGTTGATGACACTCAAACATTCAAACATTCATTGGTGTTCCCGATCCATAGAGAATGTTACTATTATCGACCGTTGTGGAGAATTTCCTAATATCCCTTTACTTGGCATTAGGGGAGGTATCACCTGCAACCCCTGCTCAGCCTTAAGACAGTTTGGTTACGCCCGAAGGGATGGCCCGCACGAGATGCTGATTCAAGGTTTGATATTTGACTACGACAACGACGATCAAGGTCTTCGCCAGAGATTTATCCGAGCTTGGAAGATGTTAAACAAGGTAGATAGCAATACTTTGGGGCATAAAAATTCCATCCCTCTTGAGCCTTACCTCAAATGGGTACGAACTCGTGCTCAGAGTCTTATGATGACTTATCCCTCCATTCTCCCGGTAATCATTGAACCTGTCATGGAAGGATATATTCCATACACTATCCTCCATCATGACATGCCCACCTCTCTTGAAGACCTACAAAGAGATTGGATACAACTCAAGGTAGAGAGAGATACTTTCGAAGCCCAATTCTACGCAAGCGAGAAGAAGGGTTTGGAACTCACTAGGCTACTTCATGAGGAGCAGAGTCTGAATACCTACATTGCACCAAAGAGAATGCATACTACCTTTTTATCTTAGAGTTTTTTGTATCATTTTGCCCAAGAAGGAATTGATGTACTCAAAAGCTTTAATATAACGTGTGTTTCCTCTTTGTCTAAAACAAAGTTGAATCTTAAAATCCTTGAAATCATTGCGTATGCATTTACCATTCATCATAACATAAGCAGGTTTCTTGCAATAAGTCTCCTCATCTCTCTACTGTTTATTTCAGTAAGATGGATCTCGAGCAAATGGTGAAGGATCTCCAAGCTCAGAATGCACAGTTTCAACAGTTGTTCTTAACTTTGGCGAAAGGACAAGAAGATTTGAAGACTTTGCTGGCTGAGAAAAAGAAAAAGAAGACAAAGAAGGTAACCATAGTCCTAAACATGGGAAGAAGATTTCATAGGCAGACAAGAAGGACCCTAGACTTTGCAACCACATCCGGTGAGAGAGACAATCAAGATGGGAAAGGCAAGGAAACAGTTGTCCTGTCAGAATCAGAAGAGGAAAAGGAAGAAGAAGACTATTCTGAGGAACAATACCCTCCAGCTGATGACAAATATAAACGTCTCGAAGAGCGGTTGAGTGCGATGGAAATCCAAAAAGTGACTGGCTTGGACTTTGAGGAATTGGGTTTAGTGTCAGGGATTGTCATTCCTCCCAAATTCAAAGCACCTGTGTTCGCCAAATATGATGGAGTTTCATGCCCCAAAATGCATCTCCGGTCCTATGTGAGGAAAATCCATCCCCATACCGCCGATAAAGATTTATGAGTACATTTCTTCCAAGACAGACTGTCTAGAATTCAACTTTATTTGTTTTATCAGTTAGAAAGAGCCAATGTTCATAACTGGGAAGATCTTGCTGCAGCCTTTTACAAACAATACCAATACAATTCTGATCTTAAGCCTACTCGTACTCAACTCTAGAGTATGGCCATGGTTTCAAATGAAGGCTTCAAGGACTATGCATAAAAATGGAGAGATTTGGCTAGGAGAGTTCAACCTCCTCTATCTGAAAGAGAATTAGTAGACATGTTTTTGGGCACCTTGTCTGGTCCCTTCTTCAATCACCTAATTGGGAGTTATCGGCAGGTTTTACTGAACTAATATTGACCGGAGAAAGGATAGAAGCTGGAATAAAAAGTGGAAAGATTCAAAAAGATACATCCTCTACTGCTGTAAGGAAACCATTCATAGGAAAGAAAGAAGTGGTTGTTGTTTATCCTCATAGAAATCAAGGTAGGGTCGAACGCCGTCCAATGGTGGGGGCTGTTATGATTCCTAAACATGCGCTTGATCAGCAAAGGAATAACCAACCAAGGATGGAAAGACCAGTCAGATAATTCACCAGAATTAACATGACCTTATCTCAAGTATTGCCACAATTGCTAAGATCCAACCTGGTGACTTTGAAAGAAGCTCCAAAGAACCCTAACACAACATCTCCTCACTATCATCCTAATGTCCGCTGTGCATACCACTCTGAGAGTCCCGGCCATGACACTAACAATTGTTGGGCTCTAAAGAACAAAGTACAAGACCTCATTGAAGCCAAAGACATTGAATTCGATGCGCTCGAAGATCCAAATGTCATTTCTGCCCCTATTCCCAAACACAACCATACTATCAACGCCATTGAAGAAGATATGTTTGTTACTTCAGTTGATGAACTAGCGACCCCACTCCTGATTATCAAAAAGAATTTGTTGATTGTCGTTGTATTCCCAGGCTGCGATAAAGGCTGTCATTTCTGTTTGTCCTCACCAACCAGTTGTCCTTTGTTGAAAGCAGGCGTTCAGTGCCTAATAGATAACAAGGAGATTTTGTTTGAAAAGACTTTTGTTTCACTTGTTCCTCTTAACGATGTTTCCATCGTAACCATTTCCGACAATTATTCCAGGGTTTCCACCAAAAGACCCGTTAGAATTACATCAGTTCCGAAAGTAGCTCCTTTGATAATTACAATGCCTAGACCAGTCCTGTATTTGTCAGACAAAACCGTACCATGGAATTATGGAGGGGATGTATACTACCACGGTATCAAGCAAGATTGTCCAGTTGCCAAAGATTCAAGTCCCGAAAAAGATAACTCCGATATCGGTAACATTGTTGAGACTAGCAAGATTACCTGGAGTGGAAGGATATTCTCTCCAAAAATTTCTCCACCAAAAGCAGTTTCTGGACCCATAATCATTCCAGTTGTTGTTGCTCCTCCGAAGGATATTCCCAATCCCACAATCATCTCCACCAATGCTCCAACTGACAAAGCTGTTGCAATCCCTGCTATCACTCCTACTGACATTCCTGCTGCCGAGTTCACCAAAACTCGAGGCAAAAGTATCCTGATTGAGCCTGTCCGGATGAAGGCACAATCATTGATTATCCTTGAGACCTCCCAGAAAGAGATGGAGGAGATTCTAAATATCATAAAAAGAAGCGACTACGATGTAGTTGAACAACTGGGGCAAACTCCATCTAAAATTTCCATGATGGCTTTACTACTATGTTCCGAGGCGCATGCAAAATCCTTGGTAAAATTCCTGAAAACTGCCCATGTACCCTAAGAGACATCTGCCGATCAGTTCCTAGACTACATAGCCAGCTTAACTGCAGATAATGGTTTAGGTTTTTCGGATGCTGAGGAAGGAATCATAATGAGGCATTGCATATCTCAGTTGAATGTAGGGGCACAACCCTGGCTCATGTTTTGGTGGACACTGGCTCATCTCTGAATGTATTGCCTAAAAAAGCTCTTGATAGGCTTGACTGTGAGGGATTGACATTGAAGCCAAGCAACATAGTAGTAAGGGCTTTTGATGGCTCGAAAAGGATGGTGCATGGGGAAGTAGATATCCCCATAAAGGTTGGAACCCAAACATTTGATTCAACTTTTTATGTAATGGATATTCGCCCTTCATACTCTTGCTTGCTAGGACGACCATGGATTCACAATGCTGGCGTTGTCACTTCTACGTTGCACCAAATGCTGAAGTACCTGATTCAAGGGAAGATTATCACCGTTCATGGAGAAGAAGAGTATATGATCAGCCATCTCAATTCCTTCAGATATATGGAGTTAGATGGTGAATTTATTAAAACTCCATTCCAGCACTTTGAAGAAGTTCCGCAAGATATGGCAGTGACCAAGGTTGTTCCCAAGATCACAAGGCCTCCACTTAGGATGTCATCTTTGAAGGATGAAAAGCCAGTGATAGAAGAAGGTGGATGCACTATCTGGGGACAACTCCCAGATATCCCATACAAGTCTGACAAATTTGGCCAGGGTTTCACTTCAAATGCTCAGAAGGTTGTACGTCGCGCTCATGCTGGAGGACCACCCCTGAAGATCAGCAACTATGAAGTCAACACGGTAGAGGATGATGAAGATGGTTGCAACCTGGAAGATTGGATCTTCCCAACTATCAGTGGAGGGCTCAGTAATTGGGAGGCTAGAGATTTCGTCCCGATCACTTTTATCCCACAGTAATTTGTCTTTACATTTTGTTGGATCTGTAATATTAAAACAATTCAAACCTTGTGTCTTACCCGAGGCGCAATGGTCCATTTGTGAGGGTTATTATCTCATTTTCATATGACATCAATGAATCATGGACGTTTTGCATACAAACTTTATGCTCATTGTTTTTCCTTTTTTACATTTTCATTCAAAGATAGTTATACCCTTACACACACTCACACTGCAGGTCTACATCCAATCGGGATCCCATGGGTAACGGTTCTGCTATGGCCTTCTGTGACTCTGAAAATCTAATCTACCAAGCCGAAGACGAAGGTGAGGAAGATTGTGAAGTACCAGGGGAACTTTCCAGATTACTACTACAAGAAGAGAAAACCATTCAACCTCACGAGGAACCTGTGGATACAATCAACCTAGGTACCGAGGAAGACAAAAGAGAAGTCAAGATGGGTGCCAATCTGGAACCCAGTGACAAGGAGCGTCTAATTCAGTTGCTACACGAGTATGTTGAGGTCTTTACCTGGTCGTATAAAGACATGCCAGGACTTGATGCAGATATTGTGGTACATCGTCTACCTACAAAAGAGGATTGTCCACCAGTAAAAAAAAGGTCCATCGAAAGCGACGAGATATGTCAGAGAAGATTAAAGTTGAAGTCATGAAGCAATTCAATGCTGGATTCTTGGCTGTCACCTCCTATCCACAATGGGTTGCCAATGTTGTTCTCGTTCCCAAAAAGGACGGCAAGGTGCGAATGTGCGTGGGATACATAGATTTAAATAGGGCAAGCCCTAAGGATGATTTCCCACTTCCTCACATTGACATCCTAGTTAATAATACCACACAACACAAAGTGTTTTCCTTCATATACGGTTTCTCAGGTTACAACCAAATCAAAATAGTGCCTGAGGACATGGAGAAGACAACCTTTGTCACACAGTGGGGCACATTCTGCTACAAGGTTATGCCATTCAGACTGAAGAATGCGGGGGCAACCTATCAACGTGCCATGGTAGCTCTATTTCACGACAAGATACATCACGAAATAGAGGTCTATATGGACGACATGGTAGCTAGATCTCAAACTGAAGAAGTATTGGACCAGCCTTGGTTTCACGAAGTCAAGAGGTATCTCGTGGCTCAAGAATACCCAGAAGGAGCTTCAGTCAATGATAAGAAGTTATTAAGGAGATTCTCTGCTAAGTTCTTCCTTAGTAATGGCATTCTTTACAAACACAACCATGACTTTGTGTTACTTCGGTGCGTAGACAAGGTTGAAGTTGAAAGGATCATGGCTGAATTACATGAAGGCACTTTTGGCACCCATTCCAGTGGGCATACGATGGCAAAGAAAACCCTACGGGAAGGCTATTACTGGTCTACCATGGAAGCAGATTGCTATCAGCACTCTCGAACTTGCCATAAGTGTCAGATCTATGCTGACAAGGTGCACGTACCTCTGGTTCCTCTGAATGTCTTGACGGCTCCTTGGCCCTTTACTATGTGGGGGATTGATATGATTGGGGAAATCAATCCAACAACATCCAATGGACATCGCTTCATTTTAGTGGCCATTGACTATTTTACCAAGTGAGTGGAGGAAGCTTCTTTCACTTCCGTTACCAAGAATGTTATCGCCTGGTTCATCAAGCAGGATCTCATCTATCATTACAGTATCCTGGAGAAGATCATTACAGACAATGGTACGAACCTGAACAATACTATGATCACTGCCCTGTGCGAGCAATTCAAGATCCAGCATCACAATTCTTCCCCTTATAGGCCAAAGATGAATGGTGCTGTCGAAGCTACAAATAAGAATATCAAAAAGATCATACATAAAATGACAGTCACATACAAAGACTGGCATGAGATGCTTCCATTCGCTCTCCAAGGATATCGTACCACATCTCGCACATCAACCGAGGCAACACCCTATTCTCTGGTATATGGCATGGAGGTTGTCTTGCCTATTAAGGTCCAGATCCCTTCTCTGAGAATCATGAAGGATGCAGGGCTGAATGAAGAAGATTGGATCCAAACTCGACTTGATCAACTGAACTTGATTGATGAGAAAAGGCTTATTGTTGTCTGTCATGGTCAAATGTATCAAAAATGGATGATCAAGGCTTTCAACAAAAAGGCCAGACGCCAAGTGTATCAAGTTGGAGATCTGGTGATCAAACGCATTATATTGCCGCAAGGTGATCCCATGGGAAAATGGGCTCCTACATACGAATGAGCATTTGTAGTCAAAAACATATTCTATGGTGGCGCAATGATCTTGACCACCATGGATGGTGGCGCAATGATCTTGACCACCATGGATGGTGATGACCTACCGCACCCTGCAAACATGGACATAGTCAAAAGATACTACGCATAAGAGACCCGCTGGGTTGACACACCTAGGAAAAACAAGGGCATCCCGGCGAACCAAAAAGGTTCGGGCAAAAATTAGGGATAAAACAAAAAATATGTACACCCAGCAAGTTAAAAACCCGAAAGGGCGACTAGGGCAAAAAAGGGTTTCCCGGTGGACTAAAAACCCGAAAGGGCGGTCCAGGCAAAAGTTAGGGAATTAAATCGTATGACTATGTCTCGTTGGATCACCTTACGGACAACCTTTGGCTTCAACTAACAAACTCAGAGGTTCTGATCAATTCAATCAGCTTTGGACAAGGCAACAAATAGACAAGATGCTCGGAGATGCAAAGGCTATAGCATAATGGGACCCCCATGGGATTATTGCACATAACTATCTTTTCTTTGTATCAAAATTTTCATTTTTTTTTACGACAGCATTCTCTTACTAGAATGCTTGTCTCATTGTATAAATACTTACTCAAATTCAATATAAAGATATCCCTTTGAAAGTGCAAAACTATATGTTTTTCTTTACTTTTGTGTTTTGTTTACAAAAACGTCCAAATGATTCATTTTTGAACATATGCATTTGAACATAATTACTGTTTACAAATAAAAAAAATAGAAAGACAATCACTGATTGGCTTAAAGGGGTAGGGAAATCTCTCCATGCTATTTCCATAAGTCCCCGCAGTATGCAGTTTAATCCCCAGCGGAACAAAGCTCCCAGCTATCAAATCCCCAGTAGAAGTCGTCAAATTTCTCAGGATTCCCCAATAGGGATTTACAAACAGTACACGACATTCCCCTTACAACAGAGTTTATTTCTCTAAGGAGAAATTCATCAGCACTTCAACTTTACAACATAAAGACTTATACTCCATATCCTCAGCAGCTGGCAGGGATTTATTTTCCCCAATCCAATAGCAATACCGCAGAATTAGCTCACATACGCATATACTGCATCCATATATCATAAACATTGATAACACAAACGCATTATACTATGCATTTCATACAACATGACTTTGCATTTTAGCTAACATTTTACCCTTTTCAGGATAAGGTTAACAGTTGCCATTAACAATGTTCAAAGTTTTCAAATACAGTTCAGATACGCTCCAGACACGGATGCCATTCTGACACTCATTCAGATTTGAACTTTTGATACAGTTCAGATACGCACCAGATACGGATGCCATCTTGATACTCATTTAAAGACAACTTTTGATACAATTCAGATACGCTCCAGACACGGATGCCATTCTGATACTCATTCAGATTTCAACTTTTGAAACAATTCAGATACGCACCAGATACGGATGCCATCCTGATACTCATTCAAAGATAACTTCATATACAGTTTAGATACGCTCCAGACATCGATGCCATTCTGATACTCATTCAAATTTCAACTTTTGATACAGTTCAGATACGCTCCAAACACGAATGCCATTCTGATACTCATTCAGACTCAACTTTTGATACAGTTCATATACGCACCAGATACGGATGCCATCCTAATACTCATTCAAAGACAACTTTCAGATATATTTCAGATATGCACCAGATACAAATGCCATCTTGATACTCATTCAACGACAGCTTTCAGATATAGTTCAGATATGCTCTAGATACGGATGCCATCCTGATACTCATTCAAAGACAACTTTCAGATACAGTTCAGATACGCTCCAGATACGGATGCCATCCTGATACTCATTCAGATTCGATTTTCAGATATAGTTCAGATACGCACCAGACACGGATGCAATTCTGATACTCATTCAGATTTCAACTTTTGATATAGTTGAGACACGCTCCAGACACGGATGCCATTCTGATACTCATTCAGACTCAACTTTTGATACAGTTCAGATACGCACCAGATACAGATGCCATCTTGATATTCATTCAAAGACAGCTTTCAGCTACAGTTCAGATACGCACCAGATGCGGATGTCATCCTGATACTCATTCAAAGACAACTTTCAGATACAGTTCAGATACGCACCAGATACGGATGCCATCTTGATACTCATTCAAAGACAGCTTTCAATTACAGTTCAGATACGCTCTAGACACGGATGCCATTATGATACTCATTCAGATTTCAACTTTTGATATAGTTCAGATACGCTCCAAACACGGATGCCATTCTGACACTCATTCAGATTTCAACTTTTGATACAGTTCAGATACGCATCAGATACAGATGCCATCCTGATACTCATTCAAAGACAACTTTTGATACAGTTCAGATACGCTCCAGACACGGATTCCATTCTGATACTCATTCAGATTTCAAATTTTGATACAGTTTAGATACACACCAGATACGGATGCCATCCAGATACTCATTCAAAGACAACTTCAGATACAGTTCAGATACGCTCTAGACACGAATGCCATTATAATACCTATTCAGATTTCAACTTTTGATACAGTTCAGATACGCTCCAAACCCGGATGCCATTCTGATACTCATTCAAACTCAACTTTTGATATAGTTCAAATACGCACCAGATACGGATGCCATCCTGATACTCATTCAAAGACAACTTTCAGATACAGTTCAGATATGCACCAGATACGGATGCCATCCTGATACTCATTCAAAGACAGCTTTCAGATACAATTCAGATACGCTCTAATACGGATTCCATCCTGATACTCATTCAAAGACAGCTTTCAGATACAGTTCAGATACGCTCCAGATACGGATGCCATCCTGATACTCATTCAGATCGATTTTCAAATACAGTTCAGATACGCTCCAAACACGGATTCCATTCTGATACTCATTCAGATTTCAAATTTTGATACAATTCAGATACGCTTTAGACATGGATGCCATTTTGATACTCATTCAGACTCAACTTTTGATACAGTTCAGATACGCACCAGATATGGATCCCATCCTGATACTCATTCAATGACAGCTTTCAGATACAGTTTAGATACGCACCAGATACGGATGACATCCTGATACTCATTCAAATACAGCTTTCAGATACAGTTCAGGTATACACCAGATACGAATTCCATCCTGATACTCATTCAAAGACAGCTTTCAGATACATTTCAGATACGCTCCAGACACGGATGCCATTCTGGTGCTCATTCAAATTCAACTTTCAGATACAGTTCAGATACGATCCAGATTCGGGTGTCATTCTGTCACTCATTCAAATACAGTCAAGATACGATTAAGATTCGGATTTCATTTTGTCACTCAAATACAGTTCAGATACAATCACCTCTGGATGGCATCTATAAGCCCATCTCCAACAATTGTCCATCATTTCTCTAAATGGCATCTTTAAGCCCATTCCCTATACAATCAACCACAACATCATCAAGTGCAAATTTCTTGGGACTCTAGTGTTCAATCATCTTCCACCTTCAAGTCACAAATGGCAGATCCGCCAATCTAACTCTCCAGGTTTAAGAAGATTGAACAGGGGCAGCTGTTGTACCCCAAAATTTTCCCTCTCATTTCTCAAAGGATCACCTTGGACCCTCAGGTTTGCTTCTATCCAATTCCAAGCTTTAAATTACAAATTTTTCAAGAAAGTCATTCACAAGGGCAAAATGGTCATTTGCACACTAAAGAGTCAAACTTTGACTTTTGGATCAAAATCAAGTTTCAAGAGTCATATTTCATCAAGACATGTTGAGATATGAAGTTTGTTTCATCTAGAAATTCAAAAGTAAAAAGTTACTTTGGAAAAGTCAAATTTCTAAATACTTAGAATTTTTCTAAGTGTTTAAGAAATATGACAAGCTCAGAACTTCTGATCAGATTATCACCATAATGCAAGATGATTCTGAATTAACTTCTAACACAAGAGTTATGGACTCAAACAAGATATGAAACATTACATAATAAAACTTCTCCTACAAATGATGGGATTTCAAGTTATGACTCCTCAAAGACACATCCATGAAACTGAAGCACTCATCAAATTCTGGACAGTTCCAAGATAGAGTTTGGTTATAAGTTCTGGGCCAGTTTTCACAAAGATCCAGTCATAGTTTGCAAGGGTATTTCAAAAAAGGTTTACAAAGTGTGTTGCAAGCTTCCTGGAATGTCTCAGAACTCCTTCAGAACATGCTGGAGCAAGGAGATACAAAGATCAGAAGTTTGATGTTTATTCTAAATTATGCTGAAGCTGAACCTCTATCCCAGAATTAAGCAATGATGCAAAATCTCACATTGCAGGATTTCTGGTTTGATAAATCTCATCATCATTTAATGCTCACAACCACTTTTGAGTCTTTATCCATCAAAATTTCCCCACGTGTGGCATATGAGTACCTTTACTGTCTTGGAAAAGCAAACTTTTGTACAAAAGTGTGTTGGGCCCATACGTTGCTTTTGAGGTTACCTTTCCTTAATTCCTGCTTACAAATCTAGCTTAGGCGCTGCTAACCACCATACCCATTTGAATTTACTTCAAGAGCAAGTCAGCACCTAGCTTATGATGGTGGTGCCCTTTGTACTCTCCAAGCTACAAGATCTTTGCCTATAAATTAAAAGCCATTGGCAACTGTAAAAAGGTGGAATTTTTTAGAAAAAAAAGCCTTTAACCCATGCTAAAATTCCAAGAGTCCAAAATTGTAAATACAGAAATACAAAAACTTGTTAACTTTTGATTCTTGCATTCAGACTCCATTTATTTCCTCAAGTATTTTTTGACCAAAACCATCCATACAGTTTCTGATATACATTTAGAAACCATCCTAACAATGTCAAAGGAAAAGGAAATGAACGAGAAAGATTTTTGAGTAGGTAGAATGTTCCTAATTACTTGCTCAATTTCAAACAAAACATCCTTGCTATTTTCCAAACAAACACTTACACTTTCAAAACATCTTACAAAACTTGAAAACATTTTCAAAAGATTAAACATCTTTGTATACAATCTTACGAACGATAATCATTACAAAGATTGCCTAAACAATGGCGCTTTACAAAATACTTTGAAAAACCACACCAGGCACAATTTTCAAACAAAAAGCAAGTGATCTAGCAAGTAACTAAGAGCCCATGGGAAACCATGGATGAAAAGGGTGTTAATACCTTCACTTTTCATAATCTACCCCCCGAACTCAAGAAATAATCTCAAATGTATTTCCTGTGCTTTTTCACCTTTCCTTTTGGATAAAAGAAAAGTCGGTGGAGACTCTTGCTAAACCGCAACATTTGCGATCAAATGCAAAACCTTCAAGTCAGTTCTCCCACCGTATCACACTTGTCATTATGGAAGGTAATTCGTTGTTGAGATTTGTTACTCCAGTGAATGGTAGCCTTTTCATTATGGAAGGTAGTTTGTTGTTGTGATTTATTACTCCAATGAATGGTAGCCTTGTCATTAAGGAAGGTAGTTCGTGTTTGAGATTTGTTACTCCAATTAATGGTAGCCTTGTCATTATGGAAGGTAGTTCGTTATTGAGATTTATTACTCCAATGAATGGTAGCCTTGTCTTTATGAAAGGTAGATCGTTGTTGAGATTTGTTACTCCAATTAATGGTAGCCTTGTCATTATGGAAGGTAGTTAGTTGTTGAGATTTGTTACTCCAATGAATGGTAGCCTTGTCATTATGGAAGGTAGTTTGTTGTTGAGATTTGTTACTCTAATGGATAGTAGTCTCGTCATTGTGAGAGATAGTTCATTATTAAGGTTTTACTCCGATGAATGGTAGTCTCGTCATTATGGGAGATAGTTCATTGTTGAAATCTTTTTCCGATGGATGGTAGTCTCTTCATTGAGGGAGATGGTTCATCGTTGAGATTCACATTACTCTTAAGAAGTTCATTTGTTTCCAATCGTAAATTTTGGTGCTAATCATCATTTATTACTTACCCTAATATTGGTATTTACCAGTATTATCTTACCACTTCCTTTCGTGGTGGGTTGATGTTACTTTTTTTCTATCTCCTCAGTGAGTGAATAGTTCGCAGTCATCAGTCGATCACTTTTATCCCTTAGTTTCTCTCCTCAATCTTTAGGTTGATGTTACTTTGTCTCATTTTTGGGCTTTACCCCAATAGAGTCGAGTCTTTTGTCCACCAGTGATTTATTTTCCTGGTTGGGTTTTATTTTGATCCTGGTTTTTATTTACTACATCCCCAGTGGTGTCTCGTGTCTTTTTTGGATTTGTTCATTTGCATTTATAATCATAAGCAATGCATGGCATCTTAGGTCCAAAAATAGGGTTTGTTTTATATTTAAGTATCATCAATGGCGTCGACACGAAGATTTTAACCTTCTCATCTCCGGATATAAGACACTTAAATAAGGGCAGTTGTTGTACCCTAATTTTTCCCCTAAGATTCCTTTATCATCCCATACTATCAGAATACAACAAGATCACACATTAGGGTTTTGAGTACTTCTCCTACTTCATCATATCTTTAGGTTTGTCCATGAGGGATCACCAAGCACCTTGAATTTTGTATCTTATACATATATCCTTTTGACTAACATCAAAATATGTGTATATGTATCTTTGAATGTAGTCTTGTAGGTAATGGCACAATTGCATGTATCTTACCATCTCCTAACAAAGAGGATCAAAACTAGGGTTTGGAATTTAATCAGGAAATTTCTGACTTTTTGGGAAATACTTATTTCCTTGTTTCTCCACATGTTCATGAGTATATATGATTGTAAATTTGATCATCAATTCGGGTTTGAAATTACTCAATTGACAAAAAAGGGGGTAAAATGGTCTTTTTGCCAGAAGTCAACCAAAGTCAACTGTGGACCAAAGGGAATTTTGGTCAACTATCAATTCAATGTCCCTATGTTTATATTTCATGATCAATGGTGGCATAAAATCAAGAGGGAATGTGAATTAGAGATAACTTGTCAAGGAAGTTATTTGAAATTTTGGATTTTTTCTAAGTGTTCATAGTGATGAACTTTGATTGGTCATAACTTTCCCAAATTTCATTAAAAATGTACAAACTTTACATGCCTGGAAAGAGGAAACAAAATGCTTCAACTTTGTATTAGAGGACTCAAGTTCAAACAATTAAAGGAGAAAAATTTATGAAGCTTGGAAGTTTTGGGACACTTAGTGAAATTTCTCAAATATGCACAAAAATTTGGTTCCTTCATGATTAATTTTGAAAGTTCATTTGGGCTCAAATCAAAAAGTTGTAAACATCAAAGTTGAAGTACGAAGTGTTCTCTTCATTTTTGGTTCAAGAATTATTTCAAATGGTCAAGTGTGGAGAGAGATATAATGCTTAGGATTTGGGGCCTGGAGATGGCATTTTGCCCAGCCACGCGCGCGCTAAGCCAAGCATTTTATCAAGCAGTTTGTGGGCATGCCTTCACCGTAATTTTTCTCCTTGAAATTTTGATTATTTTGAGAAATGTCCAACATCAAAGATCAAGCCCTAAATGTGAGGAACAACTTTAATTCATAAAGTTTCTCAAAATGACTCCTACATTTTAAGATATAATCATGGGAAGAAGGTACCATGCTAACTAAATTTTTTCCCAGCACAAGGCATGTCACGCGCGCGCGAAGCCAGGCATTCCAGCAAACACATGATGTGCATACACTCATGGCTATTTATCTCATTGATTCAAGATTTGTTTTGAAATTTTTTGAACATGAAATTTGGAGTTTGTAATGCTCTTTCCATTTTTTATTCAAACTTTGTTGCGTTTCATGCAATATGGAGAGAAATATAATGAGAGGAAGTCATGATCATGATTTTTTGCCAAGACTACATGGAAGTGCATGGAATTCGTATTAGCCAAGCCATAACCTACCAACTCACGTGGACATGCGTTCCTCACTTACTCAAAATGCACGCATTGCATTATCATTCAAACACAAAATGCAGAATTCACCTCACCACCTCACTCTCACTTTTCATTTTCCCATTTCTACCCTTGTATTCACTCCTCACTCTATAAAGTATAAGCTTGTTTTAATTGAAAGAGAGGACAGAAAAATCAGAAGGCAAGCTATCCCTATTTATCTCACGAAGATCTTCTCTCTTTGGAAGCTCAGATTTCCTCTTCTATCTTTGCAAGTCCAGAATTATTCATCTCTCTTTGGAATCTCAAGCAAGCTTCCTCCATTTTTGAAGGAGAAATTTGAGTTGGAAATTTGTTTGATGAATTATCCAAATCAAAATCGTGTTCATGTAGCAATATCCGCGCACGTTTTTCTCTATCATCAATGCATTATTTCATGAAATTTTTTATTCTATTGTGCTCTACTAATTTCCATCTTGAACTTTGATGTTTGCATTTTTTATTTTCATCAAGAAACGCGTGAGATATTTGGGTCTGAAAGTTTGGTTTCAAAACTGAAAATAGAAAGGGTTTGGTATTTTGGTAGGGATGATCATGTGGTTGTTTGCTATTGAACATGTTCTTGCTTCATTTTACAGCGCATTTGGATAAAGGCAGGTGTAATAAGCCTCTGTATTTTTAAATTTTCTTTGTTTTCTCAAATTTTCTTTTAATATTTTCCTCACTTCAAAAATTATCACAAAAATATTTTATACTCTATTTTCCATATAATTTCATGTTTTGATTTTTATTTTATTTGTTTTATCAATTTTCTTATTTAAATAAATTCATGTAGTTAATTAGGGTTTTAATATTCTTTTAAGTTTTGAAATTTTATTTTCTTATTTCTACTAAACAAAAAAATCCCTAAAAAATGTTTTTAAGTGCCCTTCTGAGTTTTCTTATTAAAAATATTTTTTGTCCAATTTTATAAAATTATGGAGTTACAATTTAAATCATTTGTTGGACATATCATCTTTTCTTTGTCTTTTTTTATTAATTGTGTAAATAATTTTCATTTAATTATTTGTTTTGAGATAAAATTCAAGAAAAAAATATTTACTGATCCTTGGAGTTTTCTTGATATTTAGTAATCTTACACCAAATTGATTTGAACTTTAGACCAATTTGACTAATTTTGAACTTAATTTCCTTTTTTAGGGTTTTGTTTGATCATTCACGCTAATTGATTAAAATTTCTAACTTCGTATACCTATAATATCAGAGATGAAGTTGTTTAGAGTGATTGAACAAGTTGAGGTACTAAAGATCATTTTTCTGGATTTTGAAAATGTGATTTCATATTTTTCACAAATTGTTTTCCAAAACATCTCTAGTTTAAGCATTTTGCTAACTAGTTTCAAAGTTTGCATTTTTAAATCAAATTTCCAACTCAATCCAAGAACTCTAAATTCTATTTCTAACTTTTATAGAACTTTACGAAGTTAGGGTTTTAATTTCATAATTTTACAAGTTATTTTCCTATTTTAAACCTAATTTTTGACTTAGGTTTGTACTTAGGGTTTTACTTTTGATCAAACTTGCAATTGAAAACTCTTGTACATAATTCTTGTTTAATTTTTGATTTGGCATTTGATACTGACTTGGAAGTAATGTTGGGACAAGTTCTTCAACATCATTGGATCTTGGGTGTTGATAGGTTGAAAAGCCAAATCCATCAAGAGGGATGAATGATGTTGATGATATTTGAAAGCATTTTCATTTAATATATCCCCTCCCTCTTCATCTTGTCCCATTCTTACTTGTGCTAAATCTTATTGGAGAATGATTTACATATCATTTCTAAAAACATATGGTACATAGATTTCTATTGACTGGCCTCAAAATAGGTGCGACTTCTATATAAGTCCACATATGATTGCTTAACATAGCGCTAAATTTTGTCCTAATTCGAGAAATGATCATTCGTGGCCCAAACCCATGTTTGTAAGCCCAAGTATGTTAATTTGAATCGTTTAATCCAATAACCTTGAGATTCATTGTTAGGAGGCTTTGGTCTTATCAATCCTCTAATGAATCTTCATAATCTTTGGTCAAAGTGAATCATTTAAACATCATTGATCATTTATTGTTGCCTTGAGAATTTTAAATAAATGATATACTTGACAAAAAGAAAATGAAACTTGTTATTGAGAGGATTTGATTTTATCAATCTTCTAATGAGTTTCAAATGAAAGTTTCAAGATGGTCATTTAGCTAACCTCTAATTTCTAACAATTGACTTTATTTTGTACCTTTACTTTATGTTCTTTACTTTAAGCACACTTATCTTAGCATTTACATTTCATGTTATTTTCATCTTTACTCACTTGAGCATTTATCTTTATGTCATTTTGTTTTACTCACTTAAGCTTTTCATTTTCTTTTTGAAGATACTTAATAACCAACTTGAACAATAAAAAGTCTTAATGTTACTTGGACTACTTGGTTACTATCCTTGGCATTATGGAGATTGTGGACTTCTTGGACTTAGGATTAGAGACTTTGACCTACCTTGGGACCTTGTGACCTCAATTATTATTTTGTCTTGAGTTCTTAGGGTTTACCCCAAGACAGTGGATTGTTTGTTTGCTTTGTGTGCAGGTTATTGTGATTACATGTTTTGTCTGTGATATGGAATTCATCTGTATACAGTTGTTACTCTGCCCAATTTTTGTGAAGACTTAATGAAATTGAAGTTTGGTATTCTTAAGAGGTTTATTATATTTGCTTGTTTAGTTTCAATTTAAAGGATGGGAATTATACATTGACTCATTATGTCAAGTGTTGGCTTATTGTTGGTTAGACGGTTCTTTTCCCTAGCTTTTACCTTATGCTTTAGGATAATCCCTTCATCTCCTCCCACCTTCTTTAATTTCAAAAAACTTCCCCCTCCTTTCCAAAAGTATTCTTGTTTTCTAAACTTGAGTTTCTTTAACAATAAACTTGGACTTATGTCCATGCATTTTAAAAATATTTTCTTAATCAAACTTCAATCAATTTAATAATACTTTGACATTTTTTATGAGAAAACTAAAAGTCAATCAATCTCATTCAAACTATCTTGCCACTTTGGCCTTTTGCTTTAAAATTATCTCAAAATATTAGACTCTTGTCAATCCTTGTAGTGATGCGAGCTACTATACTTCTACGATATGTAGTGAAGTGAGATATTTTTCACTTGGGTATTTGTCTCACTGTGCAAAAATCAAATGCCACATAAGAGATGCAGCGGTAAAAATTTGAGATTAAGACATCAATTGACTTAACTCACTCAATGAAGTCGCCACGCACTTTATTGTTTCCAAAGGGAAATGGGAAAAAAGCGAACAAAACCCACAATGAAATAAAAGATCACAGATCGAGGTACGGGGGTCGGTTATGCAAAGGGAACGTATTAGCACCCTAAGCATCTACGGTACTCCGCAGGATCCACTTTGTTTGTTTTCTTTTAAAAGGTGTGTTATCTAAAGGCTTACTTGCTAAAGGGAAATATTGGATGAATATTTGCAAACAAAAGAAAATGTTTTTTATTATTTTTTGCTCGCCTTAGATCGTAAGACTTAGTGCCTACGTACTGCCTCGTACAATGGGAAAGTCAGAGCATCATAGTTTGGCTAGAAAAGACTTGTCTGTTGTTTGATTTTAAACGAAGATACAAGTCATCATTTTTAGGAGAGAAATATCGACTAACGCCCACAAGGTGTGGGAAAGATGGACCCTGCGTCAGCATGAGTGAGGGTTTGAGAACACCTCTAGTACTCAAGTGGAAAAGTCGACACCATTAAAACCATGGGGAGAGGAGAATGTTGCTCGACTATAAATGAATCATGTCTAATCTTGGAAAAGGTTTTGAAGCATAAAATGTGCTCGAGAACACAAAAGGGTTTGAATGAGTTGAAGTGTTTTATGTTAATTTTGAAAGATGTCAAAGTATGATTAAATGAATTGAAGTTTGTTTAAAGAAAAGGCAGTCGAGAAAGTCGAGGTTTATTATGAAAGCGGTTCGAGTTTATAAACAAAGAAGATTAGAAGGTTTTGAAAATTAAAGAAATGGGAGAAGAGATGAAGGTACAGGAGGGTAAAAGATAAGGTAAAGAGAATCTGAGCAAATAAGAAACCATTACTTGACATGATAAAGTCAATACCGTATTCCAATCCCTTTGGGTTTAAAGCCACGGACAAATAAATAAGCTAAGAGTATACCATACCTTAGGTGAAAATACATCATAAGCCGGCGGCATCAAAGAAACCCAAACGTAAGATAATACTCCCAACACCGGATAAAGCACAATGAATCATAAGCGATGAGCGCAAGACGTGAAAATAAATCACGGATGAAGAAATCGTGGATGATGAGAGGAATCAGATAAAGCACAAAGATGACAGATAAAGCTCACGGTACCGAATAAGACTCGAGATATCAAATAAGGCTCACGGTATCGGATGAGAAACCCTGCATCACATGAAATATATAGATGAATCCAACAACGCGGGGAAACTTATTTAAAGCTTAAGTGTAAATTAATGAACATTGCACTTAGTTAAGTATATTCATGTAGGAATCAACTCCAAATGATCAAGAAAAATTATATGCGTCCATACGATTTTCAAAAGTTAACTTGAATTAAAATTCAAAATCGCAACGCAGTGGAAAGAATATTTACATAACCTGAATTTATTTACAAGTGAATTGAATAAAATATAAAATCAAAATATTATGTATAATTATATATTTTCATTACTAAATATTAAATCGAAATAGTAAAATAAAATACAATGAAAAGGGAATGAAGAAAAATTATAGATGCGCTATGCGAGAATGAATGCTTGAAACAGTTCTTAGAAACCTTCACAATAACAAACTCGTTAGTAGCATAAGATAGATAAAAATAAAACCAAATGAAATTGAAACACTTAAAATATGTGTTAGTAATCACAAAGTATAAAATCAAAATGGAATTGTATGATGCACATGAGCAATTCAATAACGAAGCAAATGATTACTCAATGTGCCCAACAAAAATCAGCATAGCATTCAATGTTCTAAACGCATTTAAACTCAAGTAAATGCAACGTTGAACATGGTCATCAATTCACAAATGAAAACAAGAAGTTGAGAATCACATTGCAATATGTACAATCGAGTTCAAAATGATCTTTAAACCTTCAAATCAAATTCGGGCAGAAACTATGCACATGAAATAAAGCTTTAAAAATTTAATCTCAAACAGGTTTAGCGCAAAAGGAAATAGCACAGTAATACCACCCAAATTAACTCTTGAATTCAAACTCGAATTATCACCAAAATACTATTCGGATCGTCTTTAAAAGAGAAACACACAAGCATGCCACAAACTAATATTCAACTCAAGAATAATACCAAGAAATTTGTACCACCATCGCAAACATTTGAAATCGGTTCAAATAAACATGATATGAAATTAAATTCAAAAAACCAAGATTTAACAAAAAACTGAATTCCAGACAATGACTATATGAACGAAATATTGCTCCCAAAACTTATACAAAAAGTGATCGAGCGCAATCAGAAAACCAAAGATATCAAATCCACCTTTCTCGTTCTGATTCAGTATTGCAACATGCTTCTATGAATCAAAATGTATTATACAAACCATTTAAAAAATTAATTTTTGAATCAAGCGATGCCATCTGTTGTACCCTAAAATTTGCTCTCTCATTTATCAAGAATTCCCAAATGTGAAACTTGTTCACCAAGAAAATCAAATTTGAAAATTAGGGTTTTAATTTGAAAATTTTCATAACTTAGAATTTTTCTAAGTATAAATATTTTCTTATTTTTTCTCAACTTTACACCACTTTTTCACCATGATGCATTTTGATTCAAGGAAAGTTCCCAACATGAAAGTTGTAGATCCCCATGAAATCTACAACTTTTCTTCACAAACTTTTCCGTAAAGATGCTTGGATCTCAAGTTATGAATTTGTGAATACATGGTCATCAACTTCTTAACTTAGTGAAATTTTGCCCTAATTTAGGCAGGTTTTGGACCCAACTTCATGGAAATTATTCACCTAGTTCCAAGAGTTGTCTCAAAATGAATTTCAAATATGGATTATAGAGCACATTGAAAGCTTTCAAAAATGTCCAAGAACTCTCCAAGATCCTTTTTGAGTAAAGAGAATCGAAGAGAGGAAGTTGCCATTTTCTCACTTTTTGTTCAAGCCATTTTCATGAAGAACCAAGTTACAAACCAAACCTATGCTGGCTATTTCATGCTTTACAGGTCCTAAACTTGCTACACACTCCTTAATTAAATGCATACTCAGTTGACAAATCCTCTATCTATGCTTTTGAACTTTTACACAACTTGTAATTCCATTTTGGGCAAAAAGGCTCCATTGCCATTTTCATAAAGAGCAAATTTTGCAAACTTTGTAATCTTGAGCATTGAACATGTCCCCTTGATGCATGCAAACCACACAGGTCCCAAGCAACTTGTACAAACATATACCAACCCTAAAGCAAGCTGGTACAAGCATGAGAGTTTTGTCTTGTCAACTTGCTTCAAGTACAAGAAAAGTGGCAAAAAGGCTAGGGCTTGTACAGCTGATAGAGAGCTGACCTTAGATCATTTCTATACTAACATGCAAACAATGTGCAACGCATAACACGCTTGGCAAGGACCTGAAACTCTCTCAAACTGAAAAACACCAAAAACCTTCTCAAGCATACAATTTCTGCACAAACTCATCCAACTCTAATTTGGCTCGTGCGTTTTGTGTTTAACTCATCCAAACATATTACATACTTGATACCTAGTAAATCCAAACCATCATCCTTGTTCTGTAACCTCTGTTTCACCACCTTCCATTGTTAACTTTGAAGCTTGCAGTTGGACTTGGTCAGGGAGTTCTATCCACTTTCAGAGCAAGGTAAGAGTTGGAATAGATTCAGGGAAGCTCAAGGAAGCTCAAGCAATCATCAGGCCTCCATTAAAGTCCCTACATTTCCATACATGATTCCAGCTGAAGGAGGTATTTTTTCAAACTCTATCTCCTTATACAGGCAACCTCAAGCCACGATTTGTGAATAAAAAATGTAGTTCTCATCATAACGAAGTTGTACATATCATTGTCTTGCATTTATATTACTTGTGCTAAGAGAATTTGGAGTTTGAAATCTCTAAAAATTTTAGGTCAAAAATTAGGGATTTTAAAATTCTCTTTGATCTTTGATAGTTAGATTACATAATTTATATGGTTGGAATCGTGAGTTCAAATGCTACATTTTTTATGTTATAAGTTTTCATTTTTATGCAAGCATGAGGAAGTTACAGGTTGAACTGGCTATGGCGCGAGGAAGGAGAAGGCATGACAGGTACGAAGTTGTCTTGGACTTTTTGCTTCTTGGGCCTTTTTGTTTTTGCTAAACACCACCCCTGATTTGCTATTACACCCCCTGCTAACTCTTTCATAGTTTTTTATTTTTTTCATTTTTTTTATTTAATACTTTTAATTATTTTCTTTAATGATAAAAAATCCTAAAAAATAACTTAATTATTTGTACACTTTTATTTTATTTTTTTATTATTTCTCACATAAAAATTTAATTTATTTTGGTAAAATGTAATTTATTTTCTTAATAAACTTAAAAATATAATTAAATATACTTAATATTTTTATTTTACATTTCCTATTTACAAATACTTATTTTTTGCACATATTTAATTTTTAATATTTATATACAATATTATTTATTATTTCACACAAAAAATGTACAAATTAATAATATAGAAACCTTATTTTCTTTTAAATAAATAAAATTAGGGTTTAATCCTTTTCAAAAATTAAATCTTTTTTCTTATATCTTTTAGGTTTAAATTAAATATTCCTTTACACAAAAGCAAGACATAAAACATCTTTTCTTTACATACATATTGCATTACATTTTAAATATTGTATTATATTTATTTTAATTCGCGTAAATTCGATTTGGTTGTAATAATATATTTAGCTTTATATTTGTGCAAATCCCCATTCAAACTTGTATTCCCCCCTCCCATAAAATTGTTGTAATGGCTTAGTATATTTACATTATGCAATTTATTGCTTTCATATGCCATGATTAGTAATTAGGGTTTGTATGACAAGAACGAAACAAAACAAATAGAAAACCCTAGATACAAGACAAAATCAAAAGCATAAAAAATAATGCACTTTGCACACAAGAATCCTTAGGGTTTCTCCCACTTGGTTGCCTAAAATAAAATGGCCATGTTACGCATATGAAGTATCTTGGCAAAACAAAACAAATATAATATCATAGCCCCTCGATGACACTATTCAAAAGTTTCCTAAACAAAATGATCTTGGTCCCTCAAAAATGCCAAGATACTTTGCAACATTGCTATCATGGTTGTACGATGACCCACGCCCGTCCCGTGTATATCCAAAGATAGGGTTGTTTACCAAATCAATGGTAAGTCAACAATGTCAAAGGAATAAAAGATGCATAAGAAAGACATTTGAGTAGGTAGATAGCTTCTAAGTTACTTTCTCCATTTCAAACAATCCTTGTTATTTTTCAAAACAAACACACACACATTTCAAAAACATCTTACAAACATTGAAAACATTTTCAAAAGACAAACATCTTTGTATACATTCTTACGAACGAGAATCATTACAAAGATTGCCTAAACGAATGGCCTCTTTTACAAAATACTTTCAAAATCATATCAAACACCATTTCAAACAAACCAAAGCAAGTGATCTAAGCAAGTAACTAAGAGCCCATGGAAAACCATGGATGAAAAGGGTGCTAGCACCTTCCCTTTTCATAATCTACCCCCCGAACTCAAGAAAACCTCTCAAAGGTCTTTCCTGTGCTTTTTCACCTTTCCTTTTGGATAAAAGAAAATTCGGTGGCGACTCTTGCTAACTGCAACATTTGCGATAAAACGCAAAACCTCAAGTCAGTTCTCCCACCACATCACAGAACTGGAGACTCTGCTGGGGAAATTATAAAAGTGGGGTTACCTTAGGTTTTAGATCACATTTATTTGCTTACCTTGTTTGACTTGTTTGCTTTACAATTATGGTTCTTTGTTTGGGTTTAAATCCTCCACCCAGATTTGGGAAATATTATAGGTAAATAGCAATACGTTGTGGAAACTGTGCAGGGTATACTGACATGGTCTAAGAAATAGCTATGTTAGTGTGACATATTTGTGGGTACCGGTAGCCTTTGAGTTAATCAAAGAGAATACAGGGCCACTGAGTGATGTCATGAAGCACTAATGAACTTCTAGAACCCTTTACTTGACCAACTTGGCCTTTTAGGATGTAGTGAGATGACCGGCTTTGGTGCAGTCCGAAGTTGGTAGATACTCGATACTTCACTCATTGAGGGTTGGTTTCTTGGGATATTTAGGTCTCCATTAAAGAGGCTTGAGCTGAAACAATGACCAAGGAAACAATCCAGTGATATTGAGCTCCTTAGAACCCGGTTACTATTTTTAGGACAGGTTGAGCCAACTAAACTTCAAGAGGGTACTTACCTATGAAACCCCATGCAAGCCTAAACTAAGAATTTGTTTGATTTGTTTGTATATGCATGCTTGTACATAACATCATGGACATCATGAACATCATATGCATTCACTAACCATTTCAAGGATTATGGAGATTCATCTTTGTTCTTGTTTTGTAGGATATGGATTCAATTTGCAGGAAAACTATCAAAATCAACCTTGTGAGAATTCCTCCATAACTCAAGGAGCTAGCTTCAAGGATCCCTGAGAACTCTCCATTCACCGAGAGACATGGTCGTCTACTCAACTTGGTCACCTCCAACACAGAGGAGGATATGATGAAGGTTCTCTTCCAGTTCTTTGACCCTTTGCATCATTGCTTCACATTTCCTGACTATCAACTTGTGCCCACTTTGGAAGAATTCTCTCAACTTCTTAGGATTCCTATTCTCAATCAACTACCCTTCAACGGTACGAAAAGAGATCCAAGGCCAGAAGAGATTTCTCAAGCCCTGCACTTGCACTCATATGATATCACAACTCATTGGGAAACTAGAAGTGGTGTCAAAGGCTTCTTGGCAAAGTTTATGTTTGAGAAAGCTCAAAGTTGTTGGAATTCCCTAGACTTGCAAGCATTTAAGGAGATTGTGGCTCTTCTTATCTATGGGATGGTCTTGTTCCCCAATCCTGACCAACTCATAGATGTGAGCACTTTCAAAATCTTCATGTCACGCAACTCGGTGCCTACATTGCTTGGGGATATCTTACACTCTTTTCACACTCGAACAATGAGGAAAAGAGGTGTTCTTATGTGTTGTACTCCTCTCCTGGCAAGATGGTTTATTTCTCATCTTCCCCAATCAGTCTTAAAGAATGAACAAGGTTTGAGGTGGTCACAAAGGTTAATGACACTTAAACATTCAGATATCCATTGGTGTTCTCGATCCAAAGAGAATGTTATCATTGTCGACCATTGTGGGGAATTCCCTAATGTCCATCTACTTGGAATTAGGGGAGGCATCACCTACAACCCATGCTTAGCTCTAAGACAATTTGGTTATGCCCGAAGGGATGGCCCATATGATATGCTGATTTAAGGTTTGGTTTTCGACTACGACAACGACGATCAAGGACTTCGCCAGAGATTCATCTGAGCTTGGAGGATGCTAAACAAGGTGGATAGAAAGACTTTGGGAAACAAGAATTCCATACCTCTTGAGCCTTACCTCAAGTGGGTACGAACCCGCGCTCAAAGTCTTATGATGCCTTATCCTTCCATCCTCCCAGTGATTATTGAGCCTGTTAAGGAGGGAGAAGTTCCATACACTATCCTACATCCTGACATGCCTACATCACTCGAAGACCTACAAAGGGATTGGATACAGCTCAAAGGAGAGCGTGATACTTTCGAAGTCCAATTCTATGCAAGCGAGAAGAAGGTTTTGGAACTCACTCGGCTACTTCGTGAGGAGCAGACTCTAAATACCTACATTGCACCAAAGAGGATGCGCAATGTCTTTTTATCTTAGAATTTTGTATTATTTTGCCCAAGGGGAATTGATGTACTCAAATTCTATCTTATTAATATAACGTGTGTTTCTTTTTGTTTGAAACAAATTTGAATTTTTAAATCCTTGAAAGCATTGCATGTATACATATCATTCATCATAAACATAAACAGATCTTTGCAACAAGTTTCCTCATCTCTCTACTGTTCATTTCAGTAAGATGGATCTCGAACAGACGGTCAAAGACCTTCAAGCTCAAAACACACAGTTTCAACAGTTACTCATGACCTTAGCCAAGGGGCAAGAGGAGATGAGGACTCTGCTAGAGAAAGAGAAAAAGAAGAAAGAGAAGAAGCCAGCTGGTGTGGTAATCATGGGCAGAAGGTTTCAGGGACAAGCTAGAAGGACCTTAGATTTTCCAGCAACATCTGATGAAGGGGAAAGAAAAGGAAAAGAAACGGAAGTTCTGTCAGACTCTGAAGAAGAGGAGGAAGAGGAGGACTACTCTGAACAACAATACCCTCTGACTGATGATAAATGCAAACACCTTGAAGAGCGTTTAAGCGCTATGGAAATCCAGAGGGTACCAGGTCTAGATTTTGAAGAGTTGGGGATGGTGTCAGGAATTGTGATCCCACCAAAGTTTAAAGTGCCTCTATTTGCAAAATATGATGGAGTGTCGTGTCCTAATATGCACCTCCGATCGTATGTCAGGAAGATTCAGCCACACTTTGCCGACAAAGACTTGTGGGTCCACTTTTTCTAAGACAGTTTATCAGGGACACAACTCGATTGGTTTTACCAATTGGAAAGGGCCGACGTCCATAATTGGGAAGACCTGGCCGCAGCTTTCTATAAACAATACCAGTACAACACTGATTTGGCGCCTACCCGTACTGAACTTCAGAGTATGGCTATGGTTTCAAATGAGGGCTTCAAAGATTACGCGCAAAAGTGGAGAGATCTAGCCGGAAGAGTGCAACCCCCTCTGTCTGAAAGGGAGTTGGTGGACATGTTCTTGGGAACTCTATCGGGCCCTTTCTTCAATCATCTAATTGGGAGTTTCTCTGCAGGGTTTACTGAATTGATATTAACCGGTGAAAGGGTGGAAGCTGGTATAAGAAGTGGGAAGATTCAGAAAGATTCGTCTGCCTCTACAGCTGTGACAAAACCCTTCAGTGGGAGGAAGTATCTGCTGTTTATTCACAAAGGAATCAAGGAAGAACTGAACGCCGACCAGTGGTGGGAGCCGTTATGATCCCAAAGCCAGCATCTGACCAGCCTAGAAATAACCAGCCAAGGGTGGAAAGGTCGGTCCGTCAATTCACCAGGATTAACATGACTCTAGCCCAGGTCCTACCACATCTTCTGAAATTGAATCTGGAAACTTTAAAAGAGGTCCCAAAGAATCCCAATACTGCATCCCCTCATTATCATCCAAATTCCAGATGTGCATACCATTCTGAAAGTCCAGGGCACGACACTAATAACTTTTGGGCTCTGAAGAACAAAATTCAAGACCTAATAGATGTGAAGGAAGTTGAGTTTGATGCGCCTGAGAAACCAAATGTCATTTCCGCTTCGATGCCTAGGCATGGTCACAATGCCAATGCTGTCGAGGAAGATTTATTTGTTGCCACAGTGGATGAACTTTTGACTCCGCTCCCGATCATTAAGATGAATTTGTTGAAAGCTGATATATTCCCAGGTTGTAATAAAGACTGTCATATGTGTTTGTCCTCACCAACTGATTGCCCTCTGTTGAAGACAGGTATCCAACGCCTGATTGATAACCAAGAAATTCTGTTTGAGAATGCTCCCATTTTACCCGTTCCTGTTAAAGACATTTCAATAATAACCATCTCTGCCAATCCTTCCAGGGCCCCCAAAAGACCCGTTAGGATTACACCTGCTCCAAAAACTACTCCACTTAAGATCAAAATGCTCGGGCCGGTCCCGTACAAATAAGATAAAACAATACCATGGAATTATGGTGGAGAAATCTACTACCATGGTATCAAACAAGATGAACCGACTGCCGAAGAAGAGAGCTCCGAAGAATAAAATACCAACATTAGCAATATTGCCGGAACTAGCAAGATTACTCGTAGTGGTAGAATCTTCTCTCCAGAGATTTCCCCTCCAAAGGCAGTTTTTGGACCCGTGGCCATTCCGAAGATTACCTATGTACCAGTGATTATACTCGTAAGCATACTCGCCGACAAAGACAACATAATCCTTATCCCTACCAATACTTCCACTATTGAGAATAAAGGAAAAATCATTCAAGAAGAGCCTGTCCAGATGAAGGCTCAATCACTAGCTATCCCCGAAACATCCAAGAAGGAAATGGAAGAAATCCTGAGGATAATAAAGAAGAGTGATTATGATGTGGTTGAACAGTTGGGGCAAACCCCTTCCAAGATCTCCATGCTAGCGTTGTTGTTGTGCTCCGAGGCACATGTGAAAGCTCTGGTAAAATTCTTGAAGACAGCTCATGTGCCACAAGAGACGTTTGCTGACCAATTCCAAGACTATGTGGCCAGTCTGACAGCTGACAATGGCCTAGGCTTCTCTGATGCTGACTTGACACCCAAAGGGAGAAAACACAACGAGACATTACATGTCTTTGTGGAGTGCTGAGGAACTACCCTAGCCCATGTCTTGGTTGACACTGGCTCATCTTTGAACGTCTTACCAAAGAAAGCTCTTGACATATTGGATTGCGAAGGGCTGACGTTAAAACCTAGTAACATAATTGTGAGGGAATTTGATGGCTCGAAGAGGATAGTCCATGGGGAGGTGGACATCCCGATAAAGGTGGGAACCCAGATTTTCAACTCAACCTTCTATGTGATAGACATCCGTCCTTCTTATTCCTGTCTGTTAGGATGCCCCTAGATTCACAATGTCGGTGCGGTCACCTCCACACTACACCAAATGCTGAAGTACCCGGTCCAAGGAAAGATCATAATTGTCCATGGAGAAGAGGAGTACATGATTAGTCATATAAATTCCTTACGATATGTGGAGTTGGATGGCGAGTTCATTGAAACCCCTTTCCAACATTTTGAAGAAGTATCTCAAGAAGTAGCGGCGACCAAGGCGGTATCCTCGATTCCTAAGATCATAAGACCTCCACTTCGGATGTCATCTCTAAAGGACGCAAAGGCAGTAGTGGAAGAGGGTGGATGCACCATCTGGGGGCAGCTTCCGGACATCCCGTATAAATCAGACAAGTTTGGCTTGGGGTTTACTTCAACTGCTCATAAGACTGTGCGTCATGCCTGTGCTGGAGGGCCACCTTTGAAGATTAGTAACAGAGAGGTCAACACAGTGGAAGATGTTGAAGAGGATGGCAGCTTGGAAGATTGGATATTTCCTACTGTCAACAGAGGACTTCGCAACTGGGAAGCCAGAGACTTTGTCCCAATAACTTTCATCTCTCAGTAATTTATCTTTTACATTTTTGTTGGACTTGTAATATTCACAAACAATTCTCACTTTAAAAACCTTGTGTCTTGCCCGAGGCATAATGGTCCATTTGTAAGGGTTTTTATTTTATCTTCATATGACATTCAATGAATCATGGACGCTTTTTCACATATAAACCTTTTGTGCTCCTTATCTTTCTTTTACATTTTATTGTTTAAAGATGGCTATACCCTTACACACACCCACACTCACAAATGAAGGTACCCCTCCATTCCGGATCCCATGGGTAACGATACTGCTATAGCCTTCAGTGACTCTGAAGATCTGATCTACCAAGCCGAATATGAAGGTGAGAAAGATTGTGAGGTGCCAGGGGAATTGGCCAGACTACTACAACAAGAGGAAAGAGCTATTCAGCCTCATGAGGAGCTGTTGGATACAATCAACTTGGGTACTGAGGGAGATAAAAAGGAAATCAAAGTAGGTGCCAGTCTAGAGTCGAGTGTCAAGGAGCATCTAATTCAGTTATTGCATGATTATGTTGAGATCTTTACCTGGTCATACGAAGACATGTCGGGACTCGATACAGACATCGTGGTACATAGTCTACCCACAAGAGAAGATTGTCCACCACTGAAACAAAAAGTCCGTCGCATGAGACCTGACATGTCAGAGAAGATCAAAGCAGAAGTTATGAAACAGTTCAATGCTGGATTTCTGGCTGTTACTTCCTATCCTCAATGGGTTGCTAACATTGTTCCCGTGCCTAAAAAGGATGGTAAAGTACGGATGTGCGTGGATTATAGAGATTTAAACAGGTCCAACCCTAAAGATGATTTTCCACTTCCACACATTGACATCATGGTTGATAATACGGCCCAGCACAAAGTATTTTCCTTCATGGACGGATTCTCAGGATATAACCAAATCAAAATGGCACCTGAGGACATGGAGAAAACTACGTTTGTCACACAGTGAGGCACGTTCTGCTACAAAGTGATTCCATTCGGACTGAAGAATGACGGGGCAACCTATCAACGCGCCATGGTAGCTTTGTTTCATGATATGATACATCATGAGATAGAGGTCTACATAGATGACATGATAGCCCGATCACAAACTGAAGAGGAGCACCTTGATAACTTGCAAAAGTTGTTTGTAAGATTGAAGGAGTACAAACTAAGGTTGAATCCAAACAAGTGCACATTCGGAGTCTGGTCCGGTAAACTCTTAGGTTTCATTGTCAGCAACAAAGGCATCGAGGTTGATCCTGCCAAGGTTAAAGCGATAAAAGAAATGTCTGCTCCTCGTACTGAGAAGGAAGTCAGAGGATTCTTGGGACGCCTAAACTATATCGCCAGATTCATTTCTCACCTAACATCTACTTGTGAACTAATCTTCAAACTGTTGAAGAAAGATCAAGTAGTCAGATGGAATGATGAATGTCAGATTGCTTTTGACAAAATAAAAGAGTATTTACAAGATCCTCCTATCTTGATGCCACCAATCGAGGGAAGACCACTGATCATGTATCTGACTGTTTTAGAGAACTCAATGGGGTGTGTATTGGGGAAGCATGACGAGTCTGGCCGAAAAGAGCCCGCTATTTACTACCTGAGCAAAAAGTTTACCGACTGTGAAACCAGATATTCACTGCTCGAGAAAACTTGTTGCGCTCTAGTATGGGCTGCTTGCTGGCTAAGACAATATATGTTGACTCATACCACTTTACTGATATCTAAGATGGATCCGATAAAGTACATCTTTGAGAAGCCTGCTCTATCTGAGAGGATAGCTAGATGGCAAATGATCCTAACAGAATATGACATACAGTACACAACTCAAAAAGCTATAAAGGGCAGTGTGCTAGCTGATCATCTTGCCCATTAAGCTGTAGAAGATTATCAGTCCATGAAGTTTGAATTCCCGGATGAAGACATTCTGACATTAGACAACTGTGAAGAAATCAGGCCATATGACGGACCTGAACAAGGATCCCGATGGACCCTGTTCTTTGATGAGGCATCCAATGCACTTGGTAATGGTATCGGCGTTGTACTCATATCTCCGGAAGGATGCCATACTCCCTTTACTTCCAGACTCCGCTTCAACTGTACGAACAACATGGTAGAGTACGAAGCATGCATCTTTGGTCTCAAGGCTGCCATAGACTTGGGAATCAAATCTTTAGATTTGTTTGGAGATTCAGCTCTAGTCATCAGTCAGATCAAAGGAGAGTGGGACACTAAGCATCCAAACCTTATCCCTTACAAAGAACATGTTTTGACATTGTTACCACATTTCGAGCAGATTACCTTCGAGCATTTCCCGTGAGAAGAAAATCAGCTAGCAGATGCTCTAGCCACAATGTCATCTTTGTTTAAACTTAATTGGGATAACGAGGCTCCCCAGATCACCATTGAATGAATGGACGAACCAGCACACTGTCACGAGATTAATACTGAAGAAGTAGTGGACCAGCCTTGGTTTCATGAAGTCAAAAGGTGTCTCGAGGCTCAAGAATATCCAGAAGGAGCTTCAATCAATGATAAAAATTTCCTAAGGAGATTCTCCGCTAAGTTCTTCCTAAGTAATGGCATCCTATACAAACGTAATCATAATTATATTCTGCTCCGTTGTGTGGATAAGATTGAAGCTGAAAAGATTATGGTTGAATTACATGAAGGTACCTTTGGCACTCACTCTAGTGGGCATACGACGGTGAAGAAAATTCTACGGACAGGCTACTATTGGTCTACCATGGAAGCAGACTGCTATCAACACTCCCAGACCTGTCATAAGTGTCAAATCTATGCAGACAAGGTACACGTGCCTCCGGTTCCCCTAAATGTCTTAACAGCTCCTCGGCCCTTCGCTATGTGGGGAATTGATATGATTGGGGAGATCAAACCTACAGCCTTCAATGGGCACCATTTCATTCTAGTAGCCATTGACTATTTCATGAAGTGGGTCGAAGCAGCTTCCTTCGCATCTGTTACTAAGAATGTTGTTGCCCGCTTCATCAAGCAGAATCTTATTTGCCGGTACGGTATCCCAGAAAGGATCATCACTGATAACGGTACAAACCTTAACAATACTATGATCACCGCCTTGTGCGAGCAGTTCAAGATTCAACATCACAATTCATCCCCCTATCGTCCAAAGATGAATGGTGCAGTCGAAGCTGCTAATAAAAACATTAAAAAGATCATACAGAAAATGACAGACACCTACAAGGACTGGAATGAAATGCTACTGTTTGCTCTCCACGGGTATCGTACCACGGTTCACACATCAACTGGGGCAACACCCTATTCTTTGGTTTATGGCATGAAGGTTGTCTTGCCTATCGAGGTTCAAATCTCCTCCTTGAGAATTATAAAGGATGCAGGTTTGAGTGAGGACGATTGAATCCAGACCCGGCTTGATCAACTAAACTTAATTGATGAAAAAAGACTTATTTTTGTTTACCATGGTCAGATGTATCAAAAACGTATGATCAAGGCTTTCAACAAGAAAGTCAGACGCCAGGTATATCAAGTTGGAGATCTGGTGATCAAGCGCATCATCTTGCCACAAAGTGATCCTAGGGGCAAATGGACTCCTACCTATGAAGGACCATTTGTAATCAAGAATATATTTTCCGGTGGGGAAATGATCTTAACCACCATGGACGGTGACGACCTGCCACACCCTGCAAACACAGACATAGTCAAAAGATACTACGCATAAGAGACCCGCTAGGTTGACACACCTAGGCAAAAAAGGGCATCCCGGTGAGCCAAAAGGTTCTGGAAAAAATTAGGGATAAAATAAAAAATCTGTACACCCGGAAAGTTGAAAACCCGAAAGGGTGACTTGGGCAAAAAAGGGTTTCCCGGTGGACTGAAAACCCGAAAGGGCGGTCCAGGAAAAAGTTAGGGAATTAAAGCGTATGACTATGTCTCGTCGGATCACTTTGAGAACAATCTCTTCACTGACAAACTCTGAACTTCTGATCAATTCAATCATCTTTGGACGAAGCAACGAATAGACAAGATATTCAGAGATACAGAGGCTATAGCAGAATGGGAACCCCATGGGATTTTCACACATAGCTGTCTTTCTTTGTATAAATTTTTTCTTACTTTTATGACACCATCCTCTTACTAGGATGTCTGTCTCCTTTGTACAAAATACTTATTCAAAGTGAATACAAAGATATATCTTTAAAGTAAATAAAACTATTTGTCCTTTTCTTTTACACGTGTTTTATTTGCAAAAACGTCCAATGATTCATTAATGAACATATGCATTTAAACATAATTACTGTTTACAAATAAACAAAATGGAAAAGAACAATTACTGACATGTTGAAAGAATAGGAAAACGTCTTTAGGCTATTCCATGAATAATCCCTACAGAATGTCATTAAGATCCCCAGCGGAGCTGAAACTTCAAACTATTAATCCCCGGTGGAAACCATCCAGTTTCTCCAAGTTCCCCAGCAAGTTGTCTTGAAGCCTGAAAAGTAACCGGATAACGGCTAACTTCTGTTTCTCCCTAACCTAGGATAATTCCCCAGTAGAGTGACAGATGATCGAAACTCCTGAACTTTTTCCCAAACAGGAATAATCCTTTTCCTCACAGAGTTTCCATTGCTCTCCGACAGAACGAGGATTCCCATTGTTGAATCCCCAGTAGAAGTTATCAAAATTCTCTGGATTCCCCAAGCAGATTCCTCAAGCAATATACAACATTGCTCTCACAACAGAATTTTTGTCAAATACTTCAACTTTAAGACATCAAGAATCCACATATCCTCAGCAACAGTCAAGGATTTATTTTCCTCAGCAGTGCAGCAGATTAGCTCACATACGCATACATCGCATCCATATATCATAAACATCGATAACATGAATGCATTATACCCTGTATTTCATACAACATAACATTGTATATTAGCTAAAATTTTACCCTTTTCAGGATAAGATTAACAGCTACCATTAACAATGTTCAAAGTGTTTAGATACGCTCTAGACACAGATGCCATTATGATACTCATTCAGAGTCTCTTTCAGATACAGTTCAGATACACTCCAGACACGGATGCCATTCTAATACTCATTCTGAGTCTCTTTCAGATACAGTTCAGATACGCTCCAAACACGGATGACATTCTAATACTTATTCAGACTTCAACATTCAGATACAGTTCAGATACGCTCCAGACACGGATGCCATTCTAACATGTATTCAATTTTCAAGTTCATGATACAATCCAGATATGCTCCAGACACAGAAGCCATTATGTTACTCATTCAGATTCAGTCTCCAGATACAGCTCAGATACGTTCCAGATACGGACACCATTCTGATACTTATTCTTTTAATTTACAACTTACAATTCAACAAATATTCTTGGATGGCATCTACAAGCCCATCTCCAACAAGATTCTATCACCTCTCCAAATGGCATATTTAAGCCCATTCCCTCAACTACACTTTGTCGAGTGCAAATTTACGGGCACTCTAGTGTCCAATCATCTTTTACCTTCGAGTCACAAACGGTAAAGCTCGCCAATCTAACTCCTCAGGTTCAAGAAGATTGAACAGGGGCAGTTGTTGTACCCCAAAATTTGCCCTCTCATTTATCAAGACTTTTCTCACAAGACTTCTTTGACTCAAGACAAGATTAGGGTTTGGTCAGCTCAAGACATCTCATCTTGCACTGATAACCCAAAATTAGGGTTTGAGTTTGCACAAGGATTTTTGGACCACCAATGCTTCATGTGACTTTCATACATAATTTTGGACCCCTAAGATTGCTCATGATAATTTTCAAGCCTTGAACCACATTTTTTATCAATCAATTAAACAATTGACCTAAAAATCAGTTGTATTGGGGAAAAAGTCAACCATGGCCAATTTACAGTCAAACTTCATAATTTTTATCCACATCAACATTTTAGACTCATATATACCATTTTATCTAGTTTGGATTACAATTCCTCAAGAAATTTGATCAAATCATCAAAAGGGCAAAATGGTCAAAATTAGGGTTTTGACTGAGGAAGGGCAATTTCTGATTTTTAACCTAGCAATTGACCAATTGAGTTCAAGAATGATTTCAAGGATTCAATGGCATCATCTTTACTTAATTACATGGTTCAAAGCATCTCAAGTTCATTGGATTGACAGATGAAATTTGCAGTCAACTGATCAAAAGTCAATTGTACACTGAAAAGTCAAACTTTGACTTTTTGGTTAAAATCAAGTGCCAAGGGTCATAATTCATCAAAACATTCCCAAATGTGAAACTTGTTCACCAAGAAAACCAAATTTGAAAATTAGGGTTTTAATTTGAAAATTTTCATAACTTAGAATTTTTCAAAGTATAAAATTTTTTATATTTTTTCTCAACTTTACACCACTTTTTCACCATGATGCATTTTGATTCAAGGAAAGTTCCCAACATAAAAGTTGTAGATCCCAGTGAAATATACAACTTTGCTTCATAAACTTTTCCCTAAAGATGCTTGTATCTCAATTTATGAATTTGTGAATACATGGTCATGAACTTCTTAACTTAGTGAAATTTTGCCCTAATTTAGGCAGGTTTTGGACCCAACTTCATGGAAATATTTCACCTAGTTCCAAGAGGTATCTCAAAATGCATTTCAAATATGGATTATATATCACATTGCAAGCTTTCCAAAATTTCCAAGAACTCTCCAAGATCATTTTTGAGTAAAGAGAATCGAAGAGAGGAAGTTGGCATTTTCTCACTTTTTGTTCAAGCCATTTTCATGAAGAACCAAGTTGCAAACCAAACCTATGCTGGCTATTTCATGCTTTACAGGTCCTAAATTTGCTACACACTCCTTAATTAAATGCATACTCAGTGGACAAAGCCTATATCCATGCTTTTGAACTTTTACACAACTTGTAATTCCATTTTGGGCAAAAAGGCTCCATTGCCATTTTCATAAAGAGCAACTTTTGCAAACTTTGTAATCTTGAGCATTGAACTTGTCCCCTTGATGCATGCAAACCACACAGGTCCCAAGAAACTTGTACAAACTCATACCAACCCTAAAGCAAACTGGTACAAGCATGAGAATTTTGTCTTGTCAACTTGCTTCAAGTACAAGAAAAGTGGCAAAAAGGCTAGGGCTTGTACTGCTGATAGAGAGCTGACTTTAGATCATTTCTATACTAACATGCAAACAATGTGCAACACATAACACGCTTGGCAAGGACCTGAAACTCTCTCAAACTGAAAAACACCAAAAACCTGCTCAAGCATACAGTTTCTGCACAAACTCATCCAACTCTCAATTGGCTCGTGCGTTTTGTGTTTAACTCATCCAAACATCTTACATACTTGATACCTAGTCAATCCAAACCATCATCCTTGTTTTGTAACCTCTATTTCACCACCTGCCATTGTCAACTTTGAAGCTTGCAGTTGGACTTGGTCAGGGAGTTCTAGCCACTTTCAGAGCAAGGTAAGAGTTAGAATAGATTCAGGGAAGCTCAAGGAAGCTCAAGCAATCATCAGGCCTCCATTAAAGTCCCTACATTTCCATACACGATTCCAGCTGAAGGAGGTATTTTTTCAAACTTTATCTCCTTATACAGGCAACCTCAAGCCACGATTTGTGAATAAAAAATGTAATTCTCATCATAACGAAGTTGTACATATCATTATTTTGCATTTATATTACTTGTGCTAAGAGAATTTGAAGTTTGAAATCTCTGAAAATTTTAGGTCAGAAATTAGGGATTTTAAAATACTCTTTGATCTTTGATAGTTAGATTACATAATTTATATGGTTGGAATTGTGAGTTCAAATGCTACATTTTTTATGTTATATGTTTTCATTTTTATGCAAGCATGAGAAAGTTACAGGTTGAACTAGCTATGGCGCGAGGAAGGAGAAGGCAGGACAGGGACGAAGCTGTCTTGGGCTTTTTGCTTCTTGGGCCTTTTTGTTTTTGCTAAACACCACCCCTGATTTGTTATTACACCCCCTGCTAACTCTTTCATATTTTTTTATTTTTTTCATTTTTTTATTTAATACTTTTAGTTATTTTCTTTAATGATAAAAAATCCTAAAAATAACTTAATTATTTTTACACTTTTATTTTATTTTTTTATTATTTCTCACATAAAAATTTAATTTATTTTGATAAAATGTAATTTATTTTCTTAATAAACTTAAAAATATAATTAAATATACTTAATATTTTTATTTTACATTTCCTATTTACAAATACTTATTTTTTGCACATATTTAATTTTTAATATTTATATACAATATTATTTATTATTTCACACAAAAAATGCACAAATTAATAATATAGAAACCTTATTTTCTTTTAAATAAATAAAATTAGGGTTTAATCCTTTTCAAAAATTAAATCTTTTTCTTATATTTTTTAGGTTTAAATTAAATATTCCTTTACACAAAAGCAAGACATAAAACATCTTTTCTTTACATACATATTACATTACATTTTAAATATTGTATTATATTTATTTTAATTCGCGCAAATTCGATTTGGTTGTAATAATATATTTAGCTTTATATTTGTGCAAATCCCCATTCAAACTTGTATTCCCCCCTCCCGTAAAATTGTTGTAATAGCTTAGTATATTTACCTTATGCAATTTATTGCTTTCATATGCCATGATTAGTAATTAGGGTTTGTATGACAAGAACGAAACAAAACAGATAGAAAACCCTAGATACAAGACAAAATCAAAAGCATGAAAAATAATGCACTTTGCACACAAGCACCCTTAGGGTTTCTCCCACTTGGTTGCCTAAAATAAAATGGCCATGTTACGCATGCGAAGTATCTTGGCAAAACAAAACAAATATAAGATCATAGCCCCTCGATGACGCTATTCAAAAGTTGCCTAAACAAAATGATCTTGGTCCCTCAAAAATGCCAAGATACTTTGCAACATTGCTATCATGGTTGTACGATGACCCACGCTCGTCCCGTGTATAACCAAAGATAGGGTTGCTTACTAAATCAATGGTAAGTCAACAATGTCAAAGGAATAGAAGATGCATAAGAAAGACATTTGAGTAGGTAGATAGCTTCTAAGTTACTTGCTTCATTTTAAACAATCCTTGCTATTTTTCAAAACAAACACACACACATTTCAAAAACATCTTACAAACATTGAAAATATTTTCAAAAGACAAACATCTTTGTATACATTCTTGCGAACGAGAATCATTACAAAGATTGCCTAAACGAATGGCCTCTTTTACAAAATACTTTCAAAATCACATCAAACACCATTTCAAACAAACCAAAGCAAGTGATCTAAGCAAGTAACTAAAAGCTCATGGAAAACCATGGATGAAAAGGGTACTAGCACCTTCCCTTTTCATAATCTACCCCCCGAACTCAAGAAAACCTCTCAAAGGTATTTCCTGTGCTTTTTCACCTTTCCTTTTGGATAAAAAAAAGTCGGTGGTGACTCTTGCTAACCGCAACATTTGCAATAAAACGCAAAACCTCAAATCAGTTCTCCCACCGCATCACACCATCCAACTATTAAACCCGGGGCATCCACAACTCAATCGATTATACTCAAGATTAAAAAGACTTTCTAACTCAAATTCACACAACGGAAATAACATGTTATCCTCAATAGTTTCTCGATCATATTTACACACAAATAAATGCGGCATTATCGTCACCTTTATCGAAACTAAACCTCGAATTCACTCACAATTAGAATCAAGCAAAGTGATGCCATCACTTAAGTTTCAGGCATGAAAAACACGGTATTACAAGTGAATTTCACCTCATTTTGACATTAAGAACTTTTCCGATTCATCTCGGACAGCATAACAGTAACAAATTCTCCATCACTACTTAACAGGAACAAACCAGAATTTTCATACAAGTTGTAACATGAAACAAACTTTGCAATCCTATTCTAACTATATCAAACACGAACAAAAACATTGTAACACTATCCAATCTTTTTTTCCTAATTATACGCTACGAATTTCAACAGACAGCATAACGTTTACAACGCAATCAGGCCATTCTGTCTAGATTTTATCATAAATATTTCACAGCAAAACACTTACTAATTCAAATCAAAATAAATTACTAACACAAGCATCAATCCAATATCGAACTGAACATATTTATAGGGTGTCGACAAGCTTACCAATGACGGAGTTGTTGAGCTGAGAAGCGCTGCGGGACTAGCGGAGGTACTGGCTGCAGAATCGGCAGTCAACCGCGTCTGAACTCTGAAACAGACTGTGGAAAGGATAGTGCAGCATGAGCAATGAAGATCGTTGTTGTTGGTAGTTGCTCGGAGTTTTTGGAGGGCGAGGTTACTGTGAAGAGGAATCAGGGACGTTGGGTTGTTGTGAGGTGAATCAGATGGTGGTGAGAAGAAACAGAGGCGGAGGGTAATTGGCGCGAGAGTCTGTGGCTTGCGGAAATTGAAGGATGTTTTGGTAGCAGTGAAGGGTAAATCGGACAGATGAAGGGGATGATGAAGGTGATTGGGTGTATGCTGGGTTGTGGGAAGATAAACGGACGCAAGCAAATGGAAATTGTGGTTCCAAACAGGGATGGATGGCAAGGACGTTGATGGTGTTGTGTTACGTAGAGGGAGTTGTTGACAGTTGGATGATTTTGTTGTTGTATATTGAAGAGAGAGTTTTTGTTGTGTGTGTTGAACAAAGAAGAGAAATGAGGTTTATAGAAGGATGAAGAGGGATTCAATTTCTGATTTGCAATTCCATTCGCTATTTTCTCTTTTCTATATCGATCCTGCACTTTCTCTTACAACCAATCAGAATAAAGCATAATTTAACATGTATTTTTTTAATGACCAAAAAGCCCTCTAATGATAAAAAAGACGTAAAAAAATGAAAGAGCAAAAATTAATGCAATTTAAAATAATTTTGTTTTAATTTTTCTGAATAAAAAAATAGAGACCCAAAATGACTAAAAACGATAAAATATGGACATTAATCTATCTGGAAAAAAAAATGAATACATTAAAATAAACTACATGTCACAAAGATTAATGAAAAAATATTCAAATGATCAAAATCAAAATAAAACGAGAATAAAAATATCAGGTTGAACAAACATTTACGGTTAAAAATGAGACCTCAAATTGTACCAAAAAATGAACCGAGCATACTGTCATGATCTACGCGAAACATATTTCATAAAATGATCAGTAAAAGGTGAAAATTTGAAATATTTTTCTCGCAAATTTTCCGCACAATATCAAATTGCTTTTAACAATCTGTCTGTAAAACCAAAATATTAATATTATCAACATATAAACAACTTGGAGCAATGCAAGAAACGAGTAAAGAGATAAAAATGCATGAAGTGAAATATCATATGTTTTTCAACTACAAAACGATGCAAACATTGATTAAACTGACTTTTGGTCAACTTAAATACGACTAATGATGCAAAATGTGATGAATGAAGATATTTATTGAAGATTGTGACCAAATAACAAAGTATGATATGAAAGTGCGACTAAAAAATGTTAGGGGTGAAATTTGGGGTGCAACAGTGTTGAGTGAAGCTTTGTTGATTTTAAAATCCAAGTTATATCCTCCACTTTGAGATAACGCGAATTCTCCTTTCTCATAATCGTGGGTAGTAAGTATGTTTTCCACGTGGATACGGCGATGATGTCTTATCTCTTAAAAATAACCAACACACTTGTGTTTTAAAATTTTTAAAGATGAACTACGAGTACCCTGATCCCTTATTGCATGGAAGATGGTACGTAGGCACTAAAGGTTCACAACCGCGACGAGTGTAAAAATCATAAAAAAAATACTTCTTTTCTCATCTCCACCATCTATTTTTCATACAACATTTTATAGCCAAAATACACAGATTTTCAAAGAGGTTCATGCGGAGTACCGTAGATGTTTAGGGTGCTAATACCTCCCATTTGCATAATCAACCCCCGAACTTAGATTTTCTCCCCTCTTTTTGGGTTATTCGCTCTTTTTCCATTTTTTTGGAAACAATAAAGCGCGGTGGCGATTTTTATTTTGATCTGTGCGAGTCAAGCCAATCCAATGGCTTAGTCTCAATATTTCTACCATTATAAGATCATTAGCTTCCTTAATCATGGTGACCTTCGGTTGCTAATTTCCTAGTAAGACATCTCAAAAACTTTGTTAGTAGAAATTGCATTGGAAATAAGAATACCAAGTGTGTTCAAACAATTAATGAGATTTGATGAATTTTTATTATCATCATAATTCCACAGTGCTTCCGGCTTAGATGTGACAACGAAATTAGTATTGTTTTGAGTAATAGCGTTACACATATCCTTGTCATATAAATTAAAATAAATGTATATACAAGCTTTTCAATAACTATAGTTTTCTTCTAGAAAAAATTTGGGGTTGTTTTGTAAATCCCTGTAGGTTCGTACGTCATTTTCTAGTAAGAGTTTCGAAGCACGAAATTAACCAGAGCTCTTATACCACTTGTTAGATTACATCACTGGATCTAGATGGGGGTGAATAGATCCCCAAATAAAAATTACCTTTCAAAAAGATTATTTAAAACTTATTTGAAAAACAATGTTGAGCGGAAGGATTTTGGTCTAGATCAACATAGTAGTCTAAACGAACCTAGTTATTGGAAACTCGGACATGCACGAGCCATATGGAATTAACATAATGATAAAATAAATCAACATAATAATATATCAATTAACCGTTTAATATTCAACACAACAGTTTCCTATTTCTAATGAAATCATATTAAATACATAACATGACAATTTATCGAACATGTGGCGCGCAATCAATTTTTAAAAAATTTCTTTGAGATTTGTTGACATGCAAAAGCACTTACAATCAAAGTGATTATAAGATAACCAACAAAACAATTTAAACTTTAATAATAAAATAGATATTTTATACAAATCAATCGATCAAACAACACATTCAACACATTGCATATAGAGAGTAAATGAAAGTAAGAGATAGAATATTTCAATTTTCCTTTGAATTAAACAAGCTAAACAATTTGTCAAACACTTGGCGTGCAATCAAAGTTTCAAAATTTTACTTTGTATTGTGTTGATATGAAAAAGCACTTATAATCAAAAGTGATTATAAGCAACTCAACACACAATTCAAAATGAAAACAGTTTCAGAAAATTCCTACGCGTCGATAAATTACTCAATGCTATTTGACAAATCGATGTATAAATATTAAATCAAGTAAAGAAATAAAAGAAAAGAGATGCAAAGATTTGTTCAGGAAGTTCACCAATCATCCTCTTTATGGCTACATCTCCCCCCAATTCCAAATTTGGAATTAGGATAATTTATTACTTTGCAAAAGTATGATTACAAAAGAAGTTTTCAGAGCAACTATACAAAATATATTTGTTTGATGTCAATTCAACCCCTTCTCTTTTTTTTATCTTCAACAAGACCAAGACCGATATATGTAAACTATTCTCCGCTTAAGCTACTTCCTTAAAAGGATTTCAAACACCCAAAGGTTCCTTACAAACATCTCAAACACTCCAAGGGATTTTTCACTCGAGTAAATTCGATTACAAACCCACAAGAGCTCAACCAAAACCAATTGGAAATCCACAATTCCTTGTCTAGATGGCACCCCGACGGAACATCATCACAATGTAATGTTAGTGTGTATGCATAGATTGGAAGGTTGAAGATGAAGAGAAAAAGTAGGCTAATTTTATGGTATCGTCAAGTTGGAATGATGCATGAATGATATATTTATAGTTGGACTCTTTTTAGGTAAAAGAGGGTACTTTCGAAATGAAAAAATAATGAAAAAAATAACCCACAAAACAGTATGTGTCGACCTAGAAATTTTATGTGTCGACACATGAGAAACAATGGCTAAAAGCTTTAATAATGCAGTACATGTGCTGACATATAAATCGTATGTATCGATGCATAGGTTATATGTGTCGACCTAAAAATTGTATGTGTCGACACATACTGAAGCTTTTAAGAAAATGCAGAATTTATGTGTCGGCACATAGAAATTTCAGGTCGACACATAAGTGTTATTTTTGTGCAAAAAGTGATTTTTCATGATTGTGATCAATTTTAAGGTTGCTTTAAATGATTCCTAAGACCTCTAATGCAAAGGGGTGCCACAAGACATAAGAATACCGTCCACCATACTGAAATGCTAGAATGCTTTCTGAGTTTTGACATCATACAAAACATCTAATAGTGAAGTTGCACTCACATCCTTGTTGTCAATCTGTTGCACCAGAGGTTTCTTCACTTCAACCTCTGTCTTTTCCAACATAAATCTAATCCAAATTTCTTCATACGCAACATAGGAACATGCTATATATTCAACCTCACACGATGACAATGCCACCACAGGTTGCTTTCTCGAGCACCTTGAGATTGGGGAACCAAATACTTGAAAGAAGTAACTAGTTGTGCTTCTTCGGTCTTCTTTATCTCTATACCAATCGCCATATGAATATAAATTAATCACAACTTATTTTCCCTTAAAATCTCGTGGAAATAGAATTCCACAGTTTATTGATCCATTTAAGTATTTCAGGTTTCTTCTTACAGTCTTCATGTGTGACACCCTTGGTTCACTCATGTATTTGCTCACCAATCCGACTGAAAAGCCTATATCGGGTCGACTGTTGCACACATATCTCAGAGATCTGACAATTTGTTTGAACAAAGTTACATCGACTTTGTCTTCATTTCCATGCTTCTCTAGCTTCAAATTTGGTTCGATAGGTGGGGATGCAGGATTTGAATCATTCATTCTGAATATCTTGAGTATTTCTTTGACATACTTCTATTGAGGTAGCACCATACCTTATTTAGTAATTTTAAATTCCATGCCTAAGAAATATGACAGGTTTCTCAGATCTGGCATTTCAAATTCCATCTTCATCAACTCTTTGAATTTCGACAAGTTCTCCAAGCTATTTCTAATTACCAGCAAATCATTACCATATAAGCAGGTGATTTTTATATATTGTGCCACAACCTAAACATAAATACCATACTCAAATTTACATTCCCAATTCAACTAAGTATGATTCAATTTTCTTGTTCTATGCCCTAGGTGCCCGATTGAGACCATTAAGGGATTTGTACAACTTGTACACTTTCCTTGCTTTCTCCTATATCACAAACCAGGAGGTTGTGTAAAATATACCTCTTCATCTAAAGGAACATTCAAAAATGCTTATTTCACATCTAAGTGAAATTTCGACCAACCTTGCTTGCATGCCAAGGCTACCACCAATCTGACAATCTCTAATATTTCAACTAGTGCATATACTTCAGAGTAGTCGAGTCCTGCTCTTTGAAGAAATCCTTGAGTTACTAATCTTTCCTTATATCTTTCTATCTATCCATCAACATTGTGCTTCAACTTGAACACCCATTTCACTTCGATAGCTTTTTTGTGCGTTGACAATTCAACTAGCTCTCGTGTGTTATTTTTGTAGATCACTTGTAACTCTTTGACCATAACTGACTCCCACTATTTATTATTTAAAGACTCACTATAGTTGATTGGTTCAACACCTGCAAGTAAAGAAAAATGAATTAATTCTCCATCTGGTGTGACTTCATCATCACCAACCACTTCATAGTCTTGATATCTTACTGGAGAAACTCTAGTTCTATGAGGTCTTTGGCTTGTTCTAGCCATACCCTCTTGATTATCTGCTTCAACTTTGATTAATTGGATTAAATATATTGTATGCTCCAGTTTTGTGATATCCCACCAGAATCATAGGTTCACTTTTATCAGTAAGCTTCATTCTTCTTGTATCAGAAACATGCTTGTAGCAAATAGAGCCAGACATCTTGAGATGACTCGTTGATGGTTGTTTGCCACTCCATACTTCTTCAAGAACCTTATTCTTCAATTTCTTGGTAGGGCACCTGTTCAGTACATAAACAACAGTGGTGACAGCTTCACCCCATAAAGATTTTGGCAAATTATTCTGCTTCAGCATGCATATCGCCATATCCAATATGGTACTGTTTTTTCTTTCTGCTATTACATTATCTTGAGGTGGGAAAGGAGCAGTTACCTCATGCTCAATTACATATTCTGCACAAAACTCCTCAAATAGCTTGGATGTGTATTCACCACCTTCATATGTTCGTAGAACTTTGATCTTCTTTTCACTATGGTTTTCGACAACAATCTTGAATCTCTTAAAGATTTAAAATGCTTTGTCCTTTCACTTGATCACATAGACCCAAAGCTTCGACTATGCTCATCTACAAATGACACAAAGTACATGTTCCCACCAATGGTATTATCCTTAAACATGCCACATACATCTGAATGTACTACTTCTAGTATGAAAGAGGAACTTATTGGCATAGTCGAAACAAAAGACTTTCTAGATTGCTTCCCTACTAGGCAACCTTCAGAGAGTTTTTCGGGCATCTCAATACTTGGTATACCAGTTACCATATCTTGAGTAATTAGTTGATTGAGTGACCTAAAGTTCAGATGGCCAAACCTCAAATGCCACATCCAACTAAGCTTGTGGTCTACAACTGTTTTTAGGCATTGTACCTCATTCGAACTAATCATGTTCTTAAATATCCTATTCTTCGACAGAGGAGATTTTAATACCAGATTACGATGAGTGTTGAACATTTCTAAGGCTCCATCTTTCATAACCATTGAGAAACCTTTTTCGACCAGTTGTCCAACACTTAGAAGAATGCACTTCATTCTAACTACATAGAGTACATCTTTGATCATAGCCTTTGCTCCATTGCTCCTTTGAATAACTATGTTGTCAGTACCTTGTACTTGTAACCAGCTATTATCTGCAAGTTTGACCCTACTCTTCTTCGACTCGTCGAAATCTACTAACCACACTTTTCTACCAGTCATGTGATTCGAGCAGCATGTGTTAAGGAACTAGATCTTGGAGTCAACGTGATCATCACAACTGCAGCCATAACCACCATATATTCATAACCATCTGAATCTTGACGTGCAAGGTTTTCTTCTTCCTCCTTGTCTTTTGTCACTCTATTGTCTTTCTTGTACCAACAATTTTTGGCCAAGTGACCCCATATTTCATAGTTATAGCACTGCACGCCTTTTTTTATATCTTTTTTGTATTTTTGATATGAGTTTCCTTCTCCTCTTTTCGAGGATTTAGAAGCCCTGTCATCGACTTTAAGATTTTGAGGGTTTGACCAAGACTTCTTGCTCTGAGTCTTGTCTCTTTTGCCCTTGAACTTGTTGGAACCATCATGTTTCTTCCATGTATTAGCATGTATATCTTGTATCGAATCTTAAACACATTTCCTTTCGATAATCCTCATCTCATGTGCCTCCAACGAACCAACCAAATCTTCCAGTTTTAGGGTTTCAAGATTGTTGGATTCTTGAATAGCTACGTTAACGTGATCAAAGAGAGAGGTAAACATATGCATTATCTCCTCAACTATAATCTTATCAGTTAGGGTTTCACCATAACCTTTCATGAGATTGACAAAATTCTCCACCTTTGAGACGTAGCCTACAATATTTTCTTCTTCTCCCATCTAGCGTAATTCATATTGCCTTCGCAATGTCTGCAACTTGACAGTTTTATCCTTCTCACCTCTTTCATAATACTTGACAAGAATATCTCATGTCTCCTTCGTCGATTTAGCATGAGAAATCTAATCAAAACTCACCGCATCTACTGCCGACTGAATACAAAATGCAGCCTTGTAGTCTTTCTTCTTAGCATCCTTATGACTTACCTCTGAGCATCACTTGCGTTGTCAGCAAGTTCAGGAACGTCATTGATGACAACTTCAAGGGTTTCATAGAAATCGAATAAGGATTTCATCAACTTACTCCATCGAATCTAATTCTTGCCATCAAGAATTAGGAATATTGTTGCCACCATTCATCTCTACAGCAAATATGATTCACAATCTCTGGAAATACGATCACTGACGTGCAGTTCTTGAAAACACAATCAAAAAACTAACCAGAAACTTTAGATATCAATCTGTTAATACGTGAGACACTTTAAATGAGAAAAGAATGAGAGAGAATAGAGAATACGAATTATTATCATTGAAAATTGTAAAAACTAAATTCAATATATATATATATATATATATATATATATATATATATATATATATATATATATATATATATATATATATAACCAAATTCAAGTACAAATTTTAATCTTAATTAACTTGAATTTGAACTACAACTTAAATTATATCACAATAATTATTTTTTAAATTATGTCTTTTCTGATATAATCTTTTGTTTATTAAATTCCATATTTAATTTTAGTAATAGATAAAACCTTATTGCATATAAAAAATATTGATTCGGCTAACTAAGGTCCAGTCAGTGAATGACTGGTTGACGTGATTCTTTAACAAATTTATCTCTCTCAATATTTGAACCTTATCCCAACAATAACACCAATTCCTGGTTTTTTTTTTTACCCAAATACCACCTTATTAAAGTTTTTTTTTTTTCAAAATACCACAACTTAAAAATAAATTATTCAAAATATCAGTTTTTATCACGTGTTCAGTCATCCATTAAACAAACTAATAAAAAAAAATCTCTAAATACTTAGCTATTTAATAGCCGAACGAATATTACATATTTTTTTAATATTCGTTCAGTCATTAGATAGTTAAACATTTAAAGAAGAACAAATTTTTTATTAATTCGTTTAATAAATGATCGAACGTCCGATAAAAAAAGTGACATTTTAGACAACTATTTTTAAGTTACAGTATTTTGGGATATTTTTTTCAATAAGGTGGCGTTTGGGTAAAAATAATCCCAATTCCTATACGACTAATCTTTCTTATTTTTCCTACTCTTCCCCCATCAGCAATGGCTCCTATTCAATCCTACTACATCAACATATTCTTCATACTATTATAAAAAAAAATCAAATCAAAATATAAAAATGAAAAAGGACAACCAAACTAACAAAGATTTGCATATAATAATAAATAATATTTTAAAGTTTATGCATAGTATTGAGATCGTTGTGATATATTATTATAGTGCCGTATTAAACTTAATAATGAATAAAAATAGAGAGAAGCAAAATCACTTGGAATTTGCAAAAGAAAAGCTTTCCCTTTCACTTAACCAAAACGCGCGTTTGGCTTTTTTCTCATGCACCGTTTCTTTCGTGATTGCTAATAGCTAGATAGATAGACTCGTGGAGAATTGGATTTGTTATTTTGTTTTGAGAATTTTAAATTATAATAAGTCTAATAATAATAATAATAATAAATACTTTAATACACATTGATATTAAATATTAAATGAAAATAATATTATTTAAGTTTTATGGATGAGAAGGAATTAAAAGCTATGATTGAATAGTATTATGATGATGAATAATAAAGACAAAAACTGCCTCTATTTTTGTCTTTTTGAATGGATGAACACAAGACTTTTCTTTCAGCGTACAACACAACACGTATACGACAAAATAACACTGTTTTTTAATTAGTCGTTGCAAACTGCTATAGCTTTTTGAGTTGGAATTTCTTACTTCCAATGTAACGTTTTTTTGGGGCTAAAAGTAAGTACATTTTATAGAATTCAAAGTTGAAAAGTGTTTGTGCTCATTACCATGTTTAGTTTTTATTATTATCTTTACGAAAAGAAAGATTAAGAAATAAAATGTTTGGTTTGAGAGGAATGAGTGATGCAACACTTGGGTTTGGTCTGTGGAGATTTGGCAAGAATGCACTATGAAAAAAAGTGTCACATTGAATGATAAAGAACTCTGTACTTTTTAAGTTTGAGAGTGGAGTTGACATCCTATCCATTTCTCAAAAGAAATGAAGAGTTCTATTATTTATGTTTTTGATGTATGATACACATTATTTTGAAATTTGTGACATGTATCTTATATAATTTTATATTTATATATTAAAAAATTTAGTAATTTTGTTCTCCACTTCTCAAAGAAATAGAGAGGAACTTCACTCATATGAAGGAGGGATGGAGAGAAATTTTATTAGTATAACCTATTTTTAATATATAAAAACTAATAATCATCAAATTTATGTCATTAGCCTAACTAAAACTAGTTAGAGAGTGATTTTCATGTCCCTAAAAATAATTATAACATGTAATCATAAATTAACTTAAAAACCTACTTAATTTTTACGTATTGACATAACTTTTCACATATCGGTCATTGGAAATATAAACAATCCCAAATTTGCATTGGACGAAGAACAACCCTTCTAATATATTTTTCACTCATCAAATTCATCTATAAAACAAAAAGGTTATCTCATTCCTCTACACTGCATCTGAAGACTCTTTCTTTTCTGTTGGACAACATTTTCGAATTGATCTCACGGTCAGCTTCTGACTACACATTTCCTTTGTCTTCGTCTTTGTGTGATATGCAGTCGTTTTACATAATCTATTATTACTTTTTCTTTTGTTTTTGCTTTTATTGATTCATGATGTTGTTCACAGTTCCAGAAAATGAGTCAAAAATTTGACTGCGTCAAGGACATTAACGATACAAAGGAGACATGGAGATTGACTGTTTGAATCATTGATTCATGGAGCGTTATTAATAGTAAGGGTGTCGAGCATTTGGAGATGGTTATCATGAATGCAACGGTAATATATTACAAACATTTGAAATCATTTTATATTTTATTGTATTTTTCGTTCTGTCGACGTTGGCATTAATTGTTTTTTCGTTTTATCGTTAGGGTGACATGATACAAGCTTTGATTCGTGTTGATCAAACACCCAAATGGAAAGAACGAATTTAAGAAAATATGACTTGCATAATCAACAATGGCACAAGTTTTAACAATGATTTTCAGTGGAAGCTTTGTGATCATTCAAAGAAGTTCGTGTTTTTTGGTAGTACGACTATGAAAGCTATTGATGTTTAGAATCTTCCTCCGAAAAACTATTATTTCAAAGACTTTTCAGATATTCTTGGAAGCAAATGCCAGTTTAACAGACTTGAAGGTCAAATACTATGCATTTGATTGGATTTTTACTAAATTTCTTTATTATGAACATATATTTTAATCTTGAGTAGTTATTTAAAATATCTACTTTTATTCTGTTTTGTAGATGTTATTGATGTTGTACAAGAAATCAATAATTTTCAGTATAACACACTAGGGAAAAAGACATTTATTTCCCTAAATCTTAAAGACTTGACGTAAACTATTTCATTCAAGCTTTTTTCAGTCTAATAATGAAATATGTGTTTCAATCCTTAATTTTAATATTTTCTTAATCTTAACACAAAAAAAAAAAAACACACACACACACACACATATATATATATATATATATATATATATATATATATATATATATATATATATATATATATATATATATATATATATATATATATATATATATATATATATATATATATATATATATATATATATATATATATATATATATAGACTTTTAATACTCATAATAGTGGTAACTTAATACACTGCATATTATGGGAAAGCTATGGATCTAAATTTTTTGGACTACTATCATGATGAAAATAGCTGTGGTTTTATTGTTATTGTAATAACTCATGCAATGATCAAGGATTCACAAGGTGTATACTCCATAATTTTTTTCTTATTTATCTCAACTCTGGTTCAATTTGATCCCATTTTTAAATTGTTTAAATTACAGTTTCAAATGGATGGAGTGGATCTAAGTTGCTAATTAATGAAGACATTATAGAGATCACTGATTTTTTTCTAAGTAAAAATATTAACCATCCATACTGTTAAATTAGGTTTCTTAATTTATTGCCAATCGTTTACATGGATTGAGTTATAATGATACATGTTACCTGCAAACACTACGCCAAAAAAGACCTAAGAAAGTGTTTTTTTTGCCCTTTAGCAGCGCTTAAAAGCGCTGCCTATGGTGGCGATGCCGTAGGTATAGATAACGCTTTTTTTTTACGCAAAAGCGCTGCCATATGTATTCTTTAGCAGCGCTTTTCCATGGAAAAGCGCTTTCTAAGGTAGGCCTCTAGCAGCGCTTTTTCCTGAAAAAACGTTTTCTATTGATCCCCTTTAGACAGCGCTGTCTAATGTATTTTTTAAGGCATCTTTAGGCAGCGCTTTTCTAGGAAAAGCGCTTTCTAAAAGGCGTTTAGCAGCGCTTTTTCCTAAAAAGCGCTTTCGTTGCTTTACGTGAATTTAAACATTTTTTATGTAAAAACGTTGTGTATTCTTTCTTTTTTAGAAGGCATATTTTTGGGAATAATCTCATAAACCTGTACTTCAAGCCTTACATTTCAACAACCCTTTAGTTCAACAAAGAAGTTGTTACATACCAAAAAAAAAGGCATTATATACCATTATAATACCATTATAATACCAAAATATAAACACCATTATAATTCAATTCACATGTTTGCTACTAAGTAGGAGGAGGATGCACTATAATAAGGACAAATTTATGACTATTTCGAACAACAAACTTCAAGAATTTCGTATAAAACTGATAGTACTCAAGTACAACAAAATCTTCTATTCGAATCCGCTTATATATGATATGTGCCAAATTTGTTTCAGCCTGAAATCGCCAAAATCCGACGAGCGGGCGGTCCTGGTCCTGCAAATAAGGTATGAACAGAACAACACAGTCAATTAAACTAACTTGGGTCCAACACAATTAAAAATTTTCATAACACTTTTCAACTTCCAATACCTTATATGATTCTTTTCTGAATAAAGTATTCACACAATTCCTCCTTGATTTCTTCCAATTGATTTTTCGTGTAATGAGCACACTTGCATTCATCAAAGTACTACATAACAAAACATAATATGCATGATTTAGTTAAAAGTAATAAATTATATGAAATATCCGATAAATATTAAAATAAATCCTAAGTTATAAATCCATACCGTGATTGGAATCTCTATTCGATTCAAAAGAATGATTTCTTTCATAAACTTCAAAACAAAGTATCTGCAATCTATACTGTTACGATGTTGAGCACACTACATAGAAAAACAAATAAGAATGTATAGTTGTCTTGTTTTATCAAGTAGCATCACTATTATAAGCAAAATTGTGAAAATTAATGTTCCTCCACTTTGATCCATGTAATGTTGCTTGATCTAGACCGTGATACTCGAGCTTCTCTTTAAGAGAGAAATAGTTGTATTGATCTAACAAAATAAAAACATATATTTAGAACAATCTCACATAAATAATTAAATATACAAATACACACGAATATTTAGAACAATCACACTTACGTATCAATCATTAACTTCATATCTGGATAATTTGTCCATTCACCATCTACCGAATTCAAATAATACACCACTTCTTTGAAAGGATCAATAGTAACCAACAACCAATGATGTCTATAAATTAAAACAAAAGTTTAGATGATAATCTTCAACACAAAAGATACAAAGATTAGAATGAACTTAGAATGAAGTACTAACCCCACAGGAATCGTATTATACGGTAAAAGATACAAGCTTTTTGTACTGCTGGCCATGAATCTCTCAACTAAGTGATTTCTTACTGAATTTGGATCCTGAACAATTGACGTTCCGTTGACACGGGAGGCATACACAAAATGGAATCTGTTTGACAATTGATTCCCGCGCATCAATTTTTCATACAAGAACTTTAAATAAAACTATAATAAACATTAGACTATTTCCATTGAAATGTGTAAATAAATTGTTCGATTAATTAAATAATAGATTGATCGCATTACCGGATGTATGAGTGTATAACACCGATGCCTAATTCTGTATGCTAAAAAATTTGTTCCATTTCCTCTTTTGCAATTGTTTCGAAGTAAGAAAAACCAAATATACCTTCCTCCATATCTATTTGACGAATAGCACCATTCATCAAATCTGATGTTCCCACAAGTGTTTCAAGACACATCTAGAATTGAGGTACAAAAGTTTTTCTTGCCCCGGTTTTTGGAAGATCATTTTTCTTGTTGGGTACGCTACTAAATTTTTGGCTCACTTGTTGTGACCGTTGAGAAGGTACCTAAAAATCATATAACTTAGGTAAATTATAAAATCATGCAGTTTTTGAATTCGGATCATATAATTAACACTTTAAATGTACCTCTTTTTGTGATGCAATAGACTCGTTGTGTCGCAAAATCTCTTTATCCTTAGATGCGGGTTTGTAGGAGTCTAAAATTAACATGTAATAAAAATGTACGTAATGGTTCAGAATTGAAACTTGAATACGAAAAGATTCATAATGGTTTTCAACATACCTCATCATCTATGAAAATGAGGTCAGACGACCATGCAACAAATGATCCTATTGCATCTCGTAGCAATGTTGTCTCTGAAATAATGTCAGGTACCGGTAGCAACGCATCCAGATCAAATGCAACATCAACTGATACTTTCAGATGTCCATCAGGGCGGTCTATGGTGAAGTAAATCTCCCAAAGTGTTATGCACTTTTCCCCTGCCAACTAAGCGAGAAGTCGGTGACGATAAGTATAGATGACAAGATGAAATACCTTAAACCAATAATAAATATGTTATTGTTAATGTGTATATATGTCAATTAAAATAAATGTGCTAGTTTAATTTTGTAATAACATATATAATTACCTCGGGAAATTTATTTTGACAATTGATACTAGCTTTGTCACTAGTTTCTTTTGCCCCTGAACTGCACTTTTGCGCCATATATCTCTCTTTATCCTGTTGCAATTCACAGACTTGTGCCTTTAATTCCTCCAATGTTTGCATCACTTCTTGATTGCTAGGATTTCTTTTCCTTGGATGCTTATACAAGGAAGATGGAGTCACACCATGTCCTTTACCCCTCACCCGACCTGGATACTCAGCAACATTTAGTGCACGACTAAGTACGCTCCTGTTATCTTGGTCCTCATCTGTGGTTATCGATTGAGATAGAGTCTCCTGAAATTCATTTACATATATATATATATATATATATATATATATATATATATATATATATATATATATATATATATATATATATATATATATATATATATATATATCGAAAATTATTAGTGGAGATAAAAAATTAAGTATATACTAATAAACTTTTGATTTACTTAAAGACACAATGTTATACTTACACATTCATCATAAATATGTTGAACATCTTCCCTAACAACTCCATCCATGCCCACACGAGCTTCCTTCCACAAAACATGAGTCGGAAGTGATGTTTTGTCACTTTTCGTCTCCTCTAACTACGCATTGACACAAATTATAAGATCATCAATTATAACACATTGAGACAATTAATAAGATTGTAGCATTTATATATACTTACAATTTTTTGTTGTAAGCGTGCATATCCCAAACGCCTTTTTCTGTATGGATACGTGGGTGTTGATGCTCTCTCGCGATTTGTGTCACTCACTTTCTTGAATTTCTAATTTTCTATTTGCTTGGATACAAATTCATCCCATTCTTCGGGTCCAATGAAGTTGCTATACTTCATTTGACGATCTGCTTTAACAATATTTCCTTGCTCATCCTTAAGAAATTTGTTTGTTAAAAAAGTTCTCCACCCTCTGTGTCTTTTTTCGGCCACTTGAAGACAATACTTTTTTCGGTTATCTTCAATGTTAAAAGACCTCTACGAAAAACATACGCATTATAGTGTGTTAGTATAAGTAATTTAAAGACATTACCATGTGATCTTGATTAAGGGAACAAATATTAAGCATACATATAAGACACTCCCAAGCCTTACTTAGTTAGGGACTAAAATAACAAAAACATTATACTTTAAAGCTAAATTATATGGTACCTGTAGATCAGTCCAAATTTTGTCTTTGTAGGAATCCAAATATTTATTAGTCTATTTATCAAAGGTGATTGGAACGTGCATACGAGCAAGTGTACCAATGTAGCTTGTCAACATTGCACCATTAGGATCGATTAGTTGGTTATCATCATTCCAATGTACATCATATTTTACTCCTTTATCTCTATCAAGAATGATTTTTCTCATAATAGTGATGCCTCGTGTAATTTCTCCCTTTGATGTCTTATCTGGAGCATTTGTATCTTGTGATTTTTCTTGATTACTAGCCATTGACCTGTAATAAAGAAAAAAATAGAAATGAAATGACAAATATAAAAATCCACTAAGGAAATATAAAAAGATGAAATGCTCATCCATCATAGCAGTTCATTCAAATGGTTTTATACTAATTAAGCTAAACAAAAACGTTAACTTCAACTTCTTAACAAACTTCTTAACAGCAAGAACAATAGCAAGAACAATGTAGAAAACAAGAACAATAACAGCAACAATGTAGAAAATAGTAACAATGTACAACAAGAACAGTGTTACAATAGCAAGAATGACGTACCTGAACTACGGCGATCAACAACTTCTTCGTTTTCGTCAATCAACTTCTTCGTTTTCGTCAGCAAGAACAATGTTACAACTTTTTCATTTTCATTGGAGAAGAAACGGTCGGAGAAGAATCGGTCGGAGAAGAAACAGTCGTGAAGAAGAAGACAATGATTAGAAATGAATGAATAGGGTTCTGAAAATTTTATATTTTAATTTTATAATTTGACATAAGACAACGCTTTTTAAAAGCGCTTTCTATCATACAAGATCTAGCAGCGCTTTCACGAGAAAGCACATTCTTAAGTGGGGAAATTTTATATTTTAATTTTATAATTTGACATAAGCCAGCGCTTTTTAAAAGCGCTTTCTATCATACAAGATCTAGAAGCGCTTTCACGAGAAAGCGCTTTCTTAAGTGGGGCGAATTTAAGGCCTTTAGCAGCACTTTTTAAAAGCGCTTTCTAAAGGCTGTCAGTAGCATCGCTTTTTTTTAGCGAATTTTTTAAAAGACCTACAGCAGTGTTTTTTCATTAAAGTGCTTTCTAAGGTAGGGCATTTAGCATCTCTTTTTAAAAGCTCTTTCTAAAGGTTGTCTGTAGCAGCGCTTTTTTTCAGCGGATTTTTTAAAAGACCTACAACAGCGTTTTCTCATTAAAGCGCTATCTTTTTGGTGATGCCAAAAGTCAATTTTGGCGTAGTGAAACGAGCAGACTGAAAAGCCTACTCATTCCTCAAAATCTATGTCTCTTTGGTCGGGTGACTCCCAGTTCACCACAATTGAAAAGTTTGTTTATAAGGCAAAGTGAATTTCTTTAAATGAGCTTTGCAAGGTCAAACATGTATATTTCAACCCAATACATTTAAGAAAATCTCATTATTAATTATACTTTAATGGCATATTTAATCATTTTGATTTTATTATATTTTAGGAAATGTTATGTATGACAGTTGCAACTACTAAAAAGTTTTTTGTGTCAAAGTATGGTTGGTTTTATTATGGATGTACTAAATGCTGCTTAAAGGCATCTAATTTTAACATTCCATACAAGTGTTTATGTGGAGAAAATATTACACAAGTCATACCAAGGTTATATCTTTTAAGTGTATTTTATTTACAAGTTTGAATATGTTTTTCCTTTTTTATAGTTATATTGAGGCATCTTATTTATATGAATTTGGAAAGAAAAGGTAAAAAGTTGACATATATGTTATTGATGGTGAATCAAAGTTTTGATTTGTGTTTTGAGATACTAATTGTGCCGACATTATTGAAAAGTCTGATGATAGTATGTATAAATCAATGCTGGAGGTATACTATTATTTATTTAACTATATTAAAAGTATATAGATTAGTAGTTTTACTTACATAAAATTCCATTGTTAGGAAGGTGAAGATGACCCTATGATATATCCTGATGAGCTTGACATGCTTTGGGGTAAGCGAATGGCGTTCAAAGTTAAAGTTCAACCAACATTTGGGCAGGCATTTATTTGGAAGCTCTCATTTGATGAAAATTTTCACTACGCCAAAAATGATTTTTTGTATCACCTTATTTAATAGCACTTTTAAAAAAAAATGCTATTAAAATGGAAAAAACACATTTATAATAGCACTTTTTAATCGGGCGCTATTATATAATACAGACTATGTAATTTTGATAGCACTTTGTACCAGAACGCTATTATTAAACTTCTTTAAGATAGCATTTTGTATAAAACGCTATTATTTGACTACCTATATAATAGCATTTATTAAAAAGCGCTATGTTATATATATAATATTAAAAAAACCTTAAACTATATTTATATAAAAAATGAATGAACTAAGATCAAAGTTAACATTTCTTTAGCAGCAGCATTTAGTTAACTCAAAACCATAAAGAAACAAAAATTTCAAGGATTTGAGTCAGTTGGCAATACAAAGCCTGAGCTGAAGTAAAGAGGAAGGGGAAAAAATGACAGAAGCAAACAACCTGAGAGACGCCCGGAGAAGAAGAAGAATCCTCCAACAAGGATCCGACCGTCTTGCCTTCATCCAGGGTCGGATCCAAACCCTCCCTCCTCCCGGTAACTACCTCTTCTCTTCTCTTTCATTTCAATTTTCTCTCTTCTTATTGCTTCTGTAATCATCCATCTACAAACCCTAGAATTCAATTTTGATTTTACAACTGCTTTTCTTTAGATCTGCCTCACGCCAACGACGAGGAGCAGGAGTATCCGAATTCCGTTTTGCAGAATCACGTTGATGCCGAAATTTTGCCTGAAAAACAACACAGTGAAAGTGAGATTTTAAGTTTCCCCAATTCTGAAATTGAACCTGAACATGTACAAGAATCACAACCTCTATTTCAACCTCAACCACCAACAACACATCAAGATTCATCTGATGAAATTTCCCAGCTCGAAGAACCTAGAAGTTTCGATTTCATAAGCCCTAGGGATGTGACGAATGTCGTTGATGCCTCAAGGTTTACGCGTCTTTGTTGTTCGATTATAGTTGCCTTATTGGTTGTTGCCTCTTGTCTAGGATTCTCTTTGATTAAGACTATTATAAGCTTTAGACCACTTTACTTGGTTCTCCTCACAAATTCGTCTTTTGTTGTTGCGAAAATTATTTCTGGGAAACAAAAAGGCTCTGATGAAAGGTTGAGGAGGAGACGGAACAGCGCCAGTGCCAGCGCCAGCGCTGATTCTTCTGATCAATATGCACAGCTTGCAAAAACATTGGAAATTGGAATGGTGCTGAAGACTGTGGCTGATGCTGTCTTCATGGATTGTGCTGTCTATGCTATTGTGCTCATATGCAGCCTTTCCCTTGTGCATCACTGATATAAGGGCTTCTTGTACTTGGTTTTAAATTTTGAACCCTTTTTCTTTTGTTCATCGACTTCATTGTTTTTGTGATCTAGGATTATTAACTAGTATTAGTGCACTGATTACTTCTATTTTGTGTTAATTTTATTGTTTTTTGCTAACATTACTCATTCGCGCATCTTATATAGACTAGTATTACACTTAATGTTTTAGTCGACACAACATCCTCATTAAACTACTTTCCATTAGTTAATGTTTAGTCGACACAACATCCTCATTAAACTACTTTCCATTAGTTAATGTTTAGTCGTTTGCTTTGGCTTTCATTAAACTATTGTGTATCTTGGCTACTATGAACATGGTCTTTATTGAATGATTTTGAATTATTTTCTGATGTAGGCTGGTATTGTTGATGTGTGAATTAGTCTTGTGAATTGGATGTGGGTACTCAAAAACCGGTTTTATTGTGGGTTAAATGTGAGATGTTTATGTTTTTTCTTTATGGTGAAATGGACCTTTTTGTGTGATGTTTTACCCTGCACAGTTGACACACTTGTATCACATTGTTTTGCTTTTACTTGAATGAAAATATATGATCTAGCTTATTTCTTTTGTGTAGGTGGGGCTTGTATCATATTTGAGAGATTGAGCATTTGTCTAACCTGGTTTTTTGAGTTTCTACAACATTTATGACCTATTCTTTTAAGGACTTAGAGGAAGCTTTTTCACTCTAATATCCTACTATCATCGCCCAATATTTGTGCCCGAGACATTTGCATACTTAGAGTGAACAAATGATTGAAATTCAGAAACACTTGACGTATATGAAAATGAATGATTTTTCGTTTATTTTGGGCACCAGTCGAAGCTACAGATAAGTTAGAAGTATGGGAATTTGTGGATTGAATTTTATGATTGTGGATTGAATTAGTTTACTTGCAGGTAATATAATGTTTTCCCTTGGAATGATTTGCACTATGTAGTTGATTGATGATTTTGTGTGAAGTGAACATGGTTTTCCTATATGTGTGAATGTATGATAATTGTGTTGTGTTATAGCAAGTTTGGACCAGATTTGTAACACTACTGCAGTAGCATGTGGCAAGTTGATCATGATAAGTTATGGAACATATTGAATTTTGTTGCAATTTAATTATAATGCTTGTTACATATGTTGAGTACTTATATCAAAAATGGATATTGTATGCATTAATCTGACCATATATGTTGCAGCTTGTTCATGACTTGCATTGAGTTTCATCTGTCAACTACTAGCTCAAAAGGCATGCCATGTGTTGATATTGAAACCGATGAACTGGTTTTTTTACTGGTTATATGCAGGTTGTGCAAGCAGTTCCAGGCATGATGTTTGACATATACACATGGCATGATGCTTGAAGATTTAAACTCATGGTGCATGAAGGATATTGATGGGAATGATGAATGGTGGAAGTGAATAATCATGATGGATATGATGATGGAAAATAATAGGTATAGAAGTCAAAGTCTAGTCTTGGCCAAATGTTGTATTTTGTATTTTCAAAGTAATTCCCACATCTTTTGTAATTCTTCAAAATATAATGGTAATACGACTTGCAATTTTTAATTTTGAAAATAATCATGGATGATATTTGCATGGTTATGAAACCTCTTGGATAATTCTTCTGGCTGATTCTTCTGATCAATATGCACAGCTTGCAAAAACATTGGAAATTGGAATGGTGCTGAAGACTGTGGCTGATGTTGTCTTCATGGATTGTGATGTCTATGCTATTGTGCTCATATGCAGCCTTTCCCTTGTGCATCACTGATATAAGGGCTTCTTGTACTTGGTTTGAAATTTTGAACCCTTTTTCTTTTGTTCATCGACTTCATTGTTTTTGTGATCTAGGATTATTAACTAGTATTAGTGCACTGATTACTTCTATTTTGTGTTAATTTTATTGCTTTTTGCTAACACTACTCATTCGCGCATCTTATATAGACTAGTATTACAGTAGAAATATATGTGTTATATATAATAACTTTTCTAACAAGAGCTATCCTCTTTGACAGATTATTGAATATAATATCATGCATTCATTTTTCCTTTGTATAAAACTTATAAAAATATTTCTGATACTCATGGGATTTGCAACAAAATATAGGCTAATATTTCCTTACTATATTGAATTCACAATAATATTCTTGTCTTGTAGTGATAGGAGTGGGAGTTATGGTGGTAGAATTGGCAAGTAAATAAAAAGGTACAATGTCAAATAAATAATGAAGGTGCACTGTGGAGATTGGTTGTTTTGTCCTGTCTATTAAACTCAGTGTTACCCTTTGGAACAAGTGAATAAGGCTATAAGAACAAACCCAAGTTCCAAATTTGTTGCAAATTCATTTCCCTTTTTGTTTCTTTTGTTATCCTGTGCAAAAAGCTTCCCTATGGAGCCTTCTCAAGATTTAGCATCAGAAGGAGAATTCAGTGGCACTGAGTCTGGATGGACCACTTACATTGGATCTCCTATCCCTAGTGAAATTTACCACGAGGAGGGAAGTGTAAACATGGAAGAATATGTCAACAAGTTCAAGAATGCTGATGAAAATTTTCATGATGATGATGAAAAAAATGATGACAATGAAGAGAGTGATGACGACTCTATGGCATCAGATGCATCTTCTGGTCCATGTTACCTTCAACTTGTATGTATAAAAAGTGAGACAAGTCATGGCCTGCATGTACATGAGGAGAAGTTCCTTTGATTTTTAAATTGACTAGATTACAGATTTACTCGTTCTTTTCTTTTGTATGTCGACTAATCTATTTATATAAAGGACTCAACATCATGAAAATCAAGGTGTTAGACTTCCTTTGTTTAGAGAATTTGATTGTATGTTTTTGGATTTGGATTGAAGTACTCATAGATGGGCATCTACAAATTTGGCTATGCAAACGCCCTCTTAATATTCTATATGTTATGATATTTGGAAACAATAGGATTTGGTAATTTAAAATGTTATTTGGTATTTGATGGATCATAATATATATGCAATGAGTAACTTAAAGCGTTATTTGTGTTGAATTGAATATAGTTATTTTATATTTACACAAAAAAAAAAAATGATTGTGTAAGAAAAAATATTGTACTGTACTTATTAAAAATATTGTACCAAATATGTACCATTTATTAGCACTTTATTTGAAAGCGCTATCAAACATATGTTATATATTAGCGCTTTTTGTTTAGAGTGCTATAAAAAAACAAACAAAAAACATGCAAAATACTGACTTTGATAGCACTTTAATTAAAACGCTATTATAAATTGGTACTTTAATAGCGCTTTTAAAGTGCTATTAAATAAGAAATATTTACAATAGTGGCGCGGTTAATAGCACTTTTAAGCGCTATCAAAAACAAAAAAAAGCGCTATTAAATAGCTTATTTGGCGTAGTGTTTGTCAACCAAATTGAAAAAGATTATATTACTAATGAGGTTTGACTGATTTGTAAATATACACATCAACTTTATAAGCATAATTGAACCTAATTTTCTCTCCAACTATTTGTTAATGTCAATCTATATTATGCAGGCTCATAGTCTACCTGTAACTCAAATTCTAGTCACTGATCGTGTCGAGGCTTCCATGGTTTGTTAATTAGTATTTTCAAATTCAAACGATTTTAGTTGACTTTCCATATATTTACTGAATTTTGTTTAATATTATTCAAGGATTCTTTGTCTGCATTTGGAGAAAATGATCCTGAGAAAATATTGGCCAATACACCGTTCAAGGATGGCTCAGTTGCTCATGATGTTAAAGATTCTGTAACATTATGGAACTGTGCAATTTTTAGGAACCAAACCTTCAAAGAAAGTGAAGATCGAAACAAATGCTTGAGGAGTCATATTTGAAGCACATTTTGAACCGGTTTTCATTTTAATTAGTTATTCGCTTTCCGCAAATTAGGTTGTTTTGAACAACAATTTTATCAAATTTTCTTTATTTCCTTAGAGTTTTGACAATCTTAATTTCATTTAAATGGAAGGGAGGGGAGGGGAGGAAATATTTATAATGAAATGTGTTTGGTTCAATTTTTAGGAGGGGAGAGGAAGGAAGGGGAGGGGAGCAAAGTCTCTCCAAATCACACTTTCTGCGTCCCCCCAAATCGGAGGGATTCAGAAGAGAGGGGAGGGAAAGTGAGTATTAATATTTAATAAATTAATATATTTACTAAAATATTCTCTGTTTTATTTTATTATTTCAAAATTATTATTTTCTTTTGTGTCCCTGCTTATCTTTTTTGTGATTTTTCTCTATTGCTTCCATCAATTTATTATAATTATTCTTCACCTTCAATTTTTATATTTAATATAAATTATAGTCATTATTTTTTTTTTAGTTATTTTTATTTTTATGGTTATTTGTGTTAGCTTTTTTTTATAAAATTTTTTATTATGTATTCTATTATATTTTCTTTATAAAATTTTAAATCACTCTTTTTTGTTGTTGTTTATTTTGTAATATATATTAACATTAACATTAACATGATATTAAAACAAATATGCATGTTACAATTGCAATAATAAAGCATTTGTACACACAAGTGAATAATTCAATAAAGGTTCTAAGTAACAACAACTATGTCCTGCATAATATCAAATCTCAACCACATGTTATTGAGCCTACACGTTTTCCATAATTTCTTGCTTGCATACAATTGGTTTAATAAAACCCTTTAAATACTGCACCATTGCGTATACCAAAACACTATTATTAATTGGAAATAATTATGGAGGGAATTTTTGTAACTCTATGAATTTGGCTGCATCTTCATCCATTTAATTACAGTATGTCATCTTAATTCACAAACGTCATGGATAAACAAAAAGGTGTTGAACATGAACATTTTAATATTGTGTTCAACAAAAAAAGATCATAAGATGTTAGACTTCATAGAAAGTGTGTACTTCAATAAAAGGACAAAGAGACTGAGGGCAATGCATAAGGAAAATGCACAACAGCCTCAGCCAAACACTGACCAAGAATCTTCATGTATCATATATCCACTGTCTAGAATTTCTCCAAAAATCCCAACTTCTAATACATCACTTCGAAATACCTTGCAAAAAACTCATCCTAACTCGGTTTTGAATACGTTGCCAAGTACAATAACCAAAAGACGAACAAAAGTGATGTCTCGCGCGAACATTAACAATATAGGAGTAAATTTGAGAAGGAGATTTGATAATGTGTTTAATCAAGATGCTTCTACATCTTCAAACAATCCCCCACATCCAGTTTCGCAAATCAATGAACTTTTTCAACATGACAGTGGAGACAATGAAAGGAATGATGATTCTTCTGAAGGTATATTACTTTTGACAATTATACTTATAGCTAATATGTTATTCACGTTAGTCTTTTCTAACTAGAATTACTTTATTTATTTTCAAAAGGTTACAGTTCAGATTCTAATTTTTTTATGGATGAGGTGACAAAGGTTTTTATAGTCATTTTGTTCCATTAGATTTACAAATTTCAGGTATTTTAATAAATAAAATGATTTTTATGAGCCAAATCTGATTATTGAATACATATTTTCTCTAACAATTATATTTATTCATTTAGGATACTACTATGACATAAGTGATCGAGTGTTTGAGTGTCGACAATGTGATGCAAACATGTGGTCTATAGAGAGGAAGAACAAATATCGACATTCAGCTAATCCTAAGTTCTCAATGTGTTGTGGAGAAGGAAGGTTCAAACCTTTGTTGAGAGCACCACCATCGGTATTGAAGAAACTGTTGTTTGACCAAACAAATAGTGAATCAAAATTGTTTCAACAACAAATTCGTGTTTACAACATAATGTTTTCACTTACTTATCTGAGTAATAAAATGGACAACAAATTTAAAAGTGGTAGAGTTCCTCCCAATTATCGAATTCAAGGTCAATCATGTCATTGTATAGGTAGCATGTTACCATTGTCAGGTCAAATTCCATGATTTGCACAACTCTATATATTTGATACCGAACATGAAGTTCAAAATAGAGTTGATGGAGTCAGGTTTGTTCCTTTATTTGTATCAATCTAAGAATAGTTTATTAATTTGTTTCGCAGTATAATGCATTTGACTTTATATTTTGTTACATTGCAGAACAAAAAATGGAGTTGATATTAATACAGTGCAAAAACTATCTTCAATTTTATATCTTTGTTGAGAGCACCACCATCGGTATTGAAGAAACTGTTGTTTGACCAAACAAATAGTGAATCAAAATTGTTTCAACAACAAATTCGTGTTTACAACATAATGTTTTCACTTACTTATCTGAGTGATAAAATGGACAACAAATTTAAAAATGGTAGAGTTCCTCCCAATTATCGAATTCAAGTTCAATCATGTCATCGTATAGGTAGCATGTTACCATTGTCAGGTCAAATTCCACGATTTGCACAACTCTATATATTTGATACCGAACATGAAGTTCAAAATAGAGTTGATGGAGTCAGGTTTGTTCCTTTATTTGTCTCAATCTAATAATAGTTTATTAATTTGTTTCACAGTATAATGCATTTGACTTTATATTTTGTTACATTGCAGAACAAAAAACGGAGTTAATATTAATACAGTGCAAAAACTATCTTCAATGTTATATGAACATAACATGGATGCTCAGTGCTTTAGAACGGCAAGGGGTAGACTTTCTGATCTAAAACTCCGTCTCATTTCAGAAGACGTATTGATGGAAAAATATATAATTAAGCAATTGTTTCTGAAGTTACTGCTCTAATTGTTGGTGATGTTGAAACTGCAGAAAAGAGAGACATTATAATGCATAAACAATGTGGTCAACTTCAGAGAATAGATGAATATCATACATCATATTTGGGATTTCAATATCCAGGTCTAACATCAGGCATCACAATAAATGTTCTAACAATGATCGTATTTCAGAATCAACACCTTCAGCAACGGACAATGAGGATGTTCTGTGGGAGCAAGCAACGAAAAGAAATAGACTTATAATTAGAGAGTGGTTCTCCTTTAGGATCCAAGCAAGAAAAAATGAGTCAAAACCATTCTCAGATCAAGAAGGTTATTCCAACAGTTTTTATTAGATGGTTTTACAATGATGGAATCTGAGCAACTTTGATGGCTAAGAAAAAAACAGTCGAAACTACGAGTAGGCAAGTATCACTATCACACGAATGCTAGGACAAATGGCCAGACACAAGGTGCAACTACAGGGAAAAGGGTAGTGTTACCTTCATCCTATGTTAGTAGTCGCAGATAGATGGATCAATTGTACTTTGATGGTGTGGCAATTTGCAGTTATGTTAGATTTCTTGATCTGTTTATTATGTTCACATGTAACCCAAATTGGTCGGAATTGCAACGTGTACTAGATTTTATTAATCTAAAACCAGCAGATAATCCATATCTCATATCAAGAGTATTTAAAATGAAATTTGATGAGTTACTGTCAGATTTGACCAAAAAGAGCCTCATTGGGAAGGTTCTTGCGTGTAAGTAGTTGTTCATTTGACTTATTTACATTTACTTTTCGTTTCACCAATTAATTCTTATGCATAACTTCTATTTTTTTGTAGATATGTATACCATTGAGTTTCAAAAAAGAGGCCTACTTCATGCTCACATATTAATTTTCCTTCATCCATCCAATAAGTATCCAACTCCTACTGACATTGATCGTATCATATCGGCTGAAATACCTAACAAAGGCAATGACGGAGAGTAATATAACTTGGTCAAAACTCACATGATTCATGGCCCGAGCGGAAATGCAAATCGGTCTTCACCATGTATGAAGGAAGGTAAATGTTCAAAATACTTTCCTAAAGACTTTCGGTGTGATATGATTGTTGATCAAGATGGATATCCGGTTTATAGAAGAGGGGACAACGGTCACACTGTCGTTAAGAATGGAATCGATATTGACAATAGGTTTGTTGTTTCATACAATTCGAAGTTGTTACTGAAGTATAGAGCTCATATTAACATGGAATGGTGAAATCAAAGTACATCCATCAAATATTTGTTCATGTACATCAACAAAGGCTATGATAGAATAATTGTTGCAGTTGTCATGAATCAAGATGGAAATTCTATTCAACATCAAGTTGTCAATGAGATCAAGTAGTACATTGATTGTAGGTACGTTTCTCCAAGTGGAGCATCTTGGAGAATTTATGTTTCCCCCATTCATCGAAGGAAACCAGTTGTAGAAAGAGTATATTTTCATTGTGAGGGTCAAAATTCAGTCTACTTCACTGACATCAGCAGTATTACCACAGTTCTTGATAAACCGAGTGTTACTGAGTCGATGTTTACATCATGGTTTGAAGCTAATTGGAAATATGAAGAAGCACAACAGCTAACATATAGCAATTTTGTTTCGAAGTTTTTATATGTAAAAAAGAGAATAAAATGGAAACCTAAGCAAAAGGGTTATACAATTAGCAGGCTAATATGAGTTCCTCCAACTACCGGAGAATTGTACTATCTCAGAATGATGCTAACACATGTAAAAGGCCCATATAGTTATGTTGAAATAAAGAGAGTTAATAACGTCAAGTACGATACATTTTGTGATGCATGTTTTTCTATGGGGTTTATGAACGATGATCGAGAATTCATATCTGCTATAACAGAAGCTTTTCATTGGGCTTCTAGCCATTACTTGAGATTACTTTTTGTACACATGTTATTGTCAATTAGCATTAACAAGCCAAAGCATGTATGGAGTAAGACATGACATCTTTTATCCGATGGAGTTCTTTATTCTTAGCAAAAAAATTGCAAATAACAAGGGTGATCAAATAATGGATGTAATCTTTTTCTCCATAATATTATTTTACTTTTTATTCTAAGATTTCATTCATTTTAAAATATATTTTTTGTATTAGGTTTACGGCTATCAAATCAAGAAATCATGAATTTAACCTTGATTTAGATTGAAAAACTTCTGCAACGAAGTCGTAAGAGTTTAAGTGACTTTCCTGAAATGCCAAAACCATAAGGTTATGTAGTTGAGGAGCTTGGAAACAAGCTTATTTACGAGGAACGAAACTACAACAATGTTGAGCAGCTTCAAGAGTTTGACACACAATATCTGAATATCACAGGTCATGACAATAATAACATGCTCCAACTTATAAAAAATTCAGTGCTATAATTTTTACTATACATTTGTTTCACCAATCAAATTTCAATGTTCCACTGCACATTAATCAACCAATATTATCTTAATTTTTTATTGTATGTATTTTTGTTTATTGCATGACATATGAACAAAGAGATGTATTCAAATAAATCATGATGGCAGTCAATACCCATAATGGAGGCGTGTTCTTTATGTATGGATACGGTGGTACAGGAAAAACATATATGTGGAGAACATTAGCTTTTTATATAAGATCAAGGAAACAAATATGCTTGACAATTTCTTCCTCAGGTATCACATCCCTTTTGCTCCCTGGTGGTCGAACGACACATTCTAAATTTAAAATTACAATTCCAACACTTGAATCTTCCACATGCGATATTGTTAACACATATTTTGTGAGTTAATGCATGCCTTTACTATTTGATATTTTATATTCTAAATTGTTTTTTAGTTTAATTTCTTGCATTTTAGAGTTAATTCAATGTTTAATGTGGATCATAATAGGGTCTCCCCTTTTTAGATTTTAATTGTGTTTTTGTGTGAACAAAGGTTAGCAAAGTCGAGCAGAGACAAGACAGAGTTGGACTACTGCAAGTTGCACAAACTGGCTATTTAAGAGAAGAAGTATTTAGGAAAGAGAAATTCAATAAGAGAAGTTGTTGGCCTTAAGGAAAGCATGAAGAAGAAATAAAGGAGGGAACACTTTGTGGTACAGAAAAGGAGGATAAAGTTATTCAAATTCAAAGAAGATAGTGGAGGAGCTAGAAGACAAAAGAGGGTACAATTGTATCCTGCTCTAGTTACACCAGCACCGTCTGGACCTGCTGCAGATTCTGGCACACGCAACCTTGTCTCCCACTGTTGTCCCTTTTTGTACGACTTCCTTGTTTGTCTAGCGGTTGTTGGTGTTTTGGCGCAATTCTATTTGGGCTTGATGTGACTCATAAGAAAAAGCCCATGATCCAATGCAAGATACCAACCCTAACCCTTGGCCTATATAAAGAGAAGCTTGGTGAAGAGAGGATGGAGTTCGGCGGTTCGAAAAAGATATTCACAAGAGTTTATGTGCTTGGATTGTAAAGTATATGTGAGTCTTCTTTCCTCATCCATTCTGGTACTAACTTATGAGTAATGGTGTGACTGAAGTTGTCTCCTGAAGATTATCCCTCTCAAGGAGACCTTCAAGTCCTCTCTTGGGTTTATATCTTTTGTCATTCATTTGTCTTAAGATGTTTACTGTAAGAGCTTTGCTTGCTATTTTTACTCGGCTCACTATGAGCTAAATATTTTGTATTTGAGAAATGTGAAGTTAATATTAAATTGTGTTTATGTTATATGATTTCTGGTTAGTGGTTGCTTTACCATGTGTTGTTTGTTGCAAAACTTGTTTCTTTATTTGATCAACTTAGAAATAGGTAACAACTTGGTGTTGAGAGAGTTCCAACAAAAAGCATACTTCATGAGTAAAAATGGTTGAATAAGTAGGATAGAGATATTTGCTTGACATATCTTACTTAGATACAAGGAGCTGTAATCATTAAGGAAATCAGATTAACTAAAAGACGTATATTTGGGTTATAAGTGAGGCTTAGATATTTGTTCCCTTTCATGCATGTTCTGAATTAAAGTTCTGGTATGACAGAACTTAGATGCCCTATGACATGTTAATACATCTGATCCGACATTATCAAACAGGCAAGGTATCAACAATAAAAACAGTACTGAAAAGCAATAACAAAATATTAGAATTGTTAACCTAGTTCAGTGTAACTCTCCTACTCTAGGGGCATACCAAGTGAGGGACAAATTCACTATGATATTATCAATTCTAAGCTAAACTCCCCCCGTTTACAACTTCTCACTTAATTACTACCCTTACTAGATTTCTATCTAAGACTCACCTAGATATGAGGCCCTCCTCAATCCCTCTTCAATCACAAACAACGATTAGATCAACACAATTCTGAACAACCAGGAAGACACACTTCCATGACAATCTCTAGCCAAGACTCTTGACTAAGACCATAACTTGGAGTTGCTTCAAAGCTTCCTCCAAGAATAATACTCAACTCATTACTTCACAGCTTCTGAGTGAGAACATCAGTGACCATCTCACAACCCGAGTGGTTCACTTACGCCAACTCTCCTAGAGAGCGGAAAAAAGACAAAGCTCTAGACTTCTACATCTTGAACCCGTACCTTTCCTAGGTTACAAACACTTCTATTTATAATCGATACCCAATTGGATTTGGGCCTTCAAACTACAACATATCGGTTATAACAAACAGTAGTAATTTCTGCTACAAACAAGGTCTTCAATCAAATCTTCCTAAATTATCTCCAAATTTAGAAACTGTATATTCTTCAATATTTTGATTAGATTCTTCTTGACCTTTAAATCAGCGCCACATAGGATTGCATAATATTCCCAAAATATTATGCATCAGTTAAATTATAACAGAATCTAACTGTCCAATTCAGCTCAGGCGCGATTTCGTATGCTCTTTAATAGAACATCTTATCCGACATGTTGTTCCAGATGTTGAAACTCTTCAACTCAACATGTCCTAACATAAGATAAGACTTCTTGCTCAACATGTTCCTGATAGCAAGTTAATATATCCTATCTAGCATATTGCTTCTATATTTGTTTTACAAAAATTAATGCCAATCCTTAAAACTAAGGAACTTACAATCTCCCCCTTTGGCAAATTTTGGCTAAAACAAATAATAAACATTACAACCAAATGACAGCAATAAACAGAAACATCCACCAACATTAGTCCTCAGAAACTATTGATCACAGCAGCACATCAACATGAAGTCAGTCTTCAGTAAAGATGTTGGGACATCTTTGTTTGACATCTTCTTTCAGCATTTTAAATGAGCTCTATTGTAGTACAACCTCTAACATCAAAGAATATCAACCTCGGGATAAATGGAAGGAAAGTCCTGAAGGTATTTGATGTAACCAATCCAGACGGGGAAGATGATAGGACTACACTGCCCCTCAACCCAGGAACTTATTCTTGTCACAAATGAATAGATATTTCTTTCAATTGGTGGAGAAAGAGGACCATGAAGCATCCAACCACCACCTTGGATAACTGACCCGTTGTCGCGCGCGGATCAAAATGAGTGTTTTTGCGAAACGGTAATATAGTGACAACTGTAACTCGAATATCATTCTCACAAGGAATCTTGATTTTATTAACTGAAGGTAAATCGAATTGGGGGGGTTGGTTTGGGTTCAAAAACGAAAACGCAAAATAAGCGCTTAAAATAAGTGATTCTCTAAATAAGCTAAAATGAACCAATCTACTATATCCACTTCCGACTTATCATCGATCCCTATAAAATCCCAATTCCCTAACGGGTTCGTTCCTATTCGATCACAAAAGCTAGTGACAAGCGCAATAGCAATTGTACGACGTCTGTCCCTAAATTCTGAGTAAAGCAAACAAATAAAAACTATTGTGAATTAAGCAAACGCAACATGATCGGATGCGATAATGCAAAAGCTACACTAATCATGAATTTGGTTCAGGATCATCAATCAACAATCGAATCTAAGAATTCTGTCCTATAACAACAATCAAATTAAAAAAATAATTGAAGTTATAAGAAAGATTCAAAGGAAACAAAATAAATTGGGATTTATAAAAACCTCAAAGTGGAATTCGAATACAACCGATTGATTCTTGGAATTTAGTTCTCCATAGATGATTCGTACAAAGCCATAGTTTTCTCGTGAACAATATTTTTTCTCGTCAAAAGTGAATACGTGAACAGTACACAGTTGTTTTGGGATATAGTGAAACATGAATTTCTGGTTACAATCCAACTGGGTCAAAAATATAACCCAAGTCCATTACAAATGACCCAAAACAAGAAATATTTCTAAAGCTGCAACTTCAACGAAATTTCTGGCTCTGCTATAGTCTGATTCAGCTCTCGACTTCTGAATGAAAATCGTAGCTCTTTCTCTTAGCTTTCCAACGACTGGTAGCACGCATCATTCTGACTCCTGAAGCTCAAGTTATGAATTTATTCACGAAAGCTGCTAAAGCTGAAAATAAAGTGCGAAAAATAAATAAGTGCAAAAATACAATAAAAAGGAAAAATAATCAAACTAAAACATAGAAATGCATAAGTATAAATATAGAGGAATGTGCATCAAAATGCACTGATCAAATTCCCTCACACTTGAACTTTTGCACTCCGAGCAAAATTAAAATAAAACAAAACAAAGAAAACACAAACACATCATTGGCTACTCATTCTAGGCCACAAACTTTTCTTTGATTAATGTTGCATCAATAGGTACTAATATTGCACACTAAGGATATCGTAGGAACACTAATTTTTCCTCCTGAATATACAAATCAATTTGAATCATATTATTATACAAAAGCCTAACTTGCTCATCCTCCTTCTTGCTCTTTTTCATTCAGGCGCAATCACATTAAGTCTGTTATCTCCACACACTCATAGCAAAGCGACCGGTTAGTGACTCTGATCCTTTTTGCACGGGGTACTGGTACTTACGTGGCATAACCCTTGCTTACTCAGTTGTAGTTGCGGGGATCGGACCATAATCCGCCCTACCAAGTTCAGCACCAGAAACCGCTGAACCAACTAACAACGAGTCTTATTATCAACTTTTTTTGTAGATTCTACGATCGTTGGGTTAAATGACCGGGTGAGAGTCACCAAACTTAGAAGGCGCATTCCTTTTTCTTTTTTTTCTTTTTTTCAAAATTTTTTTTTCCGGAACACTCACTTATATTCATCGGCTTCCTTGCGTAGAGTGTGTGTGAGATGGTGCTGACTGCTGAAATAAACTACTCAAGGGCTGTCAGAGAATGAGAATTCAAGGCTAAAAACATAATAAGAATTCAAATCAATTTCCATATGCAGGAGACTTACAATGTTAAGATGATACCGATCTTATGAACTTTTCCCAAGTCTCCACAACTATCCTCAGATTAATCTCTAACCCAGAACTTTCAAACAGATGCAAATTTTTTTATATTTTTTTATTTTTTATTTTTATAATTGAAAACAAAACAAGAAAACAAGAAACAAAAACAAATAAAACAAAGGATTCCCTCCCCCACACTTAAAACAAGCATTATCCTCAATGAAAGGACATAACTATTAAAGTAGAGAGAAGGGGAGAAAAGCTCCTTGATCAAGTTGCAGAGTAGTTGGGTGCTTCCAAAGAAAGATCTTCTATGGTTGCATCTTCAGCTACTGCACTTTTATGGAATAGCTTTAGGCGCTGCCCATTGACCTTGAAAATTTTGTCAGTACCTGCACTTTTAATTTCTACTTCACCATGAGAGAAAACATTAGTAACAACAAAAGGGCCAATCCATTTGGATCGGAGTTTCCTAGCCATAAGCTTAAGGCGGGAGTTAAACAATAAAACCCGTTGACCCATAGAGAATTCCTTCCTAGAAATAATTTTATCATGAAGTGTTTTATTTTCTCTTTATAAATCCTAGAACTTTCATAAGACTCTAGTCTAAGCTCTTCAAGTTGTTGCAATTGGAGTTTTCTTTCAATACTTGCTTGTTGCATCTCCAGATTATAACTCTTCACCGCCTAATAAGCACAGTGTTCTATCTCAATAGGAAGATGACATGCCTTATCAAAAATAAGTCGATAAGGAGACATCCCAATGGGTGTCTTGAAAGATGTTCTTTGAGCCCAAAGTGCATCTTCTAGACGACGGCTCCAGTCCTTCCTATTTGGTTGCATAATTTTCTCTAAAACCTGTTTGCTCTCTCTATTTGAGATCTCAGTTTGCCCATTACTTTGTGGGTGATATGCAGTAGAGACTCTATGCACAACTACATACTTCCAGAGCAAAGCTTTCATGGTGCGGTTGCAGAAATGAATGCTCTGGTCACTTATGATAGCTCGCGGTATTCCAAACCTGTAAAAGATATTAGACCTGACAAAATCTGCAACAACTCTAGAATTGTTAGTCAGAGTGGGGATAGCTTCCACCCACTTTAAAACATAATCGACAGCAAGTAAAATATAAATGAAACCAAATGATACAGGGAAGGGACCCATGAAGTCGATTCCCCATACATCAAATACCTCACAGAAAAGCATAGGCTGTTGAGGCATTTCGCTCTTATGAGTGATGTTTGTACCTGCTATTTGGCACTCTTTACAAGTGAGGTAAGTCTCAAAAGCATCTTTAAATATAGTGGACCAATAGAAACCTGAGCCTAGGATCTTTCTTGCAGTTCTTTGCGGACCAAAGTGTCCTCCGACTTGAGATGAATGAGAAAAATTCAAAATAGATTCAATCTCATGGTCAGGGACACATCTCCTAATCACCTGATCACTACCAAACTTCCAAAGATATGGATCATCCCAAACATAATATTTGGCATCACTCTTGAGTTTGTGAATCTGTGACCTGGATGCACCTGTAGGAAAAACACCAGCAACAAGATAATTAACAATGTCAGCAAACCAAGGAGTTACCCCATGAAAAAGTAGAAGTTGTTCATCAGGAAAGTCATCTTGAATGGGGAAAGGATCTTCATCTCTTTTTATCCTGCTCAAGTGATCAGCCACTAAGTTCTCAGCTCCACTTTTGTCTTTAATCTCTACATTGAACTCTTGAAGCAACAACATCCACCGAATCAATCTTGGTTTTGCATCTGGCTTCTTCAGCAAGTACTTTAAAGTTGCATGGTCAGTGAAAACAATAACCTTGGAACCTAGAAAATATGATCTGAATTTATCAAGAGCAAAAACAATAGCTAGAAGTTCTTTTTCAGTGGTAGTGTAATTTGACTGTGCAGAATCTAAAGTCCTAGAAGCATAATAAATAACATGGGCAGCTTTGTCAACTCTTTGTGCAAGGACATCCCCAACAGAATAATTGGAAGCATCACACATAAGCTCAAAAGGGAGGGTCCAGTCAGGGGGCTGGATTATTGGAGCGGAAGTCAATGCTTTCTTCAAGAACTCGAACGCTTGTTTGCATTTGTCATAAAAGTTGAAACTAACGTCATTCTTCAACAGGTTTGACAGCGGAAGAGCTATCTTGCTGAAATCCTTAATGAAACGCCTGTAAAAACCTGCATGACCAAGAAAAGAACGAATCTCGCGAACGCAAGAAGGGTGAGGTAGTGTAGAAATCACATCAATTTTAGCAGGGTCAACAGAAATACCTTTCTCAGAGATTATGTGAACAAGAATAATTCCCTGTTCAACCATAAAATGACATTTTTTGTAATTTAAAACAAGGTTAGTCTCGATGTATCTTTCTAAAACCATATTCAAACTACTCAGGCATGCATCAAAAGAAGAACCATAAACAGTGAAGTCATCCATAAAAACTTCCATGCAATTTTCAATGAAATCAGAAGAAAAAAAATGCTAATCATGCATCGCTGAAAGGTGCCAGGAGCGTTGCAAAGACCAAAAGGCATCTTCCTGTAAGCAAAAGTACCGAAGGGACAAGTAAAAGTTCTTGATCTTCCGGTGCAATATGAATCTGAAAGTAACCTGAAAAACCATCAAGAAAACAATAATGTGATTTACCAACTAGTCGTTCAAGCATTTGGTCAATGAACAGCAAAGGAAAGTGATCCTTTCTAGTTGCTTGGTTTAATCTTCTGTAATCAATACAAACACTCCAACTGTTCTGAACTCTAGTGGGAACAAGTTCATTCTTTTCATTTTTCACCATTGTGAGTCCAGATTTCTTAGGTACAACCTGCACTGGACTCACCCACTTACTGTCAGAAATAGGATAAATGATACCTGCTTGCAAGAGTTTGGTTACCTCTTTCTTCATAACATCAAGAATCAAAGGGTTAAGCCTCCAATGGGGCTGCCTTACTGTTTTCGCTCCTTCCTCAAGTAAAATTTTGTGCATGTGTTGTACCCCAAAATTTTCCCTCCCATATTTCCCAAGACATTGCAAGAATGATCTCCAAATGGCTCAAGATTTCTCAAGAGTTGGACAGTCAAATCATCTCCTAAGGCAGTCAATCTCAAATTAGGGTTTTGTGTGGCATCAAGGTCCTTGCATCCAAATGACCTCAAGTTCTACCCAATGTCCTAAAATGTTCTCAAGTTCATCCATGCCAAATTTCAAGCCTTGTAGAGGAAGTTTGGTCAGTCAATTGCTCAAGAGGTCCAAAAATCGACTATGCTAGGGCAAAAGTCAACTGTGACCTATAAACAGTCAAACTTCAATATTTTTTGTCAACATTCTCATTTTGAAGGATATTTCATCATTTTATCAATGGTTGATCATGATTCATCAAGGATTGCTCAAGATTCATCAAGATTCAAAAGTTGCTAAATTAGGGTTTTGTAGGAAAAGTCAACTCAACTTTGACCAAGCATAACTTTCTCATGCTTTATGATAAATGACCCATCCAAAGCTCATTTTCAAGAGGATGCAATTTCCTACAACCATATTCACACCCCAAGATCAAGAAATGCACTCACAAAAAGTTACAAATTTGGACATTATAGGTCATTTTTGAAAGTCAACAAAAACACCATTTTTTCCAAAGCTTATAACTTGAGCATGGAATATCAAAATTAGATGAGACCAAAAGGGTTGGTTAGAGGATATCTAAAGGTTTCTAAAAAGTCTATGAACACTTCCAAAAGTTCAAAATTGAAGAAGTTATGCATTGTTGAAGTTGGGCATTTTTGCAAAATTGCCAAAAGTCAACTATCCCCAAAACTTCAAATTTTGTCAAATGGGCCCACTTTTTTCAACTTGATTTGATCTTGTCACACTACACACGTGTCCTATCTTCAATCTTGTGTCCATTTATTGATTTTTATTGAATTAATTCATTTTAAATCAATTTAAATCCAAATAAAATCCAAATATTGATCACTTGGAATCTTTTTGATTGATATAGGTCTTAAATATCATCATGGACATAATCAAATCCGAATCAAGCCATATCATGAACAAAATATTGGATTTTTGACCAATTTGGAAGCTTTTTAATGGTGAATCAAATCACATCTTCAAACATCAATGCATAAGGATTCAGCCCAAAAAAACTTGACCTAATTCATTCCATATTACTTATACAAGCTAAAGGCACGAGCAAAAGGACCTGGAGGCTGCTAAATCACAAGAACCAAACTTGAGAAAATTGCAAAAAAGCTTGAAACTGAAATCTGTTTTAGAGGTGCTTTCAGTGCAAAATCTCAACATTATCCTCTTGCTGGACATCCACTGAGTCTGTAGCAATCAAAAGCAAGTCCATTCACCTCCTAAAACGCGCTGTAAGTGACATACGACCTCCCTCTGAACTTTCTTTCGTGTTTTAAGATTTACGCATCATTACAAGAAACTAATGGCATATTTGCAATCACCAAACAATTTCCAAGCTTTCCATATTATTTGATTGCATTTATCTGTGCTATAATCATAAACACCATTGTAGGGTTTCCTAGGGTTGTTTTTAGGGGTTTTTGATGCAGGTGAAATTAGGCTTATTCATGGACATGGTTGAGACCGGGATGAAGAGACGAGTTCATCCATGGCATCATCTTTCATTTATATGGCCTGAGAAGGATTATTGAATCAACCTACGCCTTTTGCTTCAGATTTAAATCCGCAGGTAATCCCTGTGAAAATCTGAGGACAGGGACGACAACGTGTCCCCATCCCATTGAGCCATTCAAATATTCGCGCTTATTTTTATTTTTTCTAGCATATTATTGTGTTTTTCCATATATTAATTATTACCTAATCCATTAACGAATGAAACACATTGGCTCAGTGGCGAAGGCATTAGTGTGAGATCCAACAGGACCTGGGTTTGAATCCCAGGTCCCCCAAATGCATTTGTTTTATTTTTCAACAGGTAATTCCATGCATTATCCAAGGCGCAACACATCATACATAATCACCCAGATGCTTGCCAGATGGCCCTAGGCCAGATCTGGTGGTCAGGAATGAAAGTCCACCATATGCTCTAGTCAACAAGCACACGTGGGATCCAGAAAAGTCATGCAGGCCTGCTTGCATTGGGCCACAAACTTGCCAATCTTATCCCCTGATCTAGGCCCAACACCCCTTGGTTATTTCTTTCTTCTTTTTATTTATTTATTTGTTTTGTTTAATTATTATTTTTATTTAAACTAACCAATTAAAACTTTTCCTCATAAAATCAAAAATCAAAAAATATTTTATTTATTAAAATTAAATTCAGCATTTTATTTTTAAATAAATACTAACTTAATTAATTTAGTTTTAAATAGGTATAACTTTTAATATTTTTGCAATAATTAAAATTAATGTAGAAAATTAGGTTTTACTAACTTTAAATCAAATTTATTCTTATTTCTCATAATATCAAAAATCCAAAAAATATTTATTTTCATTAATTAATTAATTAATTTATTTATTTAATAATTAATTTAGGATAGTTTCTTTCTTAATTCAAAAATAACAAAAAAAGATACTTTCTTTCAAAAAAGGGTCAAAACCCTAAACTTGCACCCGATTTAATTTCCACACGCGATTTACTTTCTTTTATCCAATATTGTATTTGTTCCCGGAATCTAATAGATAATTAGGACCATTTAATTATTTTATCGCTTTATTTATTTTCCGCATTTAAATTTCAAAGGGTTGCTTTTGGCGATGTAAATACCCGACGCCTTATAATAGTTAGTTAAATTTCCACAATTTAATTTCCGCAACTTATATAACTGTTAGATGATTGATAATAGGTATGCATGACAAGATTAAATGTTTAACCTAAAATCAACTTAGATCACCATTAACATGTACAAAGATAAAATAAACTGAAAACGACACACTCGCACATGCGCACTCTTAGGATACACCCCACTTGGTTGCCTTCGTATACGGTCATTAAGCATAGGTCACTTTAGAGGTCGCCCTCTTGTCCAAAGATCATAGTCGCCTCGAAACGGTTGCCTCGGATATTGTTGCCTCAAAACAAATGATTTAAGACATTAGGGTTACCGCTAAGGCGTCCTAACATTGCTTTGGTGACCGTAAGTCCCTAAATTTGAATTGACCCTTAAACTCCAACGACGGTGCTACCTACTCATCAATAGTGGGACAGCATTGTCTAAAGAAAGATAGGATAGAACGACTCCTTTTTCGAGTAGGTAGATGGTTCTTAAGTACTTGCTCTTTCAAAAAACAAAAACAAAATCTTTTTCACACTTACACCTTTCAAACAAAAAACTTCTTCAAACCCACAAACACAAAGAAAAGCAATTTTGAAAACACTTTGAGCAAGTACCTAAGAGCCCGTGGATAACCACGGATAAAAAGGGTGCTAACACCTTCCCTTTCTATAATCTACCCCCCCGAACCCGAGAAACATCTCGAAAAAGGAATTTTTCTGTGCTTTTTTCTTTTCCTTGTTGGATAAAATAAAAGACGGTGGCGACTCTTGCTTACCGCGACATTTTGCGAAAACAAACGCAAAACGCAAACCAACATTCCAAAAAATAGTCATTTCTTTCCCACCGTATCACAGAACTGGCGACTCTGCTGGGGACGCTTATAAGTGGGGTGTACCTTAGAAATAGTTCATAATGTTTTCAATTGCTTGACTTGTATGCTTTATCTTTGTGGTTTGAACCGGAGTTACTATAGATCCTAACCCGGATCTGAGGGATACCCTTTAGGTAAGTAGCAATAAACTGTGAGGGAACTGTACGGCGTAGACCGATACGGTTGAAGTAGTAGCTACGTTGGTGTGACACTTTAGATTGTATCGATATCCCTTGTGTTGGAACGAGGAGAATATGGGTCATCTAAGGGGTCATTAAGCACCAACTGACCTTAGAACCTTTAAATTGACCAACTTGGCCATAGAATAGTAGCAGTATGCTACACTCATTGAGACTAAACTCTCGCGACGATTTCGGCCGTAAGAAAAGGTTGCTAAACTGGAATTATGACTGATTGAGGATAGTCAGTGATATTGAGATCCTCTAGAACCCGGTTACTATTTTTATGACAGGTTTAAACCAACTGAACTGAAAAAGGGTAGTACCTAAGCTCCTTGCCAGCCTGAAATCTAAGGGCTCTCTGTGTGACTTGTGTGCCTTTACCATGTTTGCTATTTGTGGATACTTGTGATGTGCTTTTTATCATGACATCATGACATCATAACATTGCATACATCTTGCATTGGACTGACCTATTTCAAAGACAGAAGGGATTCATCTTTGTTCTGTTTTGTAGGTCATCATGATGCCCATGCGTAGGAATACTATCCGGATCAACTTTGTCCAGGTTCCCACTATGCTTAAGGATTTGATTGCAAAGATGCCGGATACTACTTCCTTCCTCAGGAGACATGGGTATCTTCTCAGTTTGGTTACCTCCAAATTGGACGAACAGATGATGAGTGTTTTGGTCCAATTCTATGATCCATTGTACCATTGTTTTACTTTTCAAGATTACCAGTTGGTTCCAACCTTAGAAGAGTTCTTTGATCTGCTCGGTATCTCTATTCTGGAGCAGACCCCGTTTACTGGTTGGGAAAAGGTTCTTAGGCCCGAAGAAATTGCTGCAGCCCTTCATTTGACCAAAGAAGAGGTAATGGCTAATTGGGAGACTAGGAGTGGAGCAAAGGGCTTTCTGACTAAGTTTTTGGTTGGTAAGGCTAACTATTTCTGGGATAGTCTAGACTTCAAGGAATTCGAGGATATTCTGGCTCTTCTGATATATGGCTTGGTATTGTTTCTGAACTCTGACTCTTTTGTTGATGTGAATGCGGTGAAAATCTTCATCTCTCGTAATCATGTACCCACTCTCTTGGGTGACATTCCTCATCAGCTTTATGCTCGTACGGCCCGAAAGTGGGGAACCTTGATGTGCTGTGCTCCTTTATTGGCGAGGTGGTTTATTTCACACCTCCCCAAGTCAGTGTTGAAGAACAAAGAAGGCATGGGTTGGGCTTATAGGATTATGTCTCTCTCTCTCATAATGACATTATCTGGACTCTCAAGGGTATGGATGAGGAGGCTATCATTGATCGTTGTGGGGAGTATCCCAATGTTCCACTGTTAGGAACCCATGGAGGAATTTCTTACAATTCGTGCTTGGCCTTACGTTAGTTTGGGAGAGCCAGAAGAGAAGGACCTCATGAGATGCTAATTCCTAGTATCATCTTTGATTTTTAAGGGGATAGCGACGAGCAACGTCGCGGATTCATAAGGGCTTGGGATAAAGTTCATAGATCTGATCCACACGAGCTGGGCCCAAAGACTTCTCTCCCAATGGAGCCATATCTCATATGGGTCTGTATTCGTGCTCAAAAGCTGGGTATGCCATATGAAGCTGTCCGGCCTATCATTGTTGAAATTGCTAATGAAGAAGGGGTTCTTCCAACCATCCTCTACCCTTACATGCCCACTGACATTGGGGCAGTGAAAAGATCTTGGATGCAGCTGAGAGAGGAACGGGATGCTTACCGAGAGAAGTTCAACGAGTAAGAGCAGAAGATCCAGAGGTTGACTAGGAAGCTGGAGAACGAGCGGATTCTAAATGACTATGTCCGCACCGACAAGAAGAGACCATGGGAGCACTGATTGACCGTTGATTGTTTCCTTTCCAGTTTTTTACTTTTCAGTATTTCCATTCTTGTAACACCCTGAGGGCATCAGTTGAACAATTTGAATTCCAAAGTTTATCTAATAAAGTGTTTTTCCTTTCTTGTTTACAAATTGGAATTTCCCGATTGTCTTTGAAATCATAATCATACGCATTTCATCCCATGCACTCCATAAGAGGTACCCATTATAGGTCTCTTATCTTCTTCGTTGTTTATTTCAGCACTCATCATGTCTACTGAACCTTCAACTGAGCAAGCAATCAAGGTCCTCCAGGCCCAGAATGCCCAATTTCAAGATTTGTTCATGAATTTAGCTAAGGGTCAGCAAGATCTGAAGACCCTGATTCTGAAAGAGAAGAAAAAGAAGAAGAATAGGACAATCTTGTTTAACACAGGTCACCGGTTTGGAAACAGGCTTCAGAATGAAGTTGATTTGACCACCTCATCTGGAGGGAAAGATAGTCAGGAAGAAAGGAGGGCTCCTAGCCCTGTGGTCTCCAACAACGAGACAGACTCCGATGAAGACCAGTATCCTCCTGCCGAGGATAGATACAAACAACTGGAAGACCGGTTGAGTGCTATGGAGGTTCAAAAAGTTCCTGGTCTGGACTTTGGTGATCTAGGTCTATCATCTGGGGTGGTGATTCCCCACAAATTCAAGGCACCAGCCTTTGCTAAGTATGACAGAGTTTCTTCTCCGAAGCTGCACCTCCGGTCATATGTGAGGAAGATTCAGCCGTACACCGCTGATAAGAACTTATGGATCCATTTCTTTCAAGACAGTCTCTCAGGGACTCAGCTTGAGTGGTTCTACCAGTTGGACGGAGCCAGTATCCGCAGTTGGGAGGATTTGGCTACTGCTTTCTACAGGCAATATCAATACAAATCCTACCTCACTCCCACGCTTACCCAACTCTAGGGTATGTCAATGGGAACGGGTGAAGGATTCAAAGATTATGCTCAGAAGTGGGGGGACCTCTCCGGAAGAGTACAACCACCTTTGGATGATCGGGAGCTTGTGGATATATTTCTAGGGACCCTGTCTGGTCCATATTTCAACCATCTGATTGGAAGCTCTTCGTCTGGGTTTACAGAGCTAATTATGACCAGTGAGAGGATTAAGGCTGGTATTAAGGCTGGTAAGATACAGAAGGGTGCTTCATCAAGCACCAAGAAGAAGCCATTTAAGAAAGAGTCCAGTGCTGTCTACAGTTCAAGAAACCAGAATAGACCTGAACACCGCCGAGCTGTTAATGCGGTTGTTATTTCAAAACCTGCTGGTGCTCCGTAGCACAACAATCAACAGAAGGATGAGAGACCTCGAAGGTAATTCACCCGTCTCAACATGACTTTGTCTCAGATTCTGCCACAATTGCTGAAGACCAATCTGGTGATTCCAAGGGAAGCCTCGAAGAATCTAAATACAACATCACCGAAGTATAACCCTAATGCCCGTTGTGCTTATCACTCTAATAGCCCGGGGCATAATATAGATGATTGTTGGACTTTGAAGAATAAGATACAGGACTTAATTGATGCGAAGGAGATTGAGTTCGAGGCGCCCGAAAGGCCTAATGTTGTGACTGCTCCTATGCCCAAGCATGGAGTGAATGCTATAGATGAAGACTCGTTTGTGGTTTATGTGAATGACATTGTTACCCCTTTGAGGACTGTGAAGAAGAACCTTTTGCTAGCCGGTTTATTTTCGGGTTGTGATGAAGGTTGTCGTATGTGCTCTACCATACCAACTGGTTGCCATCTTCTGAAATCAGGTGTCCAACGCCTGATGGATAGTAAAGAAATTCTGTTTGAGAAGACCGTTGTTCCTTTAGTTCATACTGAAGAAGTTGCCATTATCACCATTTTTGACAATTCTTCCAAGGCTCCCTCGAGGAAGCCTGTTAGAATTACATCTATTCCAAGAATCGCACCTGTGATCATCACTGTTCCGGGGCCCATCCCTTATACCTCTGATAAAGCTGTCCCTTGGCACTACGGGGCTGATGTTTATTTTCATGGAGTGAAACAAGAGTTGGATGCTGATACTGACGTCAGCAATATTGTTGGACCTGCTAAAATCACCCGTAGCGAAAGACTTTTCTCACCTGATATCTCTCCACCAACTGCCCGAAGACCTGTTGTTATTACACCTGCCAGTGTACCTGCTGCTATTCATGTTCAAGTTCCTATTCTTACCCCTGTCGTCGAGTCCTCTGACGCTCGGGGCAAAGGGATCACCACTAATATGCCTACCCAGACAGAGGCACCGAAGACGATTACTGTTGAAGCTTATAAACAAGAGATGGAAGAGATTCTGAAAATTATCAAAAAGAGTGACTATAATGTAGTTGAGCAGCTGGGGCAAACCCCATCCAAGATTTATATGTTGTCACTGTTGTTATGCTCAGAGGCCCATGTCAAGGCTCTGATTACCTTCTTGAAGACTGCCCACGTACCACAAGAGACATCAGCTTATCAGTTTACAGATTGTGTGGCCAATTTGACTGCTGATAATGGGTTGGGTTTCTCGGACGCCGACTTGACTGCTAAGGGGAAGAATCACAATGACGCCCTGCATGTCTCCATTGAATGCAGGGGCACTACTCTTGCTCATGTATTAGTGGATATCGGTTCCTCATTGAACGTCTTGCCTAAGAAATCTCTAGACCGGTTAGACTGCAAAGGGTTGGAGATGAAACCAAGCAACATCGTTGTCAGGGCCTTTGATGGGTCTAAGAGGATGGTGCACGGAGAAGTTGATATTCCGATCAAGGTTGGTTCTCAGGTTTTCAACTCTACATTCTATGTGATGGACATTCGGCCATCTTATTCTTGTTTGCTGGGTCGTCCATGGATCCACAAAGTTGGGGCCATAACCTCAACGCTCCACCAGAAGCTGAAGTACCCGGTCAAAGGGAAGATTGTGACAGTGCAAGGATAAGAAGAGTACATGGTTAGCCACCTCAACTCTTTCCGATATGTAGAGATGGATGGGGAGTTCATTGAGACCCCATTTCAACATTTTGAAGAGGTTCCCCGGACATTGGCGTCAGCTGAGACTGTTGTTGAAGATTCTCCTATGAAGATGACTTCCTTTAAGGATGTCCGGGTTGTTGTCGAGAAAGGTAGGTATGCAAATTGGGGCCGACTCCCTGATTTTACACAAAATACTAACAAGTTTGGTTTGGGTTTCACTGCAGAAGCTCAAAGGGCTGTTCGGAATGCACGAATCGGAAGACCTTCCGTGTTCATCAGCAACTCGGGAGTGAATGCCATTGAAGACGATATGGAAGAGTCTGAGTTCGACAGTTGGATTTATCCTACGACCGACGGTGGACCAAGCAACTGGACAACAAAGGACTTCATCCCTATTACTTTTGTTATCCAGTAATGAAACTTTTTATTTTGAATCTGTAACAGACAATGTTTTAAAACTTTATGGCCTGGTGTCTTACCCGGGGCACTGTGGCTTCATTTGTGAGGGCTTTATGTGTGTCATTTTCATATATCATTAATAAAAGCATTGGACGTTCTTGCATTTCAAATTTTGCGCTCCTTGTTTTCTTTATTATATATATTGCAAAACAGTTATTTTACACACACTCACGTATACAGGTCCACATCCACTCTGGATCTCACTGGTAACGACTCTGCTACTGCCAGTTATGACTTCTAAAATCCGATCAACTTAGCCGAAGACGAAGGTGAGGATGATTGTGAAGTGCCTGGTGAACTTGCAAGACTGCTACTCCAAGAGGAGAGGGCTATTCAGCCGCACGAAGAGCCGGTGGAATCAGTGAATCTGGGTACTGAGATAGACAAGAAAGAAGTTAAGGTCGGTGTAAATCTGGAGCTTAGTGTGAAGCAACGGTTGATTCAGATGCTGCGTGACTACGTTGAGATCTTTGCCTGGTCTTACGAAGATATGCCTGGGTTGGATATTGATATTGTGGTTCATCGCTTGCCTACCAAGGAAGATTGTCCTCCAGTGAAATAGAAGGTCCGCCGAATGCGCTCGGAGATGTCTGAGAAGATCAAGGCTGAGGTTATGAAATAGTTTGACGCCGGTTTTCTAGCAGTTAGTTCTTACCCTCAGTGGGTGGCCAATGTGGTTCCTGTGCCGAAGAAGGATGGTAAGGTCCGAATGTGTATTGACTATAGGGATCTGAACAGGGCGAGCCCCAAGGATGATTTCCCTCTACCTCATATCGACGTTCTGGTTGACAACACTGCTCAGCATAAGGTCTTCTCCTTTATGGATGGTTTCTCCGGTTATAATCATATTAAAATGGCTCCCGAAGACATGGATAAGACGACCTTTGTTACTCAGTGGGGTACCTTTTGCTACAAGGTCATGCCTTTTGGACTGAAGAATGCTGGGGCAACGTATCAGCGTGCCATGGTTGCTTTGTTTCATGACATGATTCACCATGAGATTGAAGTATACGTCAACGATATGATTGCTAGGTCCCATACTGAGGAAGAACACCTTGACCACCTTCAGAAGTTGTTTGACAGGTTGAAGTTGTACAAGCTGAGGTTAAACCCGAACAAGTGCACCTTCGGGGTGAGATCTGGTAAACTGTTGGGTTTTGTCGTAAGCGACAAGGGTATTCAAGTGGATCCTACAAAGGTGAAGGCTATACAGGAGATGCCAGCTCCCATAACAGAGAAAGAAGTCAGAGGTTTCCTGGGACGAATGAACTACATTTCCCGATTCATCTCGTACCTGACTGCTACTTGTGAGCCAATCTTCAAGCTACTGAAGAAAGATCAAGTGGTACGTTGGAACGATGAATTCTAGGCCGCTTTCGAAAGGATCAAAGAGTATCTCCAAGAGCCACCTATTCTGATGCCTCCAGTTGAAGGGAGACCTTTGATCTTATACTTGACAGTACTCGACAACTCAATGGGGTGTGTGATGGGTCAGCATGACGAGTCTGGACGAAAAGAGCATGCTATTTATTACCTTAGCAAAAAGTTTACCGACTGTGAGACCCGATACTCACTGCTCGAGAAAACTTTTTGCGCTTTGGCATGGGCTGCTCGCTGGCTGAGACAATATATGCTGACTCACACTACTCTGTTGATATCAAAGATGGATCCAATCAAATATATCTTCGAGAAGCCTGCTTTGTCCGGAAGAATAGCAAGATGGAAGATGATCTTGACTGAGTATGACATCCAGTATACGACCCAAAAGTCAATCAAGATAAGTGTGTTGGAAAACCATTTGGCACATCAGGTAGTGGATAATTACCAGTCTATGAACTTTGAATTCCCGGACGAGAATATCATGCTAGTAACTGATTGTGAGACACCTGGACCGGATGAAGGACCTGAGGAAGGATCTCGATGGTCTATGTACTTCGATGGAGCTTCAAACGCTTTGGGTAATGGCATTGGCGCTGTGATCATATCTCCTAAAGGCTCTCATACTCCGTTCACCGCCCGACTATGTTTCAACTACACCAACAATATGGCAGAGTATGAAGCATGCATCATGGGTCTTCGAGCAGAAATTGACCTAAGGATTAAGTTTCTGAGTGTCTTCGGAGATTCCTCTCTCGTGATCAGTCAGATCAAACGCGAGTGGGATACGAAACACCTGAACCTTATTCCTTACAAGGAGTATGTATTGACGTTGCTTCCCCATTTCGAGGAAATAACCTTTGAACACTTCCCTAGAGAGGAGAATCAGTTGGCGGACGCGCTAGCTACGATGTCTTCTATGTTCAAGGTCAATTGGGATAACGAGGCTCCCCGGATCATCATTGAAAAATTGGACGAACCTGCACATTGCTATGACATTGAGACCGAAGAGGTAGCAGATAAACCCTGGTTTCATGAGGTGAAGAGGTATCTTGAGGCTCAGGAATACCCCGAGGGTGCATCTGTTAATGACAAGAAGCTTCTGAGAAGGTTTGCGGCAAAGTTCTTCATCAGCAATGGCATTCTTTACAAGCGTAACCATGATTCGACCTTACTGCGTTGTGTGGATAAGAATGAAGCAGAAAGGATCATGACAGGGTTACATGAAGGTACTTTCGGAACTCATTCCATTGGACACACCATGGCAAAGAAAATCCTTCGGGCAGGATATTATTGGTCCACTATGAAAGCCGACTATTATCAGCATTCTCGGACATGTCACAAGTGCCAAGTCTATGCTGATAAGGTGCACGTACCACCAGTTCCTCTGAACATCTTGACAGCTCCTTGGCCTTTTGCAATGTGGGGCATTGATATGATCGGCGAGATCAGACCTACGGCATCCAACGAACATCGTTTCATTCTGGTAGCAATTGATTACTTTACGAAGTGGGTTGAAGCAGCTTCCTTTGCTACAGTAACCAAGAACATTGTGGCACGGCTCATTCGGCATAATCTGATTTGTCGATACGGCGTACCAGAAAGGATCATTATGGACAATGGTACCAATCTCAACAACAAGATGATTACCGAGCTCTGCGAGCAATTCAAGATACAGCATCACAACTCTTCTCCCTACCGGCTGAAGACGAATGGGGTTGTCGAAGCGGCTAATAAGAACATTAAGAAGATTGTGCAGAAGATGACAGTGACATACAAAGACTGGCACGAGATGTTACCATTTGTCCTTCATGGGTACCGTACCTCAGCACGGACGTCAACAGGGGCAACACCATATTCCTTGGTATATGGCATGGAAGCAGTCTTGCCCATTGAAGTTCAGATACCCTCTCTCTGAATCATGAAGGATACAGGTTTAAGCAAAGATGACTTGATTCAGACCCGGCTTGATCAGCTGAACCTAATCGACGAAAAGAGACTTACTGCTATTTGTCATGGTCAGACATACCAAAAACAGATGATAAAGGCATTTAACAAGAAAGTTAGACGACAAGAGTATCAAGTTGGGGATCTGGTAATCAAGCGCATTATTCTACCTCAAGGTGATCCCAAGGGCAAATGGACCCCTACTTACGAAGGGCCATTTGTGGTTAAGAACATTTTCTCAGAAGGAGCTATGATTCTAACCACCATGGATGGTGACGACCTTCCTCACCCTGTCAATGCAGACATAGTAAAAAGATACTATGCGTAATCAAAGACCCGCTAGGTTGACTGGCCTAGGCAAAAATAAGGGCTTCCCGGCGAACCAAAAGGGTTCAGGCAAAAATAAGGGATGAAAATGAAAAAAATCTGTACACCCGGCAAGTCGAAAACCTGAAAAGGCGGCTTGGGCAAAAAAGGGTATCCCGGTGGACTGAAAACCCGAAAGGGCGGTCCAGGCAAAAATTAGGGATCAAAGCGTAACACTATGTCTCATTGGATCACCTTGCATCCAGACTTCGGTATCAACTGTCAAGCTCGGGCGGCACTAATCAATCTGATTCACCTTCAACCAGTAGCAAAGTGATGAGATGCTCGAAGACATAAAGGCAATAGCAGAGTTGGAACCCATTGGGATTATTCACATATATGTTTTGTTTAGTTTTTCACAAATTGTGTAAATTCTATTATTCGGCGGCATTCTCTTACTAGGACGTCAGCCTCTTGTACAAAAAACGCCTATTTACAGGCTAAACTTCAAAATCAATATAATTCATTTTCAAAGAAATTTCAAACTATTTTTCCTTTATCTGCTTTGTCTTGCAAAGAGCGTCCAATGTTTGTTTTTTATATATGCATTTGACATTAATTGTTGCTCATGAATATTTACATGCAAAACGAAAAGACGATTACGAGTAATATCAGAAACAGGGGCAATAAGAATTGTCCAAACTGTGTAGTTGCTCTGTCCACCAGGTACAAGGGTATATTCAGCTGAAGAATACGGCTAAGATACCTTCACTCCCCGCAGAGTAAGGCAGTAATGATAACTCTCCCCAACTGAGACTTACAACTGTGAATGAATGAATCGGTAATACTCTCCCCAAGCAGAGTTGATCTACCATCATCACTAAAGAGGATTGATATCCCCGGCGGTCTTAATATTCCCCAATGGAGTATAAGAATGTTCCCCGGCAGAATACAAGATACCCCCAGTGGAGTCATATTTTCCCAGCACGGTCTGAAAAAGCTTCCCCAACAGAGTTGGAGCATCATCCCCAGTAGACTCTGGAAGTCTATCCCCAGCGGAGTACAAAATAAATTTCCACAGCCGAATTCAAAGGATCATTCCCAGCATGATTCAAATAATTATCCCCATGAGAGTCTAACAGGGTTATACCCAGCAAGTTGCAACTGAGAGATCGTCCCCAGCAAAGTTCTTTCCTTTCACAAACAGGAGTTCAATCCTCAATAGATTCAGTATCACCAGCAACGGTAATCCATCCCTAGTAGAGTTTATCAATGGAGTCCTCAGCAGAGCATCTCTACCCCACAGAGTAATCTCCTCATCAGTTTATTCCCCAACAGAGTTATCTTCTCCTGGAGTTTTATTCTCGCAATCACCTTCGTTCACCATCCCTAGCGGAAACGAAGCATTCAACTCTATTCTCCAGCAGCTATCCGGGATTTATTTCCCCCAGCTAAAGCATTACATTTCCATACATCATGATACATGCATAAACGCATCATACCATACAATCTCATTTATGTTAAGAACATCATTGCTTGATCCATATCATGCATTGCATATGACTGACCTTTACCTTTCAGGAAAGATGCAGTTAAATTCTCAGCTATATCAAAAGACCTTGCCTGGTCCAGTTAAATAGATTCCTAAAGATTTTTCTGATGTCGATCCAGTCAAAGTTATTCCAAGACCTTCTCTGGTCCAGTTAAATCGATTCCTAAATATTTTTCTGATGCCGATCCAGTTGAAGTTATTCCAAGACCTTCTTCGGTCCAGTCAAATCGATTCCTAAAGATTTTTCTGATGACGATCCAGTTGAAGTTATTCCAAGACCTTGTCTGGTCCAGTCAAATCGATTCCTAAAGATTTTTCTGATGCCGATCCAGTCAAAGGCCTTCCCTGGTCCAGTCAAATCGATTCCTAAAGATTTTTATGATGTCGATCCAGTTGAAGTTATTCCAAGACCTTGTCTGGTCCAGTTAAATTGATTCCTAAAGATTTTTCTGATGCCGATCACATCGAAGGCCTTCTCTGGTCCAGTTAAATCGATTCCTAAAGATTTTTCTGATGCCGATCCAGTTGAAGTTATTCCAAGACCTTGTCTGGTCCAGTTAAATCGATTCCTAAAGATTTTTCTGATGCCGATCCAGTTGAAGTTATTCCAAGACCTTGTCTGGTCCAGTTAAATCGATTCCTAAATATTTTTCTGATGTCGATCCAGTCAAAGGCCTTCTTTGGTCCAGTTAAATTGATTCCTAAAGATTTTTCTGATGTCGATCCAGTTGAAGTTATTCTAAGACCTTGTCTGGTCCAGTTAAATCGATTCCTAAAGATTTTTCTGATGCCGATCCAGTCAAAGGCCTTCTCTGGTCCAGTTAAATCGATTCCTAAAGATTTTTCTGATGCCGATCCAGTTGAAGTTATTCCAAGACCTTATTTGGTCCAGTTAAATCGATTCCTAAAGATTTTTCTGATGCCGATCCCATCCAAGGTCTTCTCTGGTCCAGTCAAATCGATTCCTAAAGATTTTTCTGACGCCGATCCAGTTGAAGTTATTCCAAGACCTTGTCTGGTCCAGTTAAATCGATTCCTAAAGATTTTTTTGATGCCGATCCAGTCAAAGTTAATCCAAGACCTCCTCTGGTTCAGTCAGATCGATGATAAGATCTCCCTGATTCGTATTCCAGTTGAAGTTCAGACCACCTATCAACAATCTCCAAATGACATTTGTAAGCCCATTCCCGACATCACAATGCTGATACCACTTCATGCGAGTGCAAATTTCTGGGCACTCTAGTGTTCAATCATCTTCCACCTTCGGATCACGAAAGGCCCGAAAGCCAATCTATATCCTCAGGTTTAATAAAATTGAACAGGGGAAGCTGTTGTACCCCAAAATTTTCCCTCCCATATTTCCCAAGACATTGCAAGAATGATCTCCAAATGGCTCAAGATTGCTCAAGAGTTAGACAGTCAAATAATCTCCTAAGACGGTCAATCTCAAATTAGGGTTTTGTGTGGCATCAAGGTCCTTGCATACAAATGACCTCAAGTGCTCCCCAATGTCCTAAAATGTTATCAAGTTCATCCATGCCAAATTTCAAGCCTTGCAGAGGAAGTTTGGTCAGTCAATTGCTCAAGAGGTCCAAAAATCGATTGTGCTAGGGCAAAAGTCAATTGTGACCTATAAACAGTCAAACTTCAATATTTCTTGTCAACATTCTCATTTTGAAGTATATTTCATCATTTTATCAAGGTTTGATCATGATTCATCAAGGATTGCTCAAGATTCATCAAGATTCAAAAGTTGCTAAATTAGGGTTTTGTAGGAAAAGTCAACTCAACTTTGACCAAGCATAACTTTATCATGCTTTATGAGAAATGACACATCCAAAGCTCATTTTGAAGAGGATGAAATTTCCTATAATACATCTTCACACCCCAAGATCAATAAATGCACTCACAAAAAGTTACAAATTTGGACATTATAGGTCATTTTTGAAAGTCAACAAAAACACCTTTTTTTCCAAAGCTTATAACTCGAGCATGGAATATAAAAATAAGATGAGACCAAAAGGGTTGGTTAGAGGACATCTCAAGGTTTCTAAAACGTCCAATAACACTTCCAAAAGTTCAAAATTGAAGAAGTTATGCATTGTTGAAGTTGGGCATTTTTGCAAAATTGCCAAAAGTCAACTATCCCCAAAACTTCAAATTTTGTCAAATGGGCCCACTTTTTTCCACTTGATTTGATCTTGTCACACTACACACGTGTCCTATATTCAGTCTTGTGTCCATTTATTGATTTTTCTATTTTATTTTATTTTTATTGAATTAATTCATTTTAAATCAATTTAAATCCAAATAAAATTCAAATATTGATCACTTGGAATCTTTTTGATTGATATAGGTCTTAAATATCATAATGGACATAATCAAATCCGAATCAAGCCATATCATGAACAAAATATTGGATTTTTGACCAATTTAGAAGCTTTTTAATGGTGAATCAAATCACATCTTCAAACATCAATGCATAAGGATTCAGCCCAAAAAAAACTTGACCTAATTCATTCCATATTACTTATACAAGCTAAAGGCACGAGCAAAAGGACCTAGAGGCTGCTAAATCACAAGAACCAAACTTGAGAAAATTGCAAAAAAAGCTTGAAACTAAAATCTGTTTTAGAGGTGCTTTCAGCGCAAAATCTCAACACTATCCTCTGGTTGGACATCCACTGAGTCTGTAGCAATCAAAAGCAAGGCCATCCACCTCCTAAAACGCGTTGTAAGTGACATACGACCTCCCTCTGAACTTGCTTTCGTGTTTCAAGATTTACGCATCATTACAAGAAACTAATGGCATATTTGCAATCACCAAACAATTTCCAAGCTTTCCATATTATTTGATTGCATTTATCTGTGCTATAATCATAAACACCATTGTAGGGTTTCCTAGGGTTGTTTTTAGGGGTTTTTGATGCAGGTGAAATTAGGCTTATTCATGGACATGGTTGAGACCGGGATGAAGAGACGAGTTCATCCATGGCATCATCTTTCATTTATATGGCCTGAGAAGGATTATTGAATCAACCTACGCCTTTTGCTTCGGATTTAAATCCGCAGGTAATCCCTGTGAAAATCTGAGGACAGGGACGACAACGTGTCCCCATCCCATTGAGCCATTCAAATATTCGCGCTTATTTTTATTTTTTCTAGCATATTATTGTGTTTTTCCATATATTAATTATTACCTAATCCATTAACGAATGAAACACATTGGCTCAGTGGCGAAGGCATTAGTGTGAGATCCAACAGGACCTGGGTTTGAATCCCAGGTCCCCCAAATGCATTTGTTTTATTTTTCAACAGGTAATTCCATGCATTATCCAAGGCGTAACACATCATACATAATCACCCAGATGCTTGCCAGATGGCCCTAGGCCAGATCTGGTGGTCAGGAATGAAAGTCCACCATATGCTCTAGGCCCAACACCCCTTGGTTATTTCTTTCTTCTTTTTATTTATTTATTTGTTTTGTTTAATTATTATTTTTATTTAAACTAACCAATTAAAACTTTTCCTCATAAAATCAAAAATTAAAAAATATTTTATTTATTAAAATTAAATTCAGCATTTTATTTTAAATAAATACTAACTTAATTAATTTAGTTTTAAATAGGTATAACTTTTAATATTTTTGCAATAATTAAAATTAATGTAGAAAATTAGGTTATACTAACTTTAAATCAAATTTATTCTTATTTCTCATAATATCAAAAATCCAAAAAATATTTATTTTCATTAATTAATTAATTAATTTATTAATTTAATAATTAATTTAGGATAGTTTCTTTCTTAATTCAAAAATAACAAAAAAAGATACTTTCTTTCAAAAAAGGGTCAAAACCCTAAACTTGCACCCGATTTAATTTCCGCACGCGATTTACTTTCTTTTATCCAATATTGTATTTGTTACCGGAATGTAATAGATAATTAGGACCATTTAATTATTTTATCGCTTTATTTATTTTCCGCATTTAAATTTCAAAGGGTTGCTTTTGGCGATGTAAATACCCGACGCCTTGTAATAGTTAGTTAAATTTCCGCAATTTAATTTCCGTAACTTATATAACTGTTAGATGATTGATAATAGGTATGCATGACAAAATTGAATGTTTAACCTAAAATCAACTTAGATCACCATTAACATGTACAAAGATAAAATAAACTGAAAACGACACACTCGCACATGCGCACTCTTAGGGTACACCCCACTTGGTTGCCTTCGTATACGGTCATTAAGTATAGGTCACTTTAGAGGTCACCCTCTTGTCCAAAGATCATAGTCGCCTCGAAACGGTTACCTCGGATATTGTTGCCTCAAAACAAATGATCTAAGACATTAGGGTTACCGCTAAGGCGTCCTAACATTGCTTTGGTGACCGTAAGTCCCTAAATTCGAATTGACCCTTAAACTCCAACGACGGTGCTACCTACTCATCAATAGTGGGACAACATTGTCTAAAGGAAGATAGCATAGAACGACTCCTTTTTCGAGTAGGTAGATGGTTCTTAAGTACTTGCTCTTTCAAAAAAACAAAAACAAAATCTTTTTCACACTTACACCTTTCAAACAAAAAACTTCTTCAAACCCACAAACACAAAGAAAAGCAATTTTGAAAACACTTTGAGCAAGTACCTAAGAGCCCGTGGATAACCACAGATAGAAAGGGTGCTAACACCTTCCCTTTCTATAATCTACCCCCCGAACCCGAGAAACATCTCGAAAAAGGAATTTTTCTGTGCTTTTTTCCTTTCCTTGTTGGATAAAATAAAAGACGGTGGTGACTCTTGCTTACCGCGACATTTTACGAAAACAAACGCAAAACGCAAACCAGCATTCCAAAAAACAGTCAGTTCTTTCCCACCGTATCACAGCATGCACATCGATGGGCTAATACCAGGAAGGTCGGCTAAAGTCCATCAGATTGCTTTCTTTTGCTTTTTGATAACCTGCAAAAGTTTATTTTCTTGATCTAAATCAAGGTTAGAAGAAATAATAATAGGGAGTTTTTCATTACTCTCCAAATAAATGTATTTCAGGTTCTCCGGGAGTTGTTTCAGCTCTAAGTTACACTCTATTTCTCACAAACTTAAACTTATCGACCAGTTACACTTAACCTACAATACTCCTCAGAGTCATCTAGCATCTCTCACTCTCTAAGTTATTTCTAACCCATGGTAGATAGAACTACTATATCATCTCGGTGACGATCTCTCAGCCAACTTTAACAACACATCATATATCCATATTACTCGTATCGACGATCTCTCAATCGACATAACCAACACGACAACATTAAGCTTCGATACCTATAAAGATTTTTATCTCTAAATCTATCTCTAGAATCCAAAAACTAACAGATAATCATCATAGATAAGGATTTGATAAGTATATATCTATAACAACCTAACCCCGAGCACAGAGCAAAAATCTAAGATAACAATCGACACAGATTTGTAAAGCAAATTAAATATAACGCCATGGGCGACAAATATACATGAGCTCAAAGTAAAATCATATCCAAAACCCAACCAAATAGAAATACACAAATAGGAAGAGAAATGAACCAAAAATCTCTCGGTTTGTAAGAGCCGATTGATGATCAATCCACCCCGGATCATCCGTATGCAAGCTCTGAAGTTATTTTCTAAGCTCTCTCTACCAAAAAATGAAGGTTTGATGAGTTGGGAACAAATACCCCAAAACATAACCTAAAAAATATGTTTTTTGCCCCTTTTAACGTGATTCTGTCCAGGGGACCGCGCTAAGCGGCAAAATCCCGCTAAGCGCGCTCTACTGTCATGAGAAAAAAATCAACATTTTGTTTTCGCCATAACTTGAGAACTGTAACTCTGATTTACGCCCGGTTCGAAACATTGGAAATTTTATTCTGTTATCTATATAAAAATTCCTAATATCAGCCAAATTGATGATTTCTTATTTTTTGATTTTGAGCCTTATTCATTGACGAGTTGCTCAAAATCGCGCGTTTGAAGTCGTGTCTTCGACACTTTATTGCTCATGCTCCAAATACACATCAATACCTATAAAATGAATGAAAAACATCAAACAATACACTATGTAAACAAAAACACAAATAAACACAAACTAAACGTATTTACATAAAAGTCGAGTTTATTCAATGATATTAACAACAAAGAGTCGATAAGTGCAACAAAAAGTATATACAAAAATAGCTATAATTTGCACTTATCAATTAGCCAGGATTATCATAAATTAAAATGTTTTGAATGTTTGTGTTTTCCCTAGATTAAACCTTTTGCTAACCATAAACTTGGGCCAAAGTCTCCTATGTGTGTTTTTGTAGGTTATTTGGTTGATCAAAACGCATATTTTTGTCTCAATCATAAAACTGAAAAGATTTATACTTCTTATCATGTGAAGTTCTTCGAATCTGAATTCCCATTCACCTCTCTGGTGCCTCAACCCAATTCACATGCATAACAAAAAACCGGCCTACTTCAACTCTCTATTTTACCGCCCCTAGCTCAACCTGCAGACAGTACCACTCTAAACCCACCGAAAAACTTATTCGATGCCCATCTGTCATCCACTTACCAGACTTAGATCAACCATCGGCATTAAATAAACCCACCAATAACACTCAATCTCCCTCTTCACACTCCCAAACTCCCTCAACCTCCTCCCTCACCGCCCCAATCTACTATCAACCCAAACCCGAGACAATAAACCAATAGTAGCGGGATCATCACCTGATCTAAAAATAATATCATCAAACCTCTTAAAATGCTCAATCTATATGTCTGACCTTCATCTCTCATCGAACCCAGCATCATCACCCAGGCTCTTCGTGAACCTGGTTGACGATTGTCCATGCAAGTCGAGTTTGATGCCTTACACAGCAACAACAATTAAGGTCTTATAAGTCGATCCTCTACTAAAAATTTGGTTGGTTATAAATGGGTTTTTCTAATCAAATTGAATCCAAATGGATCGATTAATCGTTACAAGGCTCGGTTAGTTACCAAAGGGTTTCACCAACACCTTGGTTGTGACTATACACTACAAGAAAATTGGCAGATTGCGACAGGTATTTTTGTAGATAACGACGGTTAAAACCGTCGCAATTTGCTTTCCACGACGGTTGCTTTACCGTCGCAGAAGTGTGTGTCCCCAACCTATTTCGTGACGGTTACAAAAACTGTCGTTCAAGTTTACGACGGGTTTGGAGCTGACATAATCAAGTATTGGTGACTGTTTGATACCGTCGTGACTATCTTTTGAGTTTCTTTTAATTATTGATGGCGACGGTTCGATACTGTCGTGAATATCTTTTGAAATTGATTAAATTTTTTATGGCGACGGTTCGATACCGTCTTGACTTTTGTTGATTATTTTTAATTGTTGATTACGACGGTTCGGTACTGTCGCCATGTAAAAAATTTTAAATATAGTTTTTTTTTGTGTTATTTTTTTCTTTAAATTATTTCTTCTTTAATATATTTATTTATAGTATTATTTTTTGTTTTATTTTCTATCACTTTGTAATATAGTAAAAATAATTTCAATAAAAAATATTTAACATCAAATAAGCATTATAATATCCAAAAAAATGTGTGTTCCATAATCATGTAAAATGCGCGTTCCATAATCATGTCAAGTAGAACGGCATGAACGGCACCGTGAGTAGAAAAAGTGAACGCAGGAGTAGAAAGTGAATGGATGTTTTATGAGCTTTCTAACTTTTTTACGGCGACGGGTGTTTTACCGTCGTGCCCATGAGAATTTTTAAAGGTTTTGGGTGCGACGGTTGTTTTACCGTCGTGAAATGAATTTTAGGACGGATAATTTTACCGTCGTGAAAGGTTTAAGGGTGCGACGGGTGCTTTACCGTCGTGATATGCCTTTTAGGACGGTTAATTTTACCGTCGTGACTAGTTGTTGGTGAAAAATCAATGTTAAAAGTGTTAAATGGGGGCCGACGGTTGTTTTACCGTCGTAATAATAATATTATGATGGTTAAATATACCGTCGCAAAATAAATATTAGGGACGGTTGGTGTCAACTGTCGTAAACACTGTCTCTATATGTCAATTACGACAGTTATCACATAACTGTCGCAATTTTTGTGTCGTTAAACACTTATTTTCTTGTAGAGATACGAAAACATTCAGCCATGTTGTTAAACCAGTGACCATTTGAATTGTCCTAACACTTGAAGCTCATCAAGGGTGGTATGTCTGTCACTTAATGCCAATCATGTGTTTTTTCAAGGGACGCTCAAAGTGGAAGTCTTCATGGTACAACCATCTGGCTTTGTCGACAAAAACTTCACTAATCATGTCGGCCGCCTCAAAAAGGAACTTTATGGGTTAAAGCAGGCACCTCGCGCCTAGTATACGAAACTTCGAGTATTTCTGCTCTTTGTTGGCTTCATCAATTCAACTGTAGATGCATCTTTATTCATCCACCAAAAATTGGTTGTTACACTGTACTTATTAGTATATTTTGATGATATAATTTTTGTTGGGAGTTCTTTTACGGAATTCTCCAGTCTCATTACCACCTTGTTGCTCATTTCTCGTTGAAAGATCTTGGATGTCTCAACTATCTCTTGGGTGTCGAAGTAATTCCTTCTGTTGCGGGTATGTTTCTTTCACAAAGTAAACATATCACTGATTAGCTACCACTACTACAAATAATGCATCTAACATCGGACATGAAATGTGTTTTACCTCGGAATTAGAAGCGAGGTAACTAAGGTCGTCATAAAAAGTAAATACTTATCACCTCGGTGTTTAAAACACTAAGGTATTATTTTATTAGCGCATGGGTTTGAACCTCAGCTCCTGCACTTTTATTATTTATAAAAGTTAGCGTCTTTTTTATCTCAGTTTATCAAGAAAACTCAGGGGTTGTTAGTTTATTTTTAATAAAACTCGTTACATTGTTTACACAAAACATTAATAAAATAATTTGTTTACAAACTACAGTGTTTAGCCAGAATATTACATTTTTTACACATAAAGAAAAATTAATTGTCCATGAAGATCATAGGTTGGATCTTCAATTCCTTGATATTCTAGGCAAGATCAAATGTTGGGAAATTATTTTCTCCCAACAAAAAAAAGGGTTAGGTAAATTAATTTTCCCAAGATATTGATTTTAGATCTTCAAATCATATAATTTTAGGGTAGATCAAATTATGGGTGCAGGATATTATCTATGGCTTTTGCTTGCATTTGTGTCTGATATGAACAAAAAAAGGTGTTAGACAAAAAAAGGGTTAGATAAATAAATCTTTTTTCTGCTCAAATAAATATTTAAAAACACAAACCTTAAACCGGAATAATTTTATACTCTTGCAATTCATCATAGAGAACTATTCATGACAAACACCCTTGCAAACCTTAAACTCTTCATGATGTTATTTGCTTGAGAAGTACAATTCTTGATATTTAGAATGCTTTTATAATAGAAGTTATTTATGTTTTACGGGGATCACTAATGGTAATGTCTTGAGCATTGATAGTCATGAAAATGGACAACAAAGATTTGATTAAGGATTTGGTAAATAACCTCAATTTTAACGCTAAATGTTCCCTCGATTTTTAGGAACACCGACGGGTTAGAACATTTAATTTATAAACAAAAAATACAATTAAAGTAGAGGTTCCAATTTTAACACTAAATTTTAACGCTAAATTTTCCCTCGGTTTTTAGGAACACCGAAGGGTTAGAACATTAAATTTGCAAATAAAAAATAATTAAAAGAGAGGTTATAACACCGACGTGGCGCGCATGCATTAGAATCATATCACTGGAATAGCAATGATCAGGTATATTCAAGTCGTATCTTCTCTTTTGGATTATCAAGGAGGCTTTTGAGCTATTTGAACGTCTAATTACCAACTCGTTGTGTCTTCAAACATTGTTTCAAAGTCTTTTCCTATTTTCAATGTCTCATTACCAACTCTCTTTGTCTTGTTTCCTTGTTTCAAAGTCATTTTTTTCTTATAAAAAATGGATGTAAATATGTTGTTCGTTATCAATAAAAAGTATGTTGATTTCAATGATTTCTATCATTTTGAACTAAGAAAAGTTGTTAACAAACAAAGGTAAATTGGTTACTTTCACATTCTTCATGTCCCCATATACACTAATCTCGTTAAAGAGTTCTTGATGAATATCTCTATTGTTCCAGCTGGTCATAATGAAATCATCCAGTCATGTGTTAATGGTTCTCATTTCTTCATTACTCCATCACTAATTGCTATGATAATCAACTGTGAAGAGTTTGATAGTTGTGTTGAACATTATGAATTCAACAATGTCCATGCAACCCGCCTTTACCTACTTTATGCCAACCAAAATAAGCTCTTCAGTCCTTCTTCTCTACTCTCAATTACAAAATTTTGGTTTCAACTTCTAGTGGAAAATCTTCGCCCAAGAGAGAAAGACCTAGAAACGCTTACTTGGTATGACAAGCTTCTCTTGTTATTCCTCACCTACAACATTAGAGTTAATATTCCTCTTACCATTTTCAACTTCTTAAAGAAAATGATAAATACTTCTTTAAATTCTAGTACATAAGAACCAGATGTCCTATAAGATGTCACGACATCTGGTTTGTTACAAACAGCATGATAAAGAATAAACATTTAAAAATAAATACTAAAAAGTAAAGTGCATACAAAACTGTTAATCCAGTTTGGAACAACCTCCCTACTCTAGGGGCATACCAAGTCAGAGACAAATCCACTAATGGTAGTATCAATTCATAGACCCTATATCAAACATACCAGTTTACAGTCTAATCACTTAATCACTACCCTCGTTGTATTTCTATCTAAGACTCACCTAGATACGAGGCCCTCCTCAATCCCTCGTCAATCATAGACAGCGATTGGACAATTCTAATACACTTAGAAAAAAATGAGAAGACACACTTTCATGATGATAAGACTCATTTATATGACGAGCAAGAAGACACGTTTCCCTCTAAACTCATCCAAGACTCTTTACTAAGAAAGCCAACTTGGAGTTGCTTCAAAGATTCCTCTAAGAACTATACTTACTCTTGCTTCATAACTTCAAGGATAATAAAGTGACCATCTCACAACCCGAGTGGTTCACTTGCACCAACTCTCCTAGAGAGTGGCTACAGACTCGGCCCTAATGACTATATCTTGATAATTCACGGTCGGTCCTTAATCCTAGATTACAATGCTTATATTTATAACCTAGTACCAAACTGGATTTAGGCTTCTAATCACAGTAAATATAATGTTACAAATCTGCAGAAGATTATGCTACAAAATAGGTCTTCAACTAAATCTTCCTAATTAATCTCCATAATTAGAAAGTCAATATTCTTCTTGATTCTGACTTGAATCTTCCAGGCCTAATAAGACAACTCCACATATGATTGCATAATATTCCAAGAATATTTTGCATCTGTTAAATCATAACAGAAACGTTTAATCTAGATGTACCAGTCACGAAGTCGTATCAACCAACATAGGACATCTTTTTCGACATGTTGCTCCAGATGATGAGACATCTCATCTCAACATGTTTCTTCATCAAATAGAACTTCAACCTGTTTTCTCCTACAGGTTACAAATCCTATTTAACCTATTGATGCTATATTAGTTTTATCAAACATAATGCCAATCCAAATAATAGATAATTAACAATCTCCCCCCTTTTGCTTATTTTGGCTAAAACTAATTTACATAACCTTTACATACAGAAGCGTAAACAATACAAGGGTTTAAACAACACAAATCAGCAACATCAAATTACAGAAGCATATCAGATCAGTCGCAATCTTTGGTCTTCAATATTTATATGTGACAGCCTTTAGTCTTCAATCATGATGTCGCAACATCATACTAGGACTTATTGATAGTCCACCACCAATGTTCTCTCTCTTTTAAGGGATTCAACAGATAACATATAACTCATATTTTTCTCCCCCTTAAAAAGTTACTCACTAAGATATAACATAAAATCTTCTCCCCTTTTTAGCTAGAATATGACAAAGGCTTTAACAAGAGGTAAAGACCATGCTCAGATTGATGTCGGGACATTTTATTTCACACTTTTCCGAACCAATCCACTATAGCATAGCATACTCAACACAATAGAAAACAACCTCAGAATAAATGGAGAAAGTACTGAAGTCATGATGTACATGAGTAAGAAGATATCAAATACTCTCCCTCAACCTGAGAACTATGTTTTAACACAGACAGACACAACATCCTTTTTCAGAGCATAAGAGGAAACTAAAGGAAAAATCAATACCCACCTGAACTACCCTTATACAGACACAGAGGATCAGACCTTAAACTTGGGTAACTCATAACATAAGACACAATTGTGCTTTTAACTCGGATTCACAAGACACAGCAACAAACACCCAAAAATAAACATACTCGGAATAGGACATCCTATTCGACATCTTTGCAAAACAACTATGAAAACTGACCTCAAACTTAACAATGTTTTAACACTACCCATTTTCCATATGCTTGCCACAAATTGACAAATATAACCTTCATCAGACCCAAACAAAAATTACCCATACCTAGACAAAGGACATGAGAACAAGACAATCAACAAACACACACAAAGTGAAGGGAGAGAAAGAAACAAAAGACTCTATAAATACCTGAGCAAAAATAACGAACCTAGAATGTAACAATTGTCTTGGTCAAGAGACGTTATCCGAGGGGAAAAAACTGCATCAGGTAGTTATGTGCACCGGTCAAAAAGATTTGAATGCTTTTAATAAATCAGGACTAATTTTTTCTGGAAATGACAGTTTCTAAAACAGACACGTGCATAGTCAGAACACGTGATACACACCCTCATGACACGTATAGGATATACCGTTCAAAATCGACCCTTGATGTCTCAAGGAAAAACACGTCTTGAGTTATGTCCTGAAATCTTGTCGGACATTGTCACACAAGCTTAAAAAAACAGTCTTAGAAAGAATTACCCATAAGCTCAAGAGCGTGGATACAATGTTCTTTCCTGGTCTTGAAATTTACTCTTCTCCACCTTTAAGAGTGACACACCCAATGCTAATTCATTGGGCTCCTTCAGGTTCTGCAGAGAAAAATAAATTCTCCCAGACACCAATGTAATCTCTCAGAGTCCATCCTGAGAAACCTCGGACCATATGATTAAACCAATCATCTTCACATGATTTAACCACATATGCCATGTCAAGCACATAAGTAACTACCTCTAGTAGCTACATGTCACGACATATTGTCTGACATCACAACCTCATAAGAGGCCCACAACTGCACCATTGTATCCATAGTCCATGGACATGTATTTTACTCCCCCTGTCATGGATAGACATTGCTCCATATGAAGATGAATACTTGAGCACCGGATGAAGACACATAGGGGACTTCATCTTATCATAGTGGAGGGTAACCACTATATACTCCTGGTTGGACACACCAACTGAGCACTTCACATATTGTAAAGTCAATCTTGACTTTCACAAATTTAGATATATCAGCTCCTTGATGATGATCTCAAGTACCCTGAGTTGTCCACATAAACAAGGACACATTTGACTTAGAACTTCTTGCATATTCCAGAACAAATGCTCGTAGCTTCTTTGTTGTACAAGATCCAGATTTCCACTCTCTGTCACTTGTAGTGTAAGAAACTACTTCCTTAAAATACATTCTGATTAGATCCCCCATTTGATATATTTCTCCTAACAATTGTTGGATCAATTGTTGTTTTCAGGAGTCATGCCTTCACCATATACCCTTATGGATAGGGCCAGAAGCTTCAAATCTTGCTTCTGTCATACTCATAACTGCAACTTCTGAATATTGTGATGAACTTGTTTGACAACCACCAATAAGCATGATGTTACAACATCATCAACTTCAGAAGCTGAATCAGGTTGTCACCCAGAAAACACCACTGAGAGAAATAAACTCTCAGTAGTTAGTAGCTATCTTGCCCAAGCTACTTTAAATGTCCACATAGAGTAAAATAACTTCTCTACACATTTTCTGAACAAAAAATGTCCAGACTGCAGAATTGCATAACTCCTCAGATGAATACCCAGTCTCCCATCAAGATGTTCACCATTGGTCTTATGCACACTCTCTTAAGAGAATAGATAAATACTCAACACCAGTTAGAATATTCATCCCCCGTCATAATATTCATCACCAGTCAGATGCACCACCATCTCACACGAGGTATCACATTTTGTATGACTATCTTCTTCTGCATACCTGTGGCATAAGTTGTCTCTTCACCATGACATCAATCATGACAACCATCTTCATAACAAACAACTCCAGAATAGGTTAGTGGCTTGACCTAGTGCTTCATTCTGGATAAAACATGCTTCCTTCGCTGAAGACCAAGTAACTGAGATGATGTTCCAACATCAATCTCACATAAATGGATTCGACAACTACTATGGTTTAGGAGGTAATATCCATAGTAATCCATGCATAACTCTTATAGGGGATACAAGATCGCTCTTCAGCAGCTGATCATCCTTCATGACCAGACATCAAACACATGCAATGACATGCATGATACACACCTCTTAGACATAAGTACATACCTCCTATCTGACTTTGAGGTGGTAGGAGCCAATCTTCTGCACCTCAAGAGGAGATTCCCTCTAACAGGTATCTGGAGCATAAAATAGCAAGTAGGTGATAAGGCCAGCACTATACCCTAAGAACCACTACTTCTTCAATGCTCACTAATGCAATTATAGTCTATTGCATAAACAAATGTTCCAATATGTGAGGACACCACATAGTTAGACTCTAAACTTGAGAGGGACATCCCTTGATTATACATATCTTGCTCCAATGAGGCATGATCAACTCCCCTTACTCAAGTAAACAACTGAAGGCTCATTCCAACATATTGGATGTGTTGTACCCCAAAATTTTCCCTCTCATTTTACTCAATACATGTCCATTGAGATCTTCAATTTGCTCAAGGTTGCCCAAGAGTGGACCAGACAAACTCTCTCCTAAGGTAGTGTGCCTCAAATTAAGGTTTCTATTTCCATCAAGATGTGTGAACCATAAAGTCCTCATATGATCTCCATGATCTTAATATGTTCTCAAGACCCTACATGTCAAGTTTCATGCCTTTCACAAGAAGTTTGCCCAGTCAACTACTCAGATGCTTGAGAATTGACTGTACTAGGTCAAAGGTCAATTGTGACCCACATACAGTCAAACCTCAAGATTTTTGGTCAACATCAACACTTTGAAGTGACTTTCATCATTTGATCAAGGATTGATCATGATTCCTCAAGGAATGCTCCAAATTCATCAAAACCCAAAAGTTGCTAAATTAGGGTTTTGTAGGAAAAGTCAACCCAACTTTGACCAAGCATAACTTCTTTATACTTTATCAGAAATTTTCCATCCAAGTATCATTTTGAAGAGGATGTCATTCCCTACAATTCATCTTCAGCCCTCAAGTTCAGAATATGCAATCATCAAAAGATATGAATTTCTACATTATAGGTCCTTTTGAAAAGTCAACAAAAACACCTTTTGGGTTAAAGCTTCATACATGAACATGGAAGACCCAATTGAAATGAAACCAAAAGGGTTAGTTAGGGGACATCCTAAGAATTCTAAAAATTCCAAGAACACCCTCCTAGGGTCAAAATTGAGAGAGTTGTGTATTGTCAAAGTTGGCAATTTTTTGAAAATTGTCAAAAGTCAACATTGATCAAATTTGTATTTTTTTCAAAGGGGCCCATGTTTTCTTGCTTGAAACATATTTCTAATAGGACCCACGACCCCTGAGCTTTCCCACATATTATTTTATTACTTTTATCATTTATTTTGATTTTTTATTCATTTAAATCAAAATAAATCAAATTAAATGGTAAAATAATGAAAACAAATGAAATGTTGGGATTTTTGTGCACATTTGGAGTCCATGTATAGCTGGCATGATGGTCAATTCGTGCAAGGCTCATTAGGGTTGGAAAAGATTAGATTGAAGCTTGTTTTAGAAATATATCATACATGAATCAAATCAAATCACATTTTCATAATTCTTAAAGATATGATACAATTTTATTGACCTAATTCAGTCTACTATAAGTGCATAACAATTGCAGATCAAAGACACAAGGGTTACAGTCGTGAAAAGGAAAAAAGCAAATTCAAAAATCTTGACAAAAAGTGAGGTTCAGTTTCAAGTCTAGAGGATCTTTCAGAGTAATTCAAGGCCAGCCATCACATCCTGGGCGTGCACTGAAGTTATCTCAACCATTTGCAAAGTCTGAAACACTCAGAATGCGTCCCTACACCTCACACGGTTTGCAAGCTTTTTCAAATTTGATTATTACAATTTACGCATCATTAGCACCTTTAATTGTCATATTTGTGATTATTATCATGTTTGCAAGCTAACTGGATGGTTTAATTGCATTTTTGAAGCTTATACACGCATCTGCCATGGCTAGGGTTTCTACATGAATTTTAGGGTCTTTGTGTACAGGAAAAATTGGGCCATGAATCAAGTACCATGATACTCGTGAGACCAAGACGAGTTGATTGGTACCATCACAATTAATTTATCATGCTCGTATGAAATTTTTGAATTGTGCAGGGCTGTAGTTACAGCAAAACTTCCGTAGGTATAAGTCTCTATTCTAATATGATGGTTGCAGCGAAGGAGATGATGCATGGCAGCCCATGAATGGATGATTTGAATTTTGCACGCATTTTCTGAATCCATTATTTTGTTTTGCTTATTATGTTTTGTTTTCATTATATAAACAAAATAGCAAGCTAGCGTAGTTGGCAGCGTATCGTTGGTGATGAGTAGAAGGACCTGGGTTCGATCCCAGGTCCCAACAATTTCTTTGTGTTATTTTTTCTTTTATGATCACGTGTATCACGCTCTCAACCATCCACCATGCACTAGCAATTCATGACCACTGGATGTACTGCTGGCCAGATCTAACGCTTCCTACTTAAATGTCCTTGGTGCTCCTCAAGTCAACACTTGCACCTAATCCAACATGGTTGACCGGGCTTGGAGCTTATTGGGCTTGGAATTTCAGCTTCACACCCCCTTTTTGCTAGCATACAGGCCCATTCTTTTTCTTTTCTTTATTTATTTCTTTTGTTTTAATTATTTTTGTTTAATCATTTTTCACCAAAAATTAATTGTTTTTTTAATTAATCATAAAATCGATAAATCACAAAAACACAAAAAGCATTTTTTTTAATAATAAATTATTTAATTTAATTAGTAAGTTAAGTAATTTTAATTTTTGTTTCATTTAAAATCAAATAGAATCTAGGTTTTAATTTTACAATTTATATTTCTTTTCTCAAATAAAAAACCAAAAAAACATACAAAATCTTTTTGTACAAAATCTTTTCTATTTCTTTAATTAATTAATTTAATTAGGAAATTAGGTTAATTTAATTTCTTTCATAATTTAAAAACAATTAGAAATTAGGTTTAATTAATTTGCAATTAAGTGTTTTCTCAAATAAAAATCCACAAGAACAAAAATCTTTTTCTTTCAATTAGAGCTTTAGGTTATCTTTTCAACCGTCCTCGTATTTAATTCGTTGCGCGCTTGTTAATTATTTGTCCATTATTTTGTAACTGTTCAGGGTTTGTAATAGTTAACTTAAGGTTTTTATTTACTGTTTAAATCCCCGATTCTTGGCTATGTAATCAATCCCCCTCCCCGAAGCCTTGTAATAGCTAGGTTTATTTTTCGCACTTTAAATTTCCGCAACCTTTAACTGTCTAGATGCATGGCTAATAGGATTGTATGGCAAGAATGTCTGGAAAATTAAAATGGTAGATCACCTAATGTGCAAAGATTAAATAACTGAAACAAATCATATGCACATATTCACTCCTAGGGTTTACCTCACTTCGGTTGCCTTTGGTAAATAATCATTAAGCATAGGAGATTTTAGTGGTTGCCCTCCAGTCTAAAGAGATCAAAGTGTCCCATTCGAATGTTGCCTCGGAAATGTTGCCTCGGAAAGATCTTAAGACTCTAGGGTTAGTACTAAAGTTTTCTAACTATTGCTTCAGTGATTGTATTTGTCCCTTTCGAACGTCCCTTACAACTCCAACGATGGTGCTACCTACTCCTTAATAGTAGGATAGCATTGTCTAAAGGAAATAGAACGAACAATCTTTTTTTTTGAGTAGGTAGAATCTTAAGTACTTGCTCAATGAAAACTTTTTCACACAAACACCTTTCAAAACAAATTTTCAAAACAAACTTCGTCACATCCTTGAGGACTGACACAAGGGTTAGCACGAAGTAAAACATTTTCAAGACAAACACACACAAGAAATTTGAAAAATGAGCAAGTACCTAAGAGCCCATAGATAATTACGGATAGAAAGGGTGCTAACACCTTCCCTTTCTATAATCTACCCCCCGTACTCAGAACATTCTCGAAAAAAGGTTTTTTCTGTTATTTTTCCTTTTCCTTGTTGGATAAAATAAAAGTCGGTGGCGACTCTAGCTTACCGCGACATTTTGCGAACAAAAAACGTAAAATGCAAACCAGTAAAAACAGTCGGTTCTGCCACCGTATCACGGGATGATACTTCAAAAGTGCAGACGCCAATCAACCACTGAGCTTAGGTTGATAAACCTCCATTTATTATCCTTCCTTGGATAATCGTTCTTCTCTTAACATAACAAGACTTCCATACTCTCATAGACTTGACAGTTATTTCAAGTTTAAGTAAACAACCTCTATCCTGTTTGTAAGAATAACCATCAGCCTAGAAACTTGGATAACTGCTGCCTTAAGTCCCTTTCTCTGAATTTTGGTTCCTTTGGTCAGAAGAACCTAAAGATGTCAGAGATAATATCCCCGGCATTAGGAATGGACTTCATGAAGAATCTTATTGAGATATCTTTTAACAAGTCTTCGAATAAAACAACATGCTCAGCTTCTGCACTTCTACTTTCTTGGATTAGCAATAAACTAACCCAAGAAGTAAACAATATGTTGCTCATGTCCTAATCAACATATTTATCTAAGGCAAGTTTCTAGCATCTAAACTCCTTAGACAGAGATTTCTCCTCTTCCAGATCAGGAGTAGGTTCCAAACATATGTGATCAACACACATTTGTTCAACCCCTAAAGCATCTTTTATACCATTCCTTTCATCAGCAAAGTTATGCATAATCTACTGACGAGATGTTCCAACATCATGTAGAACATCATCCAAGGAATCCACCAAGAGATTCGTCATCAAAGACCTGTGGTTGGCTTTTCAGAGAAGAGAGCAAAAATAAATTGCTTCCTTCAGACCTTCTATCAACGAACTTATTCAGATGTGCCTTTATGAGTGGACTTGAGACAATCCTCGAGTATCTTTGGAAACTAATAAGTTGGTCGAGACTATCCTCCATGTATCACAACACCATAGGATACACCTTCAGAGAGAAAGCACACACAACCACCAGGAGTTTTCCACCAGATGCAGTGGAATAAATGAAAACTCCTCAACCAAGCTTCAGGCTTAACATAAGTTTGAAACTAAATCAAACCTCATAGCAGCTCACCACCATGGCTTCTCACCTGACAGCTTCAAAACAGGGTCACCACACACCCTGTCATGAATAGTCCATCCTCTACTTCAAGGGACCATTCGTACAAATATGAACTGACCAGGTTCAAACAACTTTTCAGTATAACCTCCTACTTTGCACATGATCAGAAAGTATCTTCCCAGGATCTCATCTAGAGACAGAATAGAATTCTTGCTCAGATACCAATTGAAATTATGGTATAGCAGAACCATATGTCCTATAAGATGTCAAGACATCTGGTTTGTTACAAACAGCATGATAAGGAATAAATAGTTAAAAACAGATACTGAAAAGTAACATGCACACAAAACTGTTAACCCAGTTCAGAACAACCTTCCTACTCTGAGGACATACCAAGTCAGGGACAAATCCACTAATAGTAGTATCAATTCATAGATCCTATAGGAAACATACCAGTTTACTATCTAATCCCTTAATCAATACCCTCGCTAGATTTCTATCTAAGACTCACCTAGATGTGAGGCTCTCCTCAATCCCTCATCAATCACAAACATCGATTGGACAATTCTAAGACACTTAGAAAAGCAAGAAGACACACTTCCATGATGAGAAGACTCACTTCTATGATGAGCAGGAAGACACACTTCCCTCTAAACTCAGCCAAGACTCTTGACTAAGAACACCAACTTGGAGTTGCTTAAAAGCTTCCTCCAAGAACAATACTCATGCTTACTTCACAACTTCGAGGAGAATAAAGTGACCATCTCACAACTCGAGTGGTTCACTTGCACCAACTCTCCTAGAGAGGCTACAGACTCAGTCTTAATGACTACATCTTGATAATTCACGGCCGGTCCATAATCCTAGGTTATAATGCTTCTATTTATAACCTAGTACCCAATTGGATTTGGGTTTCTAATCACATCAAATATGTTGTTACAAATCTGCAGAAAATTCTTCTACAAAATAGGCCATGAACTAAATCTTCCTAATTAATCTCCATAATTAGAAAGTTAATATTCTTTGTGATTCTTACTTGAATCTTCCAGACCTAATAAGACAGCTCCACATATGATTGCATAATATTCCAAGAATATTTTTCACTTATTAAATCATAACAGAAACATGTAATCCAGTTGTACCAGTCACGATGTCGTATCAACCTGCATAAGACATCTTTTTCGACATGTTGCTCCAGATGATGAGGCATCTCATCTCAACATATTTCTCATCAAATAGAACTTCAACCTGCTTTCTCATACAAGTTACAAATCATATTTAACATATTGTTGCTATATTAGTTTTACCAAACATAATGTCAATCCAAATAATAAAGAATTAACACTTCTCGGGAGGAAATGACTTTCCTCATACCTTATGAAAGAGTTCTTTCTGAACTTTTTTATAAGTTAGGGATAGTTAGGGATAATGTTGAAGTTGAATGGACTGAGAAGTTTGAATTTGTTGAGTAGTTTTCTTTGTTGTGTTGTTTTTTTTATTATCAATGAAATACTTATTTTTTCTATTATTGCATATTCTTGTTTATTGATAACAAAGTCTTTGAGAATTACTAATTAACAAAAAAAATATGGCATCTGAAAATGACGCTAAGTGATAAATTGTTGGAAAAAAATTTAAATGCGGCAACGGGGATTCAAAGTGAGATTCCTTATAGCTATATTACCTCAGTTCTAAAAAAATCGAGATAACAGGTTTTTTTATGGATAAAAAAGGCGATAACTTATAAGTGTGTTACCTCAGTTTTTATGACGTTGACGTAACATGTTATTTATCTTATTTAAAAACTCAAATATTACGCTCCCATGACATATCCTCTCAGTTTTTAGCATGTTGAATATGAAAGCGTCGTCATGAAAAATGTTATTCATTGTAGTGTACATAAATCAGGCATGGTATATGTGAAACCAGCATCCCCTCTGTTGTCTGCAATAGTTTAATTCCTCAAGGATTCTGGTGATCTCTTGCCTTCACCAATTGAGTACCGAGCGCTAGATGGAAGTCTTCAATATTTGAGTCTTACACACCCAAACATCGCCTTCAGCACCAACAAACTTGCACATTTCATGCAGAATCCAAGAACTATACATTGGTCTGCACTCAAAGGAGTGCTCCGCTATCTAACAGGCTCTTGTGACAAAGGAGTCTTCATCTCGACAACTTCCTCGCTTAATTTTCATGCATACTCGAATGCGGGCTGGACGGGTGACAAGGATGATTATTTTTCAACCATTGGTTACTTGTTGTGTCTTGGCAGCACTCCTAACTATTTGAGCTCCTGCAAATAACGTTTTATTGCTTGATAATCCATAGAAGCAGAGTATAAAGTCTTGGCTAACACGGCTAGTGAATTACTATGGGTCTTTTCCTTATTTACAGAACTTGGTCACGCTCCATCATCAAATCTATTTATATATTGTGACAATCTCAGTTCCATACATCTAAATGTTAATCTTATCTTCCACTCTTGAACGAAACATATAGCCTTAACTTATCACTTTGTCTGTGAAAATGTTTAATGTGGCAAGTTTCGTGTGTCTTTTGTTTCTACTGATAATCAATTTTTTAATATTTTAACAAAGTCTCTACTTCACCTTTGATTCAAGTTCTTACTGTCTAAGTTACATCTCTCTTCCAAATTATCCAACTTGCGTGAGGATATCAATAATAATTAGAATTTTTAATTCCTTTAATTATTCAAATTTGCAAATCTATTATTTACTCATTATATAGTCAAAAGTCAATAGTTTAATTAGTGGAGAATCAGTAGGAGGTTTGTTACTTTGATTCACTCCAAATTAGGTTTAATGAACTTGCATATATACATTATTGTAAACTAATAGTAATTATCATTTTCATTCACATTTTACCTCTCTATAATAACTAGTTAAGCAAGTTTTAGGTAATCAAAAAGGTTTTTCTATCCGATAAAAACTAGTTAGCAAGATGAGGGTTAACTCTAATTAAGTCAACTCTATTGGTGATTGTATGTAGAAGTATTCGTGGACGGATTTGATTCAATTTTGAATAATCTAATATTCAAATTGTTTAAAAATATATGGATTGATTAAATTGAATTGGTACATTTTTCCAATAAACCTTAAATTAGACCAAACCAATAATAATATATTGGTTTCGATGGGAATGATAAGTACATTAAAAAAAATGTGATAAATATTTTAAGAGTTAATAGTATTTAAGTTTTGATTTATTCCCTTTAAAAAAATTAATTATTTTTTATAATTTTTTCAGTACTCTCTAAGTGTGTGAAAATGAGAGATAAATAAAAAATATATGTTTTACAGGAAAATAATATTTATATCTAAGGGATAAAAAAATTAGAATTTTAACATTTCAAGAGATGTGTCATCTAAGAGATAAAAAACTTAGAATTTTAACATTTCAAGAGATGTGTTAAAAAAAATTTTAAAAAGAATAAATTAAAATTCGCCTATATTATATAGAGGTAAAAGACTACTAACCCATATTTTAAATATAGTAATTATGTGTTAAATAATTCTTTATACTATTATGACTTTTTTTCATAACTAAACTAACAATTTTTATAGTATATTCAAAAGGGTAATGTTAATGTGTATTTTAAGGATATAAATTAAGAGTTCAATGTAAAAAAAAATGGAAATTATATATTAAATTTATTAAAATTAATAATTATTTTTTATTACTTTATTTAACACAAACTTTTTAACATGTGTCATTAGGGCCTTAAATGTAAAAAAATAAATAAATAAAAAACTTGAAAATTCTGCATTAAATTATTAAAATTAATAATTAATTTTTTAATTGTTTTTTTCAACACAAGTTTTTTATATCTGCGTTTATTAGACTAGAGAAATAAAAGGTTAGCGTGCCTATGTCTCGAATAGAATTAGTAGAGAGCCTATGGAATAACAACAACAAAAATTGCATCTGTACTAAAGTAACAAAAATCACACTACAATGTTATAAAATACTTTGTTTTAATGAATCAAATGTTTAAATAGCAACAAAAAAAAACAGTACATATTTTTGGTGTCTAAAGAGCATTTGTTTAAGGTACAAATTTTAGAAGTAAAAAAAGCATTAAATAAAAGGAAGTACTTGATTTGTTTTTCTTTTTGTGCAGTCCAAAACAAAGACCAAAAACAAAAAAGTATTAACATACGATTCATTGTCGAAACATGTACACATAAACAACAAACACACTCAAAGCTCAAAAAGCATATACCAGAACACTCTGATTGATGTATATAATATATAAAAGTATAAACTGCACATGCTTGAGAAAAAGCTCCTTATATGCTAGAAGAGGACAAGAAATAATGAGATCACCCAAAAAACACTTCTCCAAATTCCCAAATGATTCACAACACAAATACAAGAGAGAGAGAAACATGAACCTTATTTTCTTTAATTCCAATGATTCTATCCAAACTCTAAAATAATCTTAACATACCAAAATAGGGTCAAAGGGATGTAAAAAAAAATGAAAAATAAGATTAATGGGCTTTGCCTGTGTACATTGAGAAATCCAACTTAAAATAACTTAGTGAGTGTGGATCAAGCAACCACATTGCTCTCCTCAAAGTCTTCAATCACCAGACTCTTGCGTTTGCACCAACACGAGTACTTACCGATTGGCCCGTCATTTCCAATAACCCAATCATGCTCAGCAACTTCAGTCAAAGTCATCCTTTGTTCTGGGTCTGCACAACACAACATTCAATTAACAACACTCACGTCACGATTGCAAACCGACCAAAACGCCGCACATTTAGTTATTAACGGAAGAAGTTGAAAGTCACGTGTGTACCTTTGCAAAGCAATCCTTCTATTAAGTTCTTTAACTGCGGGTTTATGTCATCCGGAATTTCTATGGGATTATGGACTATCTGGAAAAGTAAGAAAACACCAAATTTAGATTTCTTTAGTATAAACTGAAAATATATAACATTAGGTTCATGTAATAATATTAAGAGGATGAGAAGTTTATATAAATATTACTCTGTCGTATGTATCTTGAAGTGTGTCTCCGAGAAATGGGTATTCGCCCAGTATCATACAGTACAAAGTTACTCCTACTGCCCATGTGTCAGAAGCTTTGCCGTGATAAGTAAGACCTAAATAACATCAACAAACAAAACTGATATGAGAATACTTGCTTTTATAAATTCCACAAGCAAAGTATCTTGCTATTTTCATAAAAAACGGCTAACCTAAACAGCATTCTGGTGCAGTGAAAACAGGAGTGCCAGGTGATCGACGAAGCTCATCGTTACCGTCCTGCAAAATGAATGCAAGCATATGCATCAGACTTCATACCTTTCGATCAATCATTCAGTTTCACACAAAAATTTCACTGTGGGTCCCAACACATGCTTTAACTTTCTAGTTTCATACATAAAATAATGCGATAGACTCAGTAAACTTATCGTTTTTTCTATCTGTAAAGGACCATTCAGTTCAGCATTACCTCAAAAGCCTGGCTGACACTGAAATCCCCTATTTTTACAGTCCCATTGCGGGTAATCAACAGATTATCAGGTTTTATATCCCCGTGCACTATATTCTGCATTTCAAAACATGATAAAATGAATGAGTGCAACCACCAACAAATAAATGATATGATGAATAACATTAACACACATAAATAATTGGTTGAGAGATAATACATGAGCATGAAGATAAGTTAATCCCGAGACTATATCACGCATGTATTTCTTAGCAGTCTCTTCACCAATGGCACATTGACGACCTGAACCCTCGCAAACCCATTTGCCTTCCACGTATTCAAGTACTGTACAAATAAAGGTTAGCAATTAGGCACAGAACAGAACTTAAAATAGATTCTTATTCAAACTTGAGGATCAAACATATAAGTAGAAACTTTGGCAGTGAAACCAATAATTAAAAAGAAAAACCAATAAGAAACTAATTATGAGTACCCATGTAGAAGTCATCCGACTCCGGGTCATCAATCACCTCGATGAGATTAACGATATTAGGATGTTCCAACATTTTCATGATGAGTACCTGAAAATAAAGCAAGCATGCCTTTTAAACTACAAGATGGATACTAAACAATGTCTAAAACTATCAAGTTAACAGAAGTTATAAATCATAAGATCCACAAAACAGGAAACAGCTAAATTGGAAAATAAAGTGTTGGCAAAAGTTAATCATGATTGAAGATGGGGGAAACCTCCATTGGTGATCAAAAGAAAGATACTAGAAGAAATATACCTCACGTAGTACATCTGTCATGGCAGTCTCAGATGGAGCCACTCGAAGCTTTCGCAAGTGAGACTTATGAAAGGACTGCAGTTCAAAAGATATAACTTCAATAAATCAACTACAATGCTCTTATCTTGATAACAGTACAGACATGCATTTTGCAGTAAGCCTATGTTAAAATGGTTTGCATGTGAACACTAAAGATGTCCTTACCTTAATTGCATAATGTCGTCCATCAATACTACTTTGGTAAAGAGCCTGCAATGAATACCAAGGAAGGGGCTCAGAAAAGTAAGCTCGTTGAGAAAAGGGAAAGTGTAATTCCGCAAACACTTACCACTTTGGCATAGCTACCAGAACCAATCTTATACTCTCGAATATATTCATTTAACATCTTGTTCCCGTCTTCATCCTAAAAGAGAGACATAATTTAATGAAAGGTCAAGAAAGAAAAGATATCCAATACAATAGAGAAGTTTTGTCTCAATACAAATAACCATGCGACTCAACGGAAAGATTAACAAACATGATAAAAAAAAAACTTTTGAAATTTACAAGTGAAGAAACATGAAAAAAGAAGCCATGACTACAAAGAAAGCAATAAGCCAAAAACTTTTCAAAGACCAACCTTAACATGAAGTTAAGTTATCAAAATTGATAAAAATACTGTCAATTCTTTTTTCAAAATTATAAATCAAAAAAATTTTAACACAATTCGGCTCAGGCTCGAGAAACCTAAGAGTAATCAAAACACAAAGAGTGAAGATTTCACCGATATTGTTCAAAGAACATTCATATATCCATACAAGTCAACCTAGTCTAGATGTTCCATGGCCACAAAAAATTGAAAGAACCTTTAAGGTAAAAACAGAGAAGAAACCCCAACAATTACCTCAGATCGAACAAGCTTGTCAGTCTCCTTAGCAGGAAAAGGCCTACAAATCATGCCATTCTCCGCTCTAAAGTTCAAAATATCCTCCGAACGGTTGGGTAAATTTTGCACATCACTATCGTCTCCACTAGTATTGTTACTAGTATAATCTCCACTATGTGATACCTCATCACACTCCGTTTCTCCATCCGTCAACAGCCCCTGAGAGAGATAATTCTTTATGCTCCGCCTAGTCCGTCTGCGTCTAGGTTGTTTCTTTATCAACCCGAAGCAACTCCAGCAGCCAATCATTTTAGTAAATGAAAAACTCCTATAATCCGCCATTACAGCATCAATCAATCTAACTCACCCGAAACGCCCAAAGCAAATATCCTCCTAACAACTAACTTTTCAGATGACCCTGCAAAACATAAATCCCCCATCAAAAGTTTTCAATGTGATTTATCATAATTATACACAAAGTATGATTGATGAATGATGATTACCTTATATTCGAGTAAGGGAAGGGCTTCAAGCCCAATTGAACTTGGCTATTCTAAGGGATGCCATTCAGCTAGGTGGAGAAAACCGCTAGAGAAATCAAAACAACTATGATTGACACCCAGCATTGTGATAACTCCAGTTTCTAACAATGGTTGCAGGCACAGCCCACAACTCACCACCAATAATTCGTTGACCTTTTACTATGAAAAGGAACAGAAAGAAAAAAATTATAAAAATATTCAACAAATAAAACATAGATTAAGAAAAGTCACACATTATTATTGAATAATAACAACAATAAAAGCGACAAAATTTGTTAATTATATACATTCATACGCCATCAGAGAGAAACAGGATATCATAAGATAATAAAAATGCATAAAAATTACATTTTTATTTTCTGCTGATCGGATTCTGGTAGAAAAAGACAAAATTTCGACCCAGAAGCTCCAAAAGCCTGAAATTCCAGCAACAATTGATGGATGGCCTTTGGAGTGAATCGCGGAACCCTAATTTGAAAATTCAATCGGAAAGAGAGGTGAAATTATACCCTAGAAAGGAATCAGAGGTAATGAAAGGGAATTGAAGAACGGTTTATTGGAATTGGAATTGTGAAATGGTGATGAGAAAACGGTGGAAACAGAGAAACCCTATGTGGAAGAAACGAAATTGGGATGAGAAAAATGGGTTAAATACAATGAAATATGCAATAACAATTTTAAATTAATTTTTTTTATTTGTATTAGTATATACACTTATTATTATTATTATTATTATTATTATTATTATTATTATTATTATTATTTGTTTAATACTATAATAAATCCGTGCATTCGCGAGGGTTCTAATACGGGACATATATTTATTTTAAATATATGTTTTTTAATAGAAAAATATTTGATTATCTGTCGAAAAATTATAATTGAATGATAAAAAAAAATATTTTAATTTATAACTTTATATTCCTATTAATAATCGATATTTTAATCAACAACTTAATGTTCCTGCACAAATATTAGTATTGAAGTGGAATTATCATCATTTTAATTTTAAATTTTAAAAAAATAAAAAATATTTAAATTTAATTATAAAAAGAAAAAATAAAAAAATATAAGTTAATTAAAGATAAATATTTAAATGAGAGACATATTTTTAAAATAAAAATAAAATTGTATCAATTTTCTAATTTTTAAAAGAAAGACATCAATAATATATATTTTAATTATTCATATATTATCTTAAACATTATTGTATTTTAAATTTAAAATAATTTTAAAATAAAAATGTTAGATATATAAATAATTTAAAAAGAACACATTTTTCTCGTGTTTGAATTCATACATTATTTTAAATATATTTATTTTTATTTTCTTTAATTGTATAAAAAATGTAATAACTTGTGCGTTGTTACGGATTTTGGCCTGGTTACCCGTGCGTTCACGCTGTATTGGTGTGTTACTCGTGCGTTCACACGGATTTTGGCCTAGTTATCCATGATTTCACACGGTATTGATATGTAACTTGTTATAGACTAGCTCAATGATTAGAATTAGCCCAATTCGCTTCTACCCTTGGCACGACCCAACAACAGTGGTCCAGCATTCTGGTCGACCACGCCCCTGAGCACACGACCAGCGATGCCCGACGCGCACGTCTGACCCAGTTAGTCGTTGTCTCACTGTCAGTCCGATACGAGTCGAGCAGACAACCAGGAAACGCCCAGAACTCCTCTCTGCCTATAATCCGCCTTCTCCTCTAATCTAACGGCTAATTACAGGCACATTTGCCCGTTTTGACTGAGTCCTTGCAGTTACCTATTTTTGTGGACCCGAATATCTAGGCCTAAAAATAGGGACCAATGGCCAAGAGCCAAGGGTATTATATAAACCCTCACACATGTGAGGGCCAGGTATCCAATATTCATCTCTGAAACCCTAATATTTTGCTGGTATCTCTTGGCTCCCACACTTACTTGATCGTCAGAGTGCCTTGCAGGTACAACTCCGCATTCTCATCAACTTTTCTAGCCCGTCAAATATTATCCTCCGGCCATCTTGCAGGTTCTAATCAACAGATTAGAGGCGTCACCTGTGGGAAACTATCTTTCCTGTTTTATGTTCCCTGGAATTTGAAGACCAAAGATCCTCCACATTCATCAATCATGGCTGACCATGATGATCACCAACTATTTGGAAAGACTGTGCTCTCCCCGGCACGCAAGACGGACGGAAGCCAAGCACATCCTCACCTCGAGGATAACTTCGGCGCCCATGACGAACATTACTGCATCCCCAGATTCCATCGATGCTGATTGTGATAACAATCTATTCTTGGACGAACAATTTCCCAAGAACCTTGTCGAAGACCAGCCCGAGATTCTACAACTGGTCCACGTTCCACAGAATGTCGACCTAACAATAGTAGCAATGATTGTTTCCCTTAACCAAACCAACTCCCTCATCCTCCAGCAAAGCAAAAGAATGCGGGCTCTGGAGCAGAAACGGTCAAGGTATCCCCCTCAGAGATACCGGCGACATAACTCCTCTAGCATATCGCCTCCCTGAGGGGGCATCCTCTAATAAAGGAAAGGCTCGACGTTTCTTTCTGTAAGAAACATGATTGAGCATCTCCCAAGAAGGATAAAGACTCTCCGCCTTCCAAGAAGACGAATAGCACCTACAGAGAGGACCGCAACAGGTCACTATCACCCAGACTGAGGCGACGAGGGTGGAACCCCTCCACTCGACGAGATAATGACACTCAGTGAGTAAGAAACTATCAATCTCCCCCATCATCGCCAGAAGAGACCGATGACGACGATCCCCGTAGTTCATTTTCAAAAATAATTATGGAGGCACGACTCTCGGTCGGGCTCGAGAAGCAGCCCCCGTTGGGATCCTACGGCGGTATGGCCGACCCAGATGACCATATAGAAGACATCAACGCCCTACTTGATTACTGAGGCGTGAAGGGAACGCGATCAAATGCAGGTTGTTCCCGGCCACTCTAAGAAAAGGTGTCATGGAAAAAGTTTTCCCGCTGAATCTATCACTTCTTGGAACTAGCTGAGAAAGATATTTTCGAGGCACTTCACCGCCTCCCACCGACATCTGAAATCAGAGGCATTGCTATAAGAGATTATCCAGGGCCGAGTCTCTACGAGCATATATCGAGCGCTTCAATAAAGAAGTCGTACATGTCTCAATGACCGGTTCCATGAAGAATTACCTTCTTGAACGAGGGCTCAGTCTCCGCAGCGACTTCGCGAAAGTTGTGGGCATCGAAACTCCAGCCACGCTCGACTCCCTCCTTTTCAAGGCTTAAGTGTACATTCAGTGTGAGGAGAAATAAGCGGGAAACAATGCTAGGGATTCAAGGCACCGAGAAAGTGCCAAATCCTCGAGAAGCGACAAACCCTCGACATCCCGTTGGGGGGGAGAAAGCGGGAAGACGGATCCAGAGACTCCAAAGATTACAAGGGGCATGCTGGTCGATTCCACGACTGCACCCCTCTGACCAACTCGAGGGAGCATATTCTGATCGAATACGCTAACTAAGAATTCAAACAGGCTGGGTACGTTTTCCTTGCCGGTCACCCTCCAAGCCCGGAACTGACAAGAGAAAGTATTGTAGGTTCCACAAAATCCATGGTCATGACACTGACGATTGCATCCATCTCAAGGACGCGATCCAGATATTGATCTGGGACGGACACCTCAAGCAGTACAAGAAGAAGGAAGAGGGTGCCTGCGAGGAGCCTCCCGAAACCAAGAGCGTAAAAGAGGGGAAGGAGTCCCCCAACAACGACATCATACTGGTCGCCATGAGTATCATGCGACCAGAATATTTCCACTTCCCAGACATGGAAGATGTATCCCTATAATTCTCCTCACACACTCCCTGGGAGTTTTTCCCTGCTGTGATGGTCATCTTTGGCGGAGGATTTAACAAGCACATGGTGGGGTCTGTAAAGAGAAGGTTTGATCAGCTTATCGAAACCAACTCCGACATGGACGCTACCATCGACAAGTTCAGGGGAGGCTCTCATCCCCTCGCATTCTACCGAGAGGAACTGCCAGGCGAAGCTCCTAACTCAACCATCCCATTGCTCGTGCGGGCTTGCATGGCTAACTTCTATGTTCGGCACATCCTGGTCGATCAAGGAAGCTTGGTGGACATCATGTACACCCAACTGTTCACCACCCTCCAACTGAACGAAACCCACCTGACCCCATACATGGGCTTAGACTTCTAGGGTTTCAATGGGGCCAACACCAAACCCTGGGGGTATGTCAAACTTATTATCACCTTCAGGAGAGGGGTAACCTCCAGAGCCATCAAAACTCAATTTCTAGTAGTAGACTGTTCGTCTCTCTATCAATACATCTTCGGAAGGTCCACTCTAGCCGAACTAATTGCAATGCCCTCCGTCGTGCCCCTCAAGATAAAAGACTACACTGCTGAAGACTTGGTCGCCACCCTCCAAAGGGAGATCCAGGAAGCAAGGAGGTGCTTTGAACTTCGGCCAAGGGCCTGAGTTCCATCACTGCTCAGCCCCGAACAGCCACTAGATCTGCCTTTCCCTCCAGCTCCGAGGAGCTCAAGCCACTGCCAAGGGTCGACACCATCGACCTCAACAACCGTTTCTCCAAGGAAGATCACGCAGAGCGAAGGAGAAAAGGGAAGGACCTCATGGTCAAAGGGGAAAACTCATCCCCGACTGCAGACAACAAGGAACCTTCAGAATCCATGCGGCCTATTCTTGACGGGGACTTCGAAACTATCCCCCTCGGGAACAATCCTTCTAGAGGAGTCAAGATCGGATACGACCTCCTCGACCTGGCAAAGAGGTAACTTAAAGCTTGATTAAGGGAGAATGCCGACCTTTTCTCCTGGAGCGCAGCTGAAATGCCTGGATTGGACCCAGAGATTGCCACCATCTGGCCATAGATCCTGCTCTTAAGACAGTTACTCAATGTAGGCGGAAATAGTATCCCGAGAAGACGGAGGCTGCCGAGCAGTCTATCAAAGACCTCCTAGAGGCACATATTATTTCTGAAGTCCAGTACATAACCTGGCTCTCAAATGTAGTCCTCGTGAAAAAATCTAATGGAAAGTGGTGTATGTGCATTGATTATACCAATCTCAATCGGGCTTTCCCGAATGACGCTTACCCCCACCTGAATATCGACAAATTAGTCAACAACTTGGTGGTTTAAAATTATTATCTTTCATGGACGCATATTTTGGATACACCCAGATTCCTATAGAGAAAGCCGATAAGAAATATACCGCTTTTATGACCGAATCGAGCAACTATTACTACAACGTAAATGCCTTTCGGCCTAAAAATACGGGCGCTACATATCAGCGTATGATGAACAAAGTTTTCTGCAACGAGATAGGCAACATGATCTAAGTCTACATAGATGACATGATCATCAAATCGACAGAAGAGGTTGACCATGCCATCCACCTTAAGAAAGTCTTCGAGCAGGCCAGGAAATGTTGGATGCACTTTAACCTAAAAAAATGCACCTTTAGCATAGGGGCAAGCAAGTTCCTCGGGTTCTACCACATGGAACGAGGAATCGAAGCTAACCCCGACAAATGCTGAGCATTTTCTGAGTTTCCAACGCCCACTTCAAAAAATTCATTCAAATCCTGAACGAAATGCTCACTTCATTCTCCCGCTTCGTAGTGGAATCCACCCAACACGCGCTCCTCATCTTCAAACTTCTCCGCAAAGAAGATGCCTTCAAATGGACAGACGAATGCGAGCAAGGCCTCACCCACCTGAAGCAAGTGTTTCCGCAACCGCCTGTCCTTTCTCGACCAGAGAAGGATGAGATCCTCTATCTCTATTTGGCCATAACCTCTGAAGCAATAAGTGTTGCACTGATCCGAGAAACCCCAGAGGGGCAGAAACCTATCTACTTTATGAGAAAAGTCTTGAAGTAAGATACCAACAAATAAAAAACATAGCCCTAGCCCTCATCAACGCGGTGAGAAGGCTCAGACACTAGTTCTTGGCACATACCATAGTCGCTCGAATAGATCAACCAATAAAGCAACTACTCTGTAGGCCTGACATGGCGGGCAGGATGCTAAAATGATCTTTGGAACTCTTCGACTTAGACACCTAATACGAAGGCAGGAAAGCCCTCAAAGCTCAGGCGCTGGATGAATGATGTCGCCCTACAGGAAGAACTAGATCTGGTCGAAGAAATTTGAATAGGAGCGGCCCTACGAGAGGCCTCACTCAAATAAAAAATATCCATGCACTACGACACCAAAGTCGTACGACGAGAGTTCGAGGTCGACATCCTTGTCTTAAAGAGAAATCGCAAAGAATCTCACAGCAAACTGGGAAGGTCCATATTGCTTCTATGAAAAAACAGGGAACGAGGCATACTACTTAGAAAATCTACAAGGAGAATAACTTGCTCGACCATGGAACACTGAAAAGCTAAAAAAATATTACAATTAAAATATTGAGCAGTCGGCGAGTGTCATCGACAAAACAAACACAACCATGCCCGACCACACGTGCATGCCTAGGTACAAGCATGGCACTCCAATTTAAATGTGGGGACAAGACTCTACTCTTTTGATGAGCGGATCCTTAGTCCGACATGGATAACTCGATCGAGCTCCATCGTCATCGTAACACGCCAGCGGAACGCCCAACTTGCAATGGGTAGTTCACGCTGCCGAGCTCAGGTCCTCGAAACGAGACATGAGTTACGGCCCATGCCCAGTATTCACCCTGGTCGTTCGACCAATTTCCCCATGCTAGAGAACACACTAACTAACGAGCAAATCTCCACTAAAAACTCTTAGACAATAAAATCATCTTAAGCAGATGAGCATACGATGAACAAGTAAAAACAGTAAAAAAATATAAAAGTGGCATGATCACGCACAACAAACGACCATCGCAGTCGGAATTTTAACATACGACCATTAAGGCCGTTATTGTACAAACTTTACAAAAAAGGAGGCGCATGGCCCTCCATCCAACAAAATAACTTTGTGGCCACAAGGACCACAACTGTTCGAAACTTAAAAGAAAATGGGTTAGGACCTGAAGAATGAAGATACGTCAATACGGCATGCAGGCCGAAAAAAGAAATAACTAAAATCAATCAAGTATCTGGTTGGGGATCCTCCTTGGTAATGGGCTTTTGACGCGACAACTCTCCAACGGGAACATCCCTAACACCTCTGAGATACTCAGGGATAATGATTTGGCCATCTGCCATGTAATAATGAGACCCATCCCAGTCACGTTCAATTAGACTGCAGGGTTCAGAACCCAAAGCTGCTTCACTGTGTTATCAAAGCTTCTCTCAGAAATGGCCAGAGCATCATCCAATGATAGTTCTAGGAGAGGAACCAGATCAACTCGGGTCTTCAAACCTTTAGCCTTTTTCGGTTCATCCTCGGCAGGAGCGGGTTTAGTAGTCAAGGTCGCCACCTGCTTGTCAGAAGCCTTCTTCTTGAGCAAAATGGCCTTGTGATCCTTGGAAAATTTCCCCAGCCTGTCATTCACACACTCGTTCTCTACATCGGCTAACTTAGCTCACAACTTTCTCATCTCAACTTTTTGAGAGAAGCCACCCTTGTTGTATGCAACGACCATCTATAAGACCCTCATAACGGCCCCAACATCCTGAGCTAATGCGGTCCGCTTGGCCGAGCGATCAAACCCCTCGAGCAAAAGGGACTCGCCCTGAAGGAGATACAGGGAAGAATCCTCGAAGAAATTCATGTCATGCCAGCAAGGAGGCAGCTCATATTTCCCCTTCTCTTTTTTCCCGGTCAGATCAACGATACCCTCGTTGCACTGCCTTTTGAGCCTCGAAGACACCTGCAAGAGGGATAGAGCCTCGACCATTGGTCCTGTTGATGAAGCTCTTGAGCCTGACTGAGGAGTCATCCCCGTGCTGGGAGAAGAGGACTTGACACCTTTCTGATCCTTCTTCCGGTTGGAAGCAGTCGTCTTTGCCATGCGTTCTTGAGCGGGAGTCATCGTATCTTTGAAGAAACAATAAATAACGATCAACGTATAGAAAAAACAATTATGTCGGGCATACAAAGAAAATCAAATCATAAAAGCGACTACCAAGATACGCCGTAGGGTCCTCTCTCTCGGGGAGCTCTTTGAAACCTATCAAACCAAGGTCATACATCACCTTCTCGTCCTTGTCAATGATCGGTTTTCCCCCTTTGCCCACACGCTGGACATAAGGAATCCCCGCGACAAAGGCAGTGAGGCAGTCAAAACTGGACTCGTCCTTGACTACAAGTTGACCCTTCTTCCAGACATAAACCTCTGTCCCTTTATCATAATGCTTCCTGGTCCAGTGAAAGGGAAACTTGGGCACCAGTTTATTCATGTGCCTTCCTTCCTCGTTCAGGACAGGAGCCCCGTCCTCATCGTACGCTGGAGAACCCTAAAGACGTTCAACAATGCCCTCTACGAGATAGGCTGAATAAGCATGTACTTGTCCTCGAAGAAATGGACAGACTCCAAATACGCCTTGAAAATTTTTCTGTTCGCCTGCTTCAGGGAAACCCAACCGAACTGGCCATCGGACGCTTGCCTTTGAAGATGAAAACAATGGAAAAACAGAGAAACAGTGGCCCCGATGCCCAGATAGTCACACATGATCTTGAAAGCCCGCAAGAATGCGATTGAATTTGGGTGCAGCTGAGACGGAGCAAGACTGAGATGCCTGAAGACCGTCACCTGGAAATTCGAGAAGGGGAGCTGAAAACCCATCTCCCTGAAAGGGATATCATACATAGGGAACTGGAGGGATTCGAATGCCGAGTAGATTTGACTTTTCTTATTTGGGATATATATCGCCCATTGTTCCTCGGTACCCTCGCGATCCATCTCCGGGTCTCGATAAAGTGAGAAACATAATTCAGCGGACCCGGTGCGACCCAAACCAATGGACCCTCCTCAACCACAGGCTCACTTGGACCTACTCAGTCAACATGAGACATCTCCATGTCCCCCTCTACAGCATGTTGCCTAGACAACCCCGACTCCAGCGTGCCCAGAATGGACTCGTACGCCCCAAAAGTGCTTATCTCGCTAGAGGTATCCTCGATGGAACTCTCGGTAGAACCACTAGGCTCATTGAGAAACTCGTCATCAACCCTGGTAGTCACCATACCTGAAAAGAAAAGGATAATAGTGAGTTCGACGTCAACGTCAAATCCACCCTTCTATCACTAATCAAGTGAAAGGGAGCCAAGGAATGAGGATCTTGTCCCTGGCCAAAGCCCTCACTTAAACAACTACTAGACGATCTCCCTTCCCCGACCAGGCCAACTGAATTCATGTAAAAATTTACTACATTCTTCTGACGCCACTAAGGTTCCAAAAACTCCCATGGGAAGACACTTTGTATTCTCGACGACCTCATCCTCCAGAACCACCATCTCCAGCCAACATTTTGCCAGAATTTCTAAGAAATCAATAACCCTAACCGCATGCATTTTCTAAGGAAAAAACCTTAAAATCTAAACTATAACGAATGTGACAATCACAAAAACAAAGGGAATTAAAGAAAGCTTACCAGATTGAGTAAAGGAATGATGAGAATAGATGGCGGCGAACAACGAAACAAACGAAAATCTCGGAAATGGATGAAGTCGAGCAGGTACAGATGAAGTCGGGCAAGAACAAAGGTATCGAGCAGCTGAAAGACAGGCAAAAAGTATATATGGAGCTCTCTCCCCTCTTTTTATAGGTTGGGCGAACACGCTCCTAGGAAACTCTAAAGGGCGTCATCATTATGCACTAGCCCTTAGGCCAGTCATCATCAAGCATATCTGATAGCACGCGACTCGATGCATGCAAAGCACACAACCTCTCCAGATTCCTCTCCCCGGTAACCAAACATCGGGAACATTTCTAAACTCCTCCCACAACATTATTCCTCGAAACAAATCGCTCAACTGTTCCCCTCCCCGTGAGGCAAACGTGACGAACATCATTTATACCCCTCGTGCAATGTTGACCAAGAAGCATCCCTGTTTCGCGGGCTGATTCTAAGTCATCACTCTTGTGCCCAGAAGCAACAACTTGAGGGGCTCCTGTTCTGGACTGGTCCAATGACTAGAATTGACCCAATCCGCTTCTACCCTTGGCACGACCCAATAACAGCGACCCAACATTCTGGTCGACCACGCCCATGAGCACACGACCAACGATGCCCCACACGCACGCCTGACCCAATCAACTGTTGTCTCACCGTCAGCCCAACACATGTCGAGCATACAACCAGGAAACACCCAGAACGCCTCTTTGCCCGTAATATGCCTCCTCCTCGGATCCAACGGCAAGTTACGGGCACACTTGTCCATTTTGACTGAGTCCTGGCAGTTATCTATTTTTGCGGACCCACATATCTAGGCCTAAAAATAGGAACCAATGGCAAAGCGTCAGGGGCATTATATAAACCCTCACACGTGTGATAGCCAGGTATCTAATATTCATCTCTGAAATCCTAATACTTTACTGGTATCTCTTGGCTCCTATACTTACTTGATCGCCAGAGTGCCTTGCAGGTACAACCATCCCCCCTTCTCATCAATTTTTCTAATTCGTCTAAGATCATCCTCCGACCAACTTGCATGTTCTGATCAACCGGTAAGATCATAACTCGTGCGTTCATACGATACTAATATGTTATGTGTGCATTCGCACAGATACTGGTGTGATATATATGCTTTTGTTTTTAAAATATAATAAAAATATAGATAAAAAACAAATTTATTTTATAAAAAACTTTATTATTTTTAAAATAAAAAATAATTATTTTATCAAAGTTGCTTTACATCAATAATATAAATATCAATTTTTTATATATGATCTTAAAAAATACTTCCTCTATATCGATAATATAAATTTCAATTTTTCATATATGATGTTAAAAAATAGTGTATCTTAAACTAAAAGAGATGTTAAATCGGTTTAAACGAGATAATAAAGAATTATAAAATAAAATATTATTTTTGTGTTTGGATTAATATATTATTTTTATTTTTATTTTTCTTAATTATACAAAAATCTAATAATCCGCACGTTTGTGCGAATTTTTCTATGGTTACCGGTGGAATTACACGATACTGATGTATTACCCGTATATTTACACATATATTAATATGATATGCACGTTTTTGTTTTCAAAGTATAATAACCCATAAATTTCAATAAATTTTAATATGAATATTATTAACTGACCAATATATCCAAATAATTTCTCTATCTGAAATTTAATGTTATATTTGAATTATGTTTAATTTTTAAATAAAATTATTAATTGAAATTATTTAACATTCATTTGGTACATTTGGTAACTCGGTCAATTGCCACTAATGCATGTTTAAGGGTATGTGCATTGTACTTTCCTGAAAGCAACAAGAATCTGAAACATAGGCTTAATGGTAAAATAGAATAAATTTAATAAATAAAAACATGTTGTGAAAATTAAATGATTAAATTTTATATTAAGATTTTAAAATAACAATTACTTTGATTTTTTAGAAAAATAAAATAGCAAATTTTAGGAGTAAAAAATTTCACATCAAAATTTTGATGATGTGTTAAGAAAACTCTCAACAATTACACTTTTAGTTAATCTAAAAGAAATTCTAATACCAAATTAATATATAACAATTTTTTATATATATTTACTGATTGCTATAACTATATAATTTAAAAAATAAAATCAATATTAAAAAAGATATTTAGAATGGTACGATTTGGACTTGTATTCTTTTTGACGAATAAACTATATAAAATCTTCAACTTTACTTTCAATGAATGAAAAGTATTTGTATCTATATATGTTAAAACCTATAAATATCATTCATGAATAAATACTTAAACATTGCAGGAAAAGATTTTGGAAAAGTAAATCAACACATGTGCAGGTATTAAGTGCCTGACCGATACAATCACACTTCACTCACCAATTAATTCAGAAGCTAAAAGCAATCATATAACTGTTTGTATTAAATTCATTGGCGGGTTTCACAATCAAACAGATCAATGAACAAAGTTCTCATCCCCATCTCAAATATAAATACCAAAGACTTCCTAATTATGAGCAAAAGCAAAATAAGTGTAAATTTTAGGTTTAAATTTGAAGTGGCAGGTTTCTTTATGTATACCATATCAATCCTATTGGAACTGATTGTCAGCGGCTCTTGTATTATTGGAATAGGATTTCAGTTTGTGAACAGTTGGATTGTACACTGTAATATGGTGGGAGAACTGATTTTTGAGTTATTCAATAAAAAAATGTGAAAAAAATAGGAAATGTCTTTTGAGAACTTTCTGAGTAAGGGGGTAGGTTATGAAAAGGGAAAGTATTAGCCCATTTTTCATCTGTAGTTTTCTACAGACTCTTAATCGCTAGCTCACTTTTGAAATGCTTTTATGTTTGTGTATATTTGAAAATATTTTGAAAATGCCTAAGTGCGACAATTTTGTAATGACTCTCGTATTGTTGAGAATGTATACAAAATATTTGTTTTTTTTATAAAATATTTGTTGAAAGAAAGTGTTGTTTTCGTGAAAAGATGTTTTGTTTCAAAAAGTTTGTGAGCAAGCGACTACGAGCGTTCTACCTATTCAAAAAGTCTTTGTTTTTTTCCTCTTCCTTTAGATGGTGCTACCCTACCATTAGTTAGTAAGAAACCCTATCATTGGATATTTGAGGGACAAGCGTGAGTCATCGTACAATCATAAAAGGCAACTTGTAGGACACTTTAAGCAATTTTCGTAAGGGACTAACATCGTTTACCAAAGGCAGCATCGAAGGGTCATCGAGGGACTGCGATCTTTTAACTGAGGGTATTTGCTAGTGCATCCCACGTTTGAGGGACATGACTGTTTTTTCCAAAGCAACGAGTGGGGGTATCTTAGAGGTGTGTGTGTGTGTGTGTGTGAATAATGATTGATTTTAGTTATTTTTGTCTTAGATTTATGGTTATCTAGTGTTTGTTTTAAATCTTGTCATACAACCTTATTAACTAACAATAATAAGGAAAAAAATAAATTGTAGAAAAACAAACAATGAATTAATTAAAAAAAAGCAAACAAAATAAGCAAACAATTAATTGGAAGAAAAGAAGCAAAAAGCAAACAATTAGTTGAAAAAATTAAATGGCCTATTAATTGACCCTATTAAAATTAATTAAAAAAAGAAGCAAATAATTAATTGAAAAAACAAAAAAAAAGAATTTTAATGGGTATGAGTTATGAAAGGAATTTGGGGGTGTGAAAAGAAGGAAACATTAGGTCCAAGATAGAGAGCCCGGGTGCCTGTGGTGATTCTGTGAGAACCATTCTTTGAAGTGCATCGTGGGGTAACCTGTCCACAACGTTGGATCTGGATTATACTGGATCTGCAAGGAAATATGTGAAATAAATAAAAGGGTACCACTGGGTCTCGAACCCAGGTCCCTAAGGTTAACGCGCGCCTGTTTTACCACTGGGATGACTGTTTCATCCGGTTATAAAACATGTTGCATTAAATATAAAGTAAACTCATTTCCAAAAATTTGAAGACGAACTTCATCTTCTTCCTCGCGCCAGCAACATCAACATCATTTTTAAATTTTGTAAAACCTTCATTTCTCAACCATTTTAAAAACTGTAAACACCAAACGTGTTCTAAATTTCACAAGGAATTCAACCATACTATTTATTTTAACTAAAACTCAAAGAATAAAAAGAATTTTACTTAGTACCAAAAATGAATCCTAACTGATCAGAGCTTCGATTTTACTCCACAAGCAAAATTAGTGAAAACTAATGATATGGTTAGCTTCAGGATATTGACATCTACATTTTATCTTTAGAAAGAAAACACAAATGATGCATGTATATGGATATCACAGTTTGAAAATTTTACCAAATTGAAGAAAGTCCAATGCTTCTTCTATGACCTTTCAGTGTAATATGATGATGGGTTAAGCTTCCTTGGACTTCCAGGAACCTATTCTAATTCTTACTTATGCTGAAAGTTGTTGAATCACTCCAACCAAGTCAAGTTATAATGGCAAAAAGTGGAAATGATGTATGATGATAGAGTGATTACAGAAGTGTAACAGGGGTATTGATGAGTACTATATGATGTTTATGAAGTGTTAGGATGGTTAACTTGCAAAGATATGGCAAGAGTTAGGAGTTTCAAAGAAATGGATTTCAAAACTCAAAAATGAAGAATTTTGACCAATTCTTATTTCAGAGAGATTGAGGGTGTTTTTGGAGCTGTCCATTCGTGTTTTGGCTTGCAAATGGCCTATCTATTTATAGATAAAAGGTTTGAGGGCAAGGGCTGATCAGGTTTGCGAGTTATGAAGTTATGGCTTGGTTGAAATGTAACTTGAAGTTTCCTGTGAAATCAAAGTTCCAATGCATAATACCATTCCTTCTAGAGTGGATGAACACTTTAAACATGTTTCTTATGATTTGTTAGATTGAGTGTGTGCAGAGGCAACAAGTTAGAGGCTCAAGGAGAGTTGACAATTGCATAAAGCATGCTTTTCCAAAATGGAAGTCTTGCCTTTCTTCTCAAAATAGCAAAATGTTTTGGTTAAAGCTTGAACCAATTGGATAATGGTTCAAAAGTGTGTGTAATATTCTGATTATGGATAAATTTAGAGGTTTAGGTGACTGAAAAGTGGGATTGTATAGCATGGTTATAAGTGAAGATGTGAAAGACACAAGAAGGGGGTTGAATTGTAAAACTTAAATCAAATGTGCAGACAACACTGCATTTTTATCCTGGTTTGTTTGATCTCAAACTACTCCAGTCCACCCGTCAAGGTGATTTCGCCTTTCTCCAACGAGGTCTTAATCCACTATATTCAAAGGGATACAACAACTACTTTAACAACTGTTAAAGCCTTCTTGAGTATAACCACAAACTGGTTTATCTCAAGGAATTCTCTTTACAAATAATTGAACAATAATGTGTTTGACGTTTTCTAGAAAAACAGTATACCACAACTGTGATAATACACAAAGTTAAGCTTAGAATAAAACTGGATTGCTAAGGCGTTTGGATGAGCGTGGTTGGAAAGCTTAGCAAATTGTATGAGTGCGTGCGTGTGGATTATTAGCCTTTTCTTTTCTCACACTGACTTGTTTATATAGCCAAGGCAAAGATACGCTGTTGTCCATAAATCACTTTCAATGATAATTACGTTCTTTCCTTTTTGAGAAGATCTTGTCTTTGAAGAGAGCCGTTAGCATTAAATCTGTCTTGAATGCTTAGTAACGCTTCACAGTCTTCTCTGCTAGTGATAGCGCTTCAGAATGTTCTGACTTAACTTATGATGATGCTTATGAGTGTTGATGACTTGGTAGAGATCTTTGATCAGATTCAAAGTATTTTATGCGCAGATTCTGGTCATCAGGCTTCAGCGTATAATCTGGTAACTTCAGCGTGTAGCACATGTTATTGATCTTCTGATGCTGACATATCTTCTGATGCTGATGTTGATACTGATCTTCTGATGCTGATTCCATCAGAACTTCTGTAAATACACAACATAATTTTAAGTAGCATATATGTCTTATATATAAATTTTACAATTTATTTATTCTTGTATTTTGTTATCATCAAAACTTTAATTGAGTGTTGTAGAATCAAACTATGTTCTAACAATATCCCCCTTTTTGATGATGACAAAAACCAGATTTTTTCAATTAAAAATAAGGAATAAAAGGTATCAGAGATTAAAAATAAAGAATAAAAGGTATCAGAGCAACGAAGAGGAAAAACTCCCCCTGAGTTGATTACTTCCCTTTAATTCCATGAGTCTTTGAGCATCAGAACTTTACTGTATCTTTCGTCAGAATTTTGTACCTGTTCAAGCTTTTCAGAAGAAAGAAATTCAAATAGATCAGAATGTCAAAATGTTTGAGACTTATGTCTCAGTAATCCGTTATTGAAAAATATCATTCTTTCTCCCCCTTTTTGTCAGTTATCAAAAAGCACAAATAATCAAAGCTAAAAATGCATTTATATTAAAAACAGAAGCAATGATAAGTTCAGAACATGTAAAAATATTACAGATAAACAAGTTATAAAAAAAACAAGGAAATTTCTAAGAAGGAGGAGGAAGTTGTGTGAACAAAGCCTCCAACATGCTCTTGATTTGGGTGTTGGTTTCCTGTTGCTGAGTTAACATCTTTGCTATTGCATCAATTTTGGTGTCTTGCTTATCCATTCTTTCATTCATCAGCATATCAGATCTTTTCAAGTCTTCAAGAGTCTTCCTGTCAAGGGAGGAAGCTTGAGGATCTTCAGAAACAAGATGCTTCTCAGAGCTTTCAGCAATATCTTCTTCTTGACCCTGTTCTTCAGCAGGAATCATCTGTTCTTCTGACTCTGGTTGACGATGTTCAGACCAAGGAGCATTGTCCAGCGGGAGAACTTCTTCCTTAAGCAGCTTGCTCAGAACTGGACCTTCAATTTCTTTTAGCAGATTGCTGAAGTTTTGTTGAGCTTGTCCATAGCTCTGTTCTTGTAGCTTAAAGGTTTCAGAGCATACCCATCTTCTGAACTTTGTCCAAAGGTAGTCAGAAGCAACAGGATCAACCAGTTCCAGACTTGCTTGTTTCAGAGAAGTGATCCACTTCTGTACTTCTGTTTCAAAGTTCAATATGCTGGAACCAACATCTGGATGTTTTGGTTTTGGGATAGCAGTTTTGTTGGTTATTGCAGCAAGGCGTTCAAGGACTGTTAAGTCAATGACAGTCTTGCTATGGTCATCTGAATTGTCTTTTGGTGAGGGAGTGGGAGAGTCAGGAATTATGATTGGACTTGATGGGGAATTTGGTGGAGTTAATTCCGGTGAAGAGGGAAGTTGAGGAATATTCACAATGGTGCCAAAGGGAAATTGAATGGCCAGAGGTTGTGGTTCAGGGGATTCAGAGGGTTGAGCCTCAGAGGTTTGAATCTCAGGTTGTGGAGATTGTTCAGGTTGAGGAGAGGGTGGATTAATTTCTGGTTGAGGAGATGAAGGTAGTGGGATTTCTGGTTCTTGAGAGAGTGGAATTTCTGGTATTGGTGAGATGGGAATTTCTGGTTGTGGTTCTGTGTTTGGATTTGGATTTTCTGTTTCGGGAGCAGAAGTGTGTTGGTCTATATCAGATAGAACTTGTGCAAGTTCTTGTTCTGGTATGGCTTCAGTATTTGGATTTTGTGGTTGGGAGCGAGATCTTCTGAGGGTTAAGGATTCAGAAGGGTCAAAATCTAGGTTAAAATCATCAAAAGTTTGAGGTGTTGGGTTTTCAGATGGAGTTGGAATTGGGATGGATGTTGATACAACAATTGAATCTAAAACAGTTACAGAAGAAAGATTACATCTCTTCTTAGGAGTCTGCTGAGATGATCCTTCTGCTGCAGCTTTTCTTTTCTTTGTCTTTTTCAGAACAACCTCTGGAGCCTTCTGCTGAAGATCTTGAATATTTAGATTTGGTGTTGTACCATCAGCCTTGCAAGCATCCAGATATCTCAGAATTATATCTGGTTTAGAGTTAATCTCTGAGAACAGAGGAAAGTTATCCAGAGGGACTCTTCTGCTGGAGATTGCAGCAAAAGGAGTGACGCTGGGCTCCTTCTTGATGTTCTCTATCAACTTCATTTTCTTCAGATTTTTGGCATTCAGCTGCTTGCCAACAGTAGCTTCTAGAGTGCTGATTTCTTGAGCCTCTGTCAGATGATCAATCAGCTTATTCTCTGTTAGAATATTTGATATCAGTCTTCCTAAGGGTATCCAATCCCTTTTTGTACGTTCCTCTTCTCTTGTTTCCTTAACACTTGTTCTGAGATGGTTGAACAGCAGATGAGCCAAATTTATCTTGACCTTCTGAGAGATGAAATAGATCAGAAATTGTTGATCAATATTAATGTAATCAGGAGAGATGGTAGGCTTCCTGTGGTTGAAGCAGCCCAGAATGATCTTGGCCCAAATTCTGTGTTTGTCCTTCAAATCCCTTATCTTGCTGGAGGGAAGCCCCAGAGTGAAGATTTCCCTTGCAATTAGGGCAGAATCAACACACCTTTCTTCCATATCAATGCAACGAACACCACCACCACTGTACCCTATTAAACGTGCAATGAGGTCTTCAGTAATAACAATCTTCTTCCCCATGATGTAAGACGTAACTTGATGATTTGAAGAAGAAGCGTGAATCCAAAATTCCTTTACTAGAATAGGAAATGTTGGACCCACCAGTCTGTCAAAATACTTTTCCCAGCCTTGAGCTTTAATTTCTTCAGATAGATCAAACCCATTATCCTTAAGACTGTTGAAATCCACGATTAATTCTAACAGAACCTCTAGGTTTTTGATTGGTGTTAGGAGCGTTCTGTAAGGTTCTTCGTATTGTTTAGATGAAACAGTTTTCTGGGAACCTGAAGTAGGAATGCTGGAAGAAGCCATGTTCACACGAGGTTTTTGTGAAAAAGATTGAAAGGGTTTTTGAGAAAGTAAGAACGCTGAAATCAGTAAGTTTGAGGGAAAATGAAAGTGAAGGTAAAAAAGTGTTAATGGTGTGAAGTGTGTTTAAATAGATTTCTAAACAATTTTGAAAACATAAACGTCAAGAGAGAGAAATTAATAATGATTATTAGCAATTAATGATAGCTGATTTTAGGGGATTTAGAAAGATATTTGGAACAATTACCCATGACATGTGTCTCAATGCATCCAATCAGCGCTTTTGCCTTTTCAGAAACGTGAACGCGTGTTCAGCCTCAGAAAATAGCTGATAATTGGATGACACTTGTTTGCTTGAGTGAACAACACATTTCTATCCTTGAAATGAAGCACTCAGATCTTCATGGATAGATTCTGATACAATCTGCACTTCTAAAGATCTGAAGAAGGATTGATCAGTAGTTCACAGAGAAATAAACAAAGTTCTGAAGGTTAATATATGGAATTAAAACAATTTTATTCTGGGTAGAGCTTCATGCTGAGATGTTTCAGATTGAAGTTGAACCTATCTTCAGAAAGAGGTTTTGTAAAAATATCAGCCCATTGATGGTCTGTGTTAATAAATTTTAAATTTTAAATCCCTTTCTGAATATAGTCCCTAATAAAATGATGTTTTATTTCTATATGCTTAGCCCTAAAATGCAAAATAGGATTTTTACTTAAGCAAATAGCAGAAGTATTGTCACAGAGGATAGGAATGTTACTCTCAAATATCTGGAAGTCCTCAAGTTGACTTTTCATCCAGAGCATTTGTGTGCTGCATCCAGCTGCTGCTATGTATTCAACTTCTGTTGTTGATAGAGCAATTGTGGATTGTCTTTTTCTGGACCATGAGATCAGATTTTCTCCCAGAAACTGGCAGCTTCCAGAAGTGCTTTTACGCTCTACTTTGTCTCCAGCAAAATCAGCATCACAGTATCCTACTAAGCTGTAATCACTTGATTTTCTATAAAACAAACCCAGATTAGTAGTACCTTTCAGATACTTGAAAATTTGCTTAACTGTTGTTAAGTGAGATTCTCTAGGATCTAATTGGAATCTAGCACAAATGCAAACACTGAATAAAATGTCAAGCCTTGAAGCCGTCAGATAGAGAAGAGAACCAATCATACCTCTGTAGACCTTCTGTTCTACCTTTTTACTTACCTCTTTTCTTTCCAGAATGCACGTGGGATGCATTGGAATCTTTGATGGCTTACACTCTGAGAGATCAAATTTCTTCAAAAGTTCTCTGACATATTTGCTCTGATGAATGTAAGTTCCTTCTGGGGTTTGATTAATCTGAATGCCCAGAAATAATTTTAGTTCCCCCATTAGGCTCATCTCAAATTCTGCCTGCATACACTTAGCAAATTTTCTTCCCAGAGAAGGTTTAGTAGATCCAAATATGATGTCATCAACATAAATCTGACATACTAAAATGTCATTCTTAACTGTCTTACAGAATAGAGTTGTGTCCACTTTCCCTCTGGTGAATTCCTTTTCTAACAGGAAGTTACTTAGTCTTTCATACCAAGCTCTGGGAGCTTGTTTCAGACCATAGAGTGACTTCTTTAGTTTGAAACATATTCTGGATTTTTGGAACTTTCAAAACCAGGGGGTTGGTGCACATATACCTCTTCTTCTATATAGCCATTTAAGAATGCACTCTTAACATCCATCTGATATAGAGTGATGCCTTTATTAACAACAAATGAGATTAAGAGTCTGATAGATTCTAACCTGGCGACTGGAGCAAAGGTTTCTGTATAGTCTATTCCCTCTTGCTGACTATAACCTTGTGCTACCAATCGTGCTTTGTTTCTGATGACTTCACCTTGTTCATTCAGTTTATTTCTGAACACCCATTTTGTTCCAATGACGTTGAATCCTTTTGGTTTGGGAACTAGATCCCATACGTCATTTCTTGTGAATTGATTTAGCTCCTCTTGCATTGCTAGAATCCAGTCATTGTCCAGAAGTGCTTCATCAATTGATGTTGGTTCAATTAGAGAAACCAGTCCCATGAGGGATTCTTCAGAGTTTCTGAAGCTAGCTCTTGTTCTGATTGGATCTTCCTTTCTTCCTAAGATTGTTTCTTCTGGGTGATCTATGTTGCTTCTGGATGGTCTTTTTTGGAGTTGATCAACAGAAGGTGATGGATTACTTGTAGTTCCTCTTTCTGATGTTGAGGGAGTGTCTCTGTTAAGAGCTTCTGATGACTTATCTTCAGTACCTGTAAATTCAACTTCCATACCTGCAAATACTTCATTCTGCTTTGACTTTTGAGAGTCAAGCTTATCATCAAAACAAACACTGATTGATTCTTCCACAATCTGTGTTTCTGTATTCTATACTTTGTACCCTCTTGAGCGTTCAAAGTATCCTAACATAATACACTTTTGTGCTTTAGAGTCAAACTTGTTCAAATAATTTTTTGTGTTCAAAATAAAGCATGTACATCCAAATGGATGAAAATAGGAAATGTTGTGCTTTCTGTTCTTCCACAATTCATATGGAGTCTTTTCCAGAATATATCTTATGGAGATTCTATTCTGAATGTAACACGCTATGTTTATTGCCTCTGCCCAGAAGATCTTAGCAACGTTAGTCTCGTTGATCATGGTTCCGGCCATTTCTTTCAATTTTCTGTTCTTTCGTTCTACAACTCCATTTTGTTGGGGAGTTCTAGGACAAGAGAAATCATGCAGAATGCCTTTGTCATTAAAGAATGACTCAAAATCTTTGTTTTCAAATTCTCCACCATGATCACTTCTGACTTTGACGATTCTAAGATCCTTTTCATTCTGAACTTGGTTGCAGAAGGTGACAAACACAGAGTGTGACTCGTCCTTGTGTCTTAAGAACTTTACCCATGTCCATCTGCTATAGTCATCTACGATTACTAACCCATACTTCTTGCCACTAACTGACGCAGTTTTAACTGGTCCAAATAAGTCAATGTGCAGAAGTTCTAATGGCTTAGAGGTGGAAACAACGTTTTTAGATTTGAAAGATGGTTTTGCAAACTTGCCTTTCTGACATGCTTCACACAGAGCATCTGAATTGAACTTCAGGTTAGGAAGTCCTCTGACCAGATTGAGTTTGTTAATCTGAGATATTCTTCTCATACTAACATGTCTCAATCTTCTGTGCCAGATCCATTGCTCGTTGTTAACAGACAGAAGACACTTTACATTCTGACTTTTTAGTTCAGAAAGTTTTATTTTATAAATGTTGTTTCTCCTCTTTCCATTAAATAGGATAGTCCCATCTTTCTGACTAACAACTTTGCATGAATTTTGATTGAAGATTATATCATAACCGTTATCACTTAATTGACTTATGGATAACAGGTTATGCATTAATCCATCTACTAATAAAACGTTACTTATAGAGGTAAGATTTCCATTACCCATTGTTCCAGAGCCAATGATCTTTCCTCTCTGATTGCCTCCAAAACCTACGTGGCCTCCAGGCTTAAGTTCCAGGATTTGGAACATATGCCTTCTTCCCGTCATGTGTCGTGAGCAGCCAGAGTCCAGGTACCATGATTGGTGTTTCTGCTTTGCTGCTAAAGATATCTGCCACATGTATTATTTTATCCTTAGGTACCCGTATTTTCTTGGGTCCTGATTTGTTAGTTTTACCAAAACTCTGGTTGAATTTTGGTTTGACAGAATAATTACTACTTGTATATTTGATGTCATGTGTGTGCCCATATACAAAGTGTGAATCAAGTGAAGTGCATTTTATAACTAAATCCATGGAATTCTTTGGTGTAGGTACCTTACCTTGGTATCCTATTCCTTTTCTGCCATTTTTGCTAACTTTATAGACCATTGAAGCCATTTTGCTTCTATCTATGTTTTGAGCTAGAAACTTCTGAAAGCTGTGATCATACTCCTTGATGATCTCATCAGCACTGCTGGGAGTTTCAGGGATTGTTTCCTTCTGAGAGTTTTGCAATAGATTTTCTAATTTTGAAATTTTATCTTTTAACTCAGAATTCTCCAATTTGAGACTCTCAGTCTTATCAGAGTCAGAAGCAAGATTCCTTTTCAGGTTTCTGAATTTGACTCTGATCTGCTGATATCTTTCCAGAATTTCATTAAGGCTTTCAGCTAGTTCAGCCTTAGTAAAGTTTATAGCAAAGTCAGGGAATACCTCTTCTGTATCTAATTCAGAGTCTGACTTAGAAGCTTCATTGTCTTCTGTTATGTTTTCCATGAGAGCTATGTTTGCTCTTTCATCATCTGATTCAGAGTCAGCTTCAGATGTGTCAGAATCATCCCATGTAGCCATGAGACTTTTCTTATTTTCCTTGCCAAACTTCTTTTTGGGCTTTTCCTTCTGAAGCTTTGGGCAATCACTTTTGTAGTGCCCTTGCTCGTTACATTCATAGCAGATGATGTCTTTGTTGTTTGGCTTTCTGTTTCCTAAAGAACCTTCAGATCTTCTGTGTCTAGAGGAGGATTCTGACCTTCTGTATCTGGAGAAAGATTCATTCTGATTCTCTGATCTTCTGGGATTCCTAAACTTCCTTTGCCTCTGCTTCTATAATTGGTTCACCCTTCTAGAGAGGAGAGATAGTTCATCTTCTTCTGATAAAGACCCATCAGAGGTTTCTTCTACAGCCTGCAAAACTTTGGAGTCAGATTTTCTGTTAGATTTTAAAGCTAATGGCTTACCTTGCTTTTGAGATTCATCTGCTTCTAGCTCTATCTCGTGACTTCTGAGGGAGCTGACAAGTTCCCCCAGAGAGATTTTGTTGAGATCCTTGGCTAGCTTAAGCGCTATGACCATTGGCCTCCATTGTTTTGGCAAGCTTCTGATGATCTTCTTAACATGATCAATAGTGGAATACCCTTTGTCAAGAACTTTTAGACCAGCAACAAGAATTTGAAATCTTGAAAACATAGTCTCTATTGATTCACTCTCTTCCATCTTGAATGCCTCATACTTCTGAATGAGCGCAAGAGCTTTGGTTTCTTTGACTTGAATGTTGCCTTCATGCGTCATTCTTAGAGAGTCAAACATATTCTTTGCAGTGTCTCTGTTTGATATCTTTTCATATTCTGAATAAGAGATGGCGCTGAGAAGAATTGTTCTGGCCTTGTGATGATTTCTGAAATCACGCTTTTGCTGATCAGACATTGTTTTCCTGTCAATCTTCTGACCACTTCCATCCACTGGGTGTGTGTATCCATCAGTCACCATGTCCCACATATCAACATCATGGGCCAGAAAGAAACTCTCAATTCTGTCTTTCCAGTAGTCAAAGTTCTCTCCATCAAAGACTGGAGGTTTGCCACTGAATCTGTCTCTTTCTTCATTGTTGTCATTGCTGATGTTTTGATGTGGTCCTGCCATTGTGTTTTTCTGACGCTGGATCTTGTACTGACACGGTTAAGTTTTATAAGCTTAGAACCAGACGCTCTGATTCCAATTGAAGATGTGAAAAACACAAGAAGGGGGGTTGAATTGTAAAACTTAAATCAAATGTGCAGACAACACTGTATTTTTATCCTGGTTCGTTTGATCTCAAACTACTCCAGTCCACCCGTCAAGGTAATTTCGCCTCTCTCTAACGAGGTCTTAATCCACTATATTCAAAGGGATACAACAACTACTTTAACAACTGTTAAAGTCTTCTTGAGTATAACCACAAACAGGTTTATCTCAAGGAATTCTATTTACAAATAATTGAACAATAATGTGTTTGATGTTTTCTAGAAAAACAGTATACCACAACTGTGATAATACACAAAGTTAAGCTTAGAATGAAACTGGATTGCTAAGGCATTTGGATGAGCGTGGTTGGAAAGCTTAGCAAATTGTATGAGTGCGTGCGTGTGGATTACTAGCCTTTTCTTTTCTCACACTGACTTGTTTATATAGCCAAGGCAAAGATACGTTGTTGTCCATAAATCACTTTCAATGATAATTACGTTCTTTCCTTTTTGAGAAGATCTTGTCTTTGAAGAGAGCCGTTAGCATTAAATCTATCTTGAATGCTTAGTAACGCTTCAGAGTCTTCTCTGCTAGTGATAGCGCTTCAGAATGTTCTGACTTAACTTATGATGAGGCTTCTGAGTGTTGATGACTTGGTAGAGATCTTTGATCAGATTCAGAGTATTTTATGCGCAGATTCTGGTCATCAGGCTTCAGCGTATAATCTGGTAACTTCAGCGTGTAGCACATGTTATTGATCTTCTGATGCTGACATATCTTCTGATGCTGATGTTGATACTGATCTTCTGATGCTGATTCCATCAGAACTTCTGTAAATACACAACATAATTTTAAGTAGCATATATGTCTTATATATAAATTTTACAATTTATTTATTCTTGTATTTTGTTATCATCAAAACTCTAATTGAGGGTTGTAGAATCAAACTATGTTCTAACAATGAGTTCGTCACAAAAATGACCTATAATTTAAGAATGAAATGCCAACTTCATGTCTTCGAATCTCTCAGCTCAAGTATGATATTTTCATGCTCTTGGACATTTTGGAAAGCTTGAAACATGATCTTCAACTTTCATGTTGACCACTTTGGCTAGATCAAATGGGAACTTGTTGAAAATTGGCCAAGAAGTTGGGATAAAAAACTGATCAAAACTTGTTGAAATTTTTTCTAAGTGTTGGATAAAAAATATCACAACTTCATGGACTCATATCTATTAAATTAAGCACTTTTTGAGGATCATCCCACATTAACAAAGTTGTAGAATTTATTAATTCATACAACTTTCATGTTGAAAGTTTTCCTTGAATCAACTTGTATCTTGAGGAAACTTGCTTTTAAAGCTAGGGTTTTCTAAGCACAAAAATACTTGAATTTTTTTTAAGTACTTGAAAATATTCCAACTTTGACTTTTGTCGACTTTCTTGATCTTCTTGATTCTTGATGACAAAGTTTGATAGTTTTGAATGCTTTGATGATTCTTGATTTTTGAATTCCAATATTGACTAAAAAAGTCAAAGTTTGACTTTTGTGTGAGTGTTGACTTTTCATCAATTGATTCAATTCTTCAACTATCAATCACCTGCATCTTTGGAAATGTCTTGAGCCATGTAATTAGGTCAAGATGTTGTATTTTAGACCTTGAGATCATGCTTTAAACCATTAGGTCATGCATTAGGCCAAAAGTCAATGATCAATCATCTTCAATCAAAACCCTAATTTGGCAATTTTTGACCTTTGATGATTTGAGGGATTTCCTTGAGGAATCATAATAAACCCTTGATCAAATGATGAATATCACCTCAAAATGTTGATGTTGACAAAAAAATCTTGAGCTTTGACTGTATGTTGATTATAGTTGACTTTTTATCCAATAGAGTTAACTTTCAATCTTCTGAGCGATTGATTGAGCAAACATGTGATGCAAGACTTGAAACTTGACATAAACATTATTGAGGACTTATGATGAACCAAAAAAGTCATTTGAGACCCTTGCAACATAATCTTCTTTGAGAAGCATCAAACCCTAGTTGTAGACCCTTGCTTAGGATGAGGTTTGACCAGTTAACTCTTGAGTAGCTTTGAGTATTTGAGACCTTTGTGAACATGTTTTTTTGAAGAAAATGGGAGGGCAAATTTTGGGATACAACAACTGCCCCTGTTCAATATTCTTAAACCTGAAGAGTTAGATTGGCATGTCTGCCGTTCGTAACTTGAAGGTAGAAGATCATTGAACACTTAAGTGCCTATACATTTGCATTTGTCGTTGCACGAAGTAACACCATTGGTTGATTATATCGGAAATGGGCTTAAAGATGCCATTTGGAGAGGTGATGGAGAGTTGTTAAATATGGGCTTATAGATGCCATTCAAAGTAACTATTGATAGAACTTAGACTACGTCTATGCTCGGCTTTGACTGGAAGAAGTATCAGAATAAATCTACGCTCGATTTAATCTGAGCTAGAAAATGTCTACCGGAAGAAGTATCAGAATAAATTTATGTTTGATTTAATCTGAGCCAGAAGATTTTTATTCTTGTCTTTAACTGGAAGAAGTATCAGAATAAATCTACACTCGATTAAAGCTGAGCCATAAGAGGTCTTTTTGCCTTTAACTGGAAGAAGTATAAGAATAAATCTATGGTTGATTTAATCTGAGCCAGAAAATGTCTACTAGAAGAAGTATCAGAATAAATCTACGCTTGATTTAATATGAGCCAGAAGATGTTTACGCCTGTCTTTAATTGGAAGAAGTATCAAAATAAATCTACACTCGATTTAATCTAAGGCAGAAAAGGTCTTTTTGTCTTTAACTGGAAGAAGTATCAGAATAAATCTATGGTTGATTTAATCTGAGCCAAAAGATGTCTGTGATACGGTGGGAGAACTGACTTGAGTTTTGTGTTTGTATTCGCACTTGTTCGGTTTAGCAAGAGTCGCCACCGACTTTTTATTTTATCCTAAAGGAAAGGTTAAAAAGCACAGGAAAAACCTTTTGAGATGTTTCGTGGGTTCGGGGGGTAGATTATGAAAAGGGAAGGTATTAGCACCCTTTTCATCCATGGTCATCCATGGGCTCTTAGTTACTTGGTTTTTTTAGATCACTTGCCTTGATTTTCGATTGGAGAAATTGTGGTGTGTGTGTGTGTGTGTTTTGAAAATGTTTTTTTGAAAGAGATGCCTTGTTTTAGGCAACCAATGTAATTGACTCGTGTTTGAGTATATACGAAGGTGTGTATCTTTTTGAAAAGATGTTTCAAGATGTTTTTGAAGAGTTTGTTTTGAAAGTGTTTGTGAAGTGTGGTTTTTGAAAAGGAGGCAAGTGTTTTTGCAAGTTGATCTCAAGTAACTAAGAGTTTTGTCTACCCCTATTGTACTCAAAGGTTTTCTCTATGTTTTCAACCCCTTTTTAACAATTTTGTTCCACCATTGAATTTGGTGGACAATCTTGCGTTTAGGATGTTTAACGGGACGGGCGCGGGTCATCGTATGAACCATGAATGCAATGGTGCCAAGTGTCTTTGGCAATTTGCTTTGAAGGGACTTGATCATTTTGATAGGCAACTTTCGAAAGCGTCATCGAGGAACTTATGATCATTTTAATTTGTTTTGCCAAAGAAACTCGACGTGCAAGCATGACCCATTTTGGAAGGCAACATATGGGATTACCCTAGGGGGTGCAAGTGGGATCGTGTATTGATTTCATGTATTTGTTTTTGTATTAGGTTATCTAGCGTTTTGTTTTCTGTACATGCAAACCCTAGGTCTAACCATGGTATAATTCGAAAGCGGTAAATTGCAAGAATTTAAAGTCTACGCTATTACAAATAGTATCCGGGAGTGGGGGTACAAATTCACAAATGGGGATGAGACTTTAGGAATGTGGTGTCCAATAATTACAACCAAATCGAATTGCGACCAAAGTGTAAATGTAACGTATAGCAATGTATAAGAATAGTAATTGTATGTGTATCAAATGTAAAGTGTATTGTGTAGGTGTAAGTGTACATGTATATTATTTACAAGTTAAGAAAATGTGAATTTAATGTGAAGATTAAGTATTGTCTATTTTTGTTTCATATTTTGTTAATATGTACAAAAAGGTATTTTAATAAAAAGAAAGGAAAATGTTTTAAATTTTAATTATGTTATGTATATTAAAAAAGTATTTTAATTGATTATGTACAAATTATTTTTAAGAAAAGAAAATGTATTAACTTAAAGAGAATTTATGTATAAATCAAAATAAGTTTTAATAAAATGAAAAAAAGTGTTTTAAATAATGTATTTTTATGTATTTTATGTATTAATGTTCGAATAAAAATATTTTAAGTTTTATTTCTTATATATTAGTAATTAGTATTAATATATATATATTTATACAAGAACTTTAATTGAAAGAAATGTTTTAAAATTGAGAAAATATATATTGTGTTCAAAACTATAAATATGTTATAAAAAGAAAAAAATTTGATGTAAAAAAAAGTTATGTTAATTTATTAACAAAAGAAAATAAAATATGTTTTATATTCTAAAAAAAAAGGGTTAAGTTGTATATAGAAGGAGATGGGCTAAGGGGATAAATGGGCTTAGTCAGAATGGATATGGGAGGGTGTGAATTGGAACATATTTGGGCTTAGGGTTGTGAGAATGGGCGAGGCCCAATTGTTTCATACGTTTGTTTAGGGTTAACCAAAACTTTGTTCATTCGGTGAGAGGCTTAGGGTTACAGCGCCGTTGCTCATCGTCGTTCGTTCTTCCGCTTCTCTCTAGCCAAAACGTCTAGGACAAAGCCCTTTGCCTCAAAGCTGCCAGCGCCACCAACTGCATCTCCTTCTCCCCACGGATCGCTCGGTGATATGATGCGAAGGTGACGATCTCGTTTTCTTAATGTGTTAGGGTTTTATGCTTTTTGTTGCATGTTATGATTTCGCATTTATTTGATTCTGTTTCTTGGTTTACGCGAGGTTTTGAAAAGGAATGAAAAGAAATTCTACCTTTACGAAGGAGGAGGAAGGATTTGGAGGCTTTGGTGGCGGAGAGACGGTGACGAACTTGGTGCTAGCTTGCTTAGTGTCCTGGTTTGTACTTTGTCTTTAGGTTTGATGATGATTATGACCTGAGAACCTTTTGTGTTATCATTTCTTTCTTCTTCGTTGCCTTGATGCCTGATTTTTCTCTTTGTCTTTGTTGCCTTGAGTTGCCTGGTGTTTGGTTGCCTTCAATGATGGTTTACTGAGATATTTTGTATGTCTTGACAGTTGCTTTGTATGTTTGCTTAATAGCCCAATGATGAGGATACTCTGAGGGCTCCTATATGCTTCTTTTGAATGCTATTGTTGAAACGCTGGCTTTTGACTAGCTTTCCTCTTCTGAATGTTGGCTTGTTGTATGCATGGTATGTTGCCTCTGATGATGTTTTTCTGGGGGCCTTTTGTGGGTTTAAGCTTGTTGATATGTTTGAGATTATTTTGAGTGTTTGCCCAATGATGAAGGTTTTCTCAGGGCCCCTAGTGTTGCCCTTGAATGCTTTAGTTTGGAAGGTTTGAAATGCCTAGGCTTTTATTTATGTTTGATGGTTTCAGTAGGCCATTGGATAAGTAAGGTTTTGGGAGGCCTTTTGACAGGTTTACTGTTTTTTAGGCTTCAGTTTTGGCATGGCTAAGGGTTTTTGAATGGTAAGGTTTGTGGGGCTTCTTGACTGATATATGGCTTTTGTTTATGTTGTTAACTGTTTTGACAGGGGTTAAGGTTTGAAACAGGTACAGGTTTTGGGCCTGGAGACTGGTTTTAGGCTTGACAAGGTTTCACAGGTTTTAGGCTTGTGAGGTCTTGACAGGCACCACTGGTTTATGCTTCAGGCTTTAGTTATGGCCTTACTGGTTGTTGAGATGCTGGAGGGTTTGGCAGGTTGATGGTGTTTTAGGCTTATGCTGGTTTTAAAGTATATGCAGATTGGGGTTGGTAATGAGCTTACTGTTTTTTTTGTTTGGATATGGCTTAGGCTTGACCACTGGTGCAGGTTGAGTGTTGTTGTGTTTTATATCTTTTTCAATTCTGTTTTTGTTCCTTTCTTCTGCTTCTCTCCTTACTGTTTTATTGACATATTGCTTTTCTATATTTTCTTGCCTAAAGCCAAACCTGTAAGCCTAACCACTTTTCTCTCTTCTCTCTCTCTCCAGTACAATTCAAAACATTAAAATAATGTTTATGTGTACTTTTCTGAAAGGGCAGCTGCTTGGGAAATGATGCTTTGACTGTGCTTGCTTGCAAAACTAGTTTTAGCCTGCATATTTTGTCTTCTCTTTTCCATACTTTGTGCTGCATCTTGTACCTTTTGATACTTTGATATCTTTCCATACTTTTGGACATTTTGACAGCTTTTGGCCTAGTTTGAATATGAACTCAGTTTGGGACTTTGTGGTTCAATTTGGATTTGGACTTTGTAGTGCTGTCTTGCTTTGAACTATGCAGTTTTTTGACAAACTTTGAACTTGTGCATTTTTCAATTTTGTGCATTCCAAGTTTAGCAAGCAAATATTCATCCCTCTTTGTGAACCGGGAGAAATCCCGTGATTTGCAGAGAGGGCTAACTGATTCCAGTCAGTTGCCCTTAATGATGAACCCAAACTTTAATTGTCTGCATTTAATTATTTATCTGCTTCTAACTTTTCTTCTTTTCTTTTGCAGATAAAAATTGAATGGAGAGGATTTAGCAACAGATGAAGAATGAAGAATTGAAAACTTAGAAAAAATTAGGATAGTCTTATTTTAAATTTAATTATTGTAACTATTATTATTATAAATACCGTGTAAATGAATACTTGTATTTACATAATAATTTGTAACAAATATTTAAAGATGAAATAAAAATTCTTTTTATCCAATTAATTCTTTTTATCCTTTCCAATTATTTATTTTATTATTTATAATTCTAAAATTATAATAAATGGAAATAAATTCCAATTATCTAAACTTAGAATAATAAACAATTAAGTAAACAATGTTTCAGCATCGATCAACTAATAAACCTGGTGCTTCACAAATCCAAAGCAAAGCACAGTCAATCACAACAACTGCCCAGACGTATTTTCCTTTTACTGATTTTAACCAAACATTGCAAATCCAATCCAAATGCATCTTTTTACTGATTTAGTTACACAATGCGAACTCAATCCAAATGTTTCAATCCACATTCCAGCATAACTTGAAAAGCACTATAGAATTTAAATCTTTCTGAGAACGCGCGCACAAAAACCCTAATTCCTGATCAAATGCCAAAGAAGCGTTCGCCTGATCAAAACTGAGCCAAAATCAACCAAACCTTAAACAAACTGTATGAACTGTTCCAGAGCCATGAAAACCAATGAAAACCCTAATTTTGTCTGACTGACGAGAAAAGTCTGTTTGACCGATTCTTGAGCCAATCTGAAAAATCAGGAAAAGCCTGAAGTTGTGATTTCTTGTGGAGAAATACGAGGGCAAATTTTGGGGTACAACAGTTGCCCCTGTTCAATCTTCTTGAACCTGAAGAGTTAGATTGGCAAGTTTGCCTTTCGCGACTCGAAGGTAAAAGAAGATTGGACACTAGAGTGCCCTAAAATTTGCACTCGGTGATGTGATGGTAGAGGGAATGGGCTTACAGATGCCATTTGGTGATGGGCTTAAAGATGCCATCTAGTGATGTTTGTAGGAGGATGGGCTTATAGATGCCATCTGGAAATGGGCTTAAAGATGCCATCTGAAAATGGGCTTAAAGATGCCATTTAGAAATGTTTGTAGGAGGATGGGCTTATAGATGCCATCTGGAAGTGTGATAGAACCTTGTCGGGAATGGGCTTATAGATGCCATTTGGAAGTGTAATGGATAGTTGTGGAGATGGGCTTACAGATTCCATCGGGAGGTGTGACGGAACTTTGTCGAGAATGGGCTTATAGATGCCATTTGGAATTATGTGTCGATCGCATAAGAGATTCTTTAGCGAGAACTTGCGTACTTGAGAAAGAAATATAATTTCCTGGCCTGTTACAGGGGTTGATCTTCAGTCTCTTCATGCAGACATGCCCTGGCTGGATACAGGTATCGAATCTACAATCAAACGTTCGCAGATATACCCTGGCTGGATACAAGTATCGAATCTGGAATTCATCGTCAACAGATATGCCCTGGCTAGATACAGGAATCGAATCTGGAATTGTGATAGTCTTCAACAGATATGCCCTGGCTGGATACAGGAATCGAATCTTCAAACTCTTCAGACGTGCCCTGGCTAGATACAGGAATCGAATATGGAAATAGTCGTCAACAGATATGCCCTGGCTGGATACAGGAATCGAATCTTCAAACTCTTCAGACGTGCCCTGGCTGGATACAGGAATCGAATCTGGAATTAGTCGTCAACAGATATGCCCTGGCTGGATACAGGAATCGAATCTGGAATTCTTCAGACGTGCCCTGGCTGGATACAGGAATCGAATCTGGAATTAGTCGTCAACAGATATGCCCTGGCTGGATACAGGAATCGAATCTTCAGACTCTTCAGACGTGCCCTGGCTGGATACAGGAATCGAATCTGGAATTAGTCGTCAACAGATATGCCCTGGCTGGATACAGGAATCGAATCTTCAGACTCTTCAGACGTGCCCTGGCTGGATACAGGAATCGAATCTGGAATTAGTCGTCAACAGATTGTCTTTTTCCCTGAAAAAGGCAAAACATCAGTTGCATGCAATGTCATGATGTATGAAATGCATGAGGTCATGATGTTCAAAATGAGATAATGTTGTATGCACTTTATCATGTATGTAAGCAGGATGTATGAAATGTGAAATGTCTATGAATGTATTTTCGTCTAGGAAAATAAATCCTTGACGACCGGCCGGGGAATTAAATCCTGGGCTGATGTTGAAGAGTAAAGTTCTTCGTTTCCGCTAGGGATGATGGTTGCAAGAATACACCGGTAGGAGAAGATTACTCCGTTGGGGTTTGATGAGAACTCCGCTGGGGATTCCACTGATATGTTATGTTGGGGAATTTGATGAACTCCGCTGGGGATAGGAGGAACCTGACTGTTGTTGGGGGAAGCAAGAATCTTTTGATTGTGAGAAGGAACTGGCGTAGGGTTTCCTGATGATGAGTCCGTGTAAAACTGCATTTGAGGTTTTGAGAAGGGACCGACGTAGGGTTGCTTCGTGATGAGTCCGTGTAAAACTGCATCTGAGGTTTTGAGAAGGAACCGGTGTAGGGTTGCTTCATGATGATGAGTCCGTGTAAAACTGCATCTTCCAACAGGTGATGAAGGAATTGTTGAACACTTTTGACATTCGAATGCCCCAAGTGGTGATGTAGATAATTTCCTGGCTTGTTACAGGTGTTAATCCATAATCGGTCGTTCACAGAGATTTTCCTGGCTTGTTACAGGTGTTGATCTGGAACTTAAGAAAGGTAACAGAATGGCAACCGTGTCTGGAGCACATCTGGACCGTATCTTCCAACAAGTGATGAAGGAATTGTCGAACACTTTTGACATTCGAATGCCCCAAGTGGTGATGTAGATAATTTCCTGGCTTGTTACAGGTGTTAATCCACAATCGGTCGTTCACAGATATTTTCCTGGCTTGTTACAGGTGTTGATCTGGAACTTAAGAAAAGTTGGTCAAGGAGATATTGTCCTGGCTTGTTACAAGTGTTGATCTCTGACCTGAGAAAGAAAGATGGTTCCCTGGCTTGTTACAGGTGTTGATCTTCAATCTCTTCATGTAGATGATTTCCTGGCTTGTTACAGGTATTAATCCACAATCAATCGTCCACAGATATTTTCCTGGCTTGTTACAGGTGTTGAATCTGGAACTTTAAAAGGTTGTTTACAGACGTGCCCCGGCTGGATACAGGTATCGAATCTCTAAACTCCTTATGCATACATGCCCTGGCTGGATACAGGTATCTAATCTACAATCAATCACTCACAGATATGCCTTGGCTAGATACAGGAATCGAATCTGGAATTGTGATAGTTGATCTGTTGGCGGTTGTAATTTCCAGCAGGTGGTGAAGGAATGATTGAACACTTTTGACATTCGAATGCCCCAATTGATGATGAAGGAGTCTTGAATCAGACTACTCTGCGGATTGAGAGATTCCTTGAAATCTTGACTGGACTGCCCCAGGTTAACTGAACTTTGAAAGATCCGTTGAAACCTTGACTGGACTGCCCCAGGTTAACTGGATGGTGCCATGTCATGCCCCTTGTTAATAGGAGATTTGTAATTGAAGTGTCGTCCTTTTGAAGTGATTTTAACTCACTGAGAGAGTTTTCGTTTCTCCGACCATTCGCTGTATGAATTTCTTCGCTGTCAAACAAAAGCCAAATGCGAACAGTGATATTCAAACAATGCAAAGTTTATGTTTGTCTCGAAGTTTTGAAAAATGCGTTTTGTAGCAGGAAACTTTTTATAAGACAAGTCAACACAAGATTTTAGAGCAAAGCCTTACAGGAGTCAGGATACCTTTTGAAACAGTATGCTTTCGAACTAACCCATGCTTCAATTAGGACTTTTGAAGGGTTGTAACGTGGCTTGGTTCATGGTTTAAGAAACAAAGGATAAAGGCTCAAAGTATATTTGTACCCACCCGCTCTTCGTGATATTCTTCATACCTAAGCTTAGTTAACTGTGCGCCGCACTCTGTTTTGAGTTTGGAACGACTTTTTGGGTGATGGTTCACCAATTGAATTTGGGAGACAGTCATCATCTCCTTTTTTTCTTTTGCAAAATTTTTCATGTTGTTGAGGATTTGTAATGACCTCACTATTTTGATTTTGATTTGTTATCCCTAACTTTTGCCTGACTGTTCCCGTTTTTGAGATCACAGTCAGCGGGATGCCCCAGCTTTCTTAAGCCTCCTTTACAGGTTTTGGCTTGGTGGGCTTTTCTCTTTTGAGAGATTGACTGCCTATGTGATAGGGAACCACCCTTGTCTTTTGACTTCCAAAGGAATGCCCTTTTTTTTGACATCGTTCGTTGTGTTACGAACTGAGAGTTTGCGACTTCAATGCGCGTTTTCTTTTGAATTAACTAAGATACTACCCTGCCCCAGGTTTATATCAAAGGTTTTGATCGTTTTAGAACAGAAAACTCCTACTTCTTTGGCTCGAAGGGGTTGACTAGGGATTAACTTCCTTATAACTCCAGTGTTTGGGAATTGAAAGAAATGCATGTACATCATCAGCGAGGTCTGTTCAAAAGCATACTGTATGAGATTATGGTATTGTTTCGTCATCCTCCCTCTAAAGGCTTGTAGCCTTTTATCAAGAGTCAAATATCATAAAGAAAAGCATAAGAGTAGTGAAACGAATGGATGAATTCAAGACAAACATATGCAATGCATTAATGAAACAGAGTTTAACATCAACAGTTAATTGTTTGAATAACAAAAGAAAATTACAACTTTGAAAATTCAAATGAAGCAAAAGTCTCTCAGTTTGAGCTTCGTCACTTCAGGTGGAGAACCCCTTAACGGAAGATTTTCATCTCGCCGTCTGGCATGAATTCCAGCACTCCAATGTCGATCAGATCTTGAATCTTGTTCTTCAAGGCCCAACAGTCGTTGGTGTCGTGTCCCGGGCTGTAGGAGTGGTAAACACAAAATGCATCGGGACGATAGTTAGGAGAGGAGATATTGAGCTTCCGAGGAGGATCCCTTAAAGTAAGGAGGTTGACCTCCAACAGGTGCTTCAGTATGAAGAATGATGGTATCTCAGTCTCCGTGAACTGTCTTCCCGACGTTTCTTGCTTACGCCGATTACCCCGTTGACGCTGGCGAGGTTGTTGATGGGCTTGTGACCCTGAAGCAAGCGAAGGAGCCTTCCCCTTGTCTTCTTGAGTGGATGGAGGCTGAGCGGTGACTTGCTCTTCAACCTCAGATGTTTGCCCCAATTGGTTGTTTTGAAGCAGTTGGCGGACGAGAACTCTGAGTTCCTCTTGTCTTTGAGACAGGTCTTAGATGAGAGCCATCTGGCCCACCAACTGCCCCATCACTTGGATCCTTAATGTTGCCAGATCAAACTGCAGCTCCGCAAGCTGATCACTCCTGGCATTGTTTGAATTCTCCAAGCCCTTTGTGAGGAGAGCTTTCATTTCTTCTTGCCCCAGAGACAAGTTCAAAAACATTTCCTACAGCTGAGCAGTCTGGTCCTGGATATCCTTGACAGTTCTTTCTAGAGCCATCTCTTACTGAAATAAATAGCAGGAGAGTAAGGAAACCTGAAAAAGGTAAGATTGTTAAGATGCAATGTATGATATGTGGATGCATGCTTTCAAGGATCTCTTGGGGTAAACACAGGAGAATGTTAGAGGTTGAACTTCAGTCTTTGATTGGAGAACTTTGCACCGGTGGATGTCTTTCCACGAGAATCAAGCTCACCATGTCAAGTGGGTCATAGCCACTGATTCAAGTTATTGTATTTGATCTTCGATTGGAGAACTGTGCACCTGTGGATGTCTTTCCACAAGAATCAAGCTCACCATGTCAAGTGGGTCATAGCCAATGATTCAAGTTGTTGCACTTGATCTTTGACTGGAGAACTTTGTATCGGCGGATGTCTTTCCACGAGAATCAAGCTCACCATGTCCAGTGGGTCACATCCCCTGATTCAAGTTGTTGCCCTTGATCTTTGACTGGCATTTGTTTTTAGAGGAGAAAACCTCTTGCCCTTTGGCAGACGTCTGGTTTAACGTAATCCTGCATCAAAAGAACCTTCGAGATCCTTGAAATGGTTATTGAAAATGATGTGGTATGATGTCATGATGTTATGTACATGTATGCACAAGCAAGTAAGTGTATATACAGGTAATCATATTCACACAAAGCAAACAAGTCCTTGGGTTTAGGCTTGCATGGGGTTATAGGTAAGTACCCTCTTGAAGTTAGTTGGCTCATCCTGTCCTAAAATAGAAACCGGGTTCTAAGGAGCTCAATATCATTGGATTGTTTTCTGTGTTCATTGTTTCGGTTTAGCCACTTACTAGCGACCAAAATATTCCAAGAAAACAATCCTCAATGAGTGTAGTATCGAGTATCTACCAACTTCAGACTGCACCAAAGTCGGTCATCTCACTACCCTTAAAAAGGCTAAGATGGTCAATTAAGGTTCTAAGAGTTCGTTAGTGCTTCACGACATCACTCAGCGGCCCCGTACTCTCCTTGATTGAACTCAATGGTTACCGGTACTCACAAATATGTCACACTAACATAGCTTACTACTTCAACCATGTCGGTATACCCCACACAGTTCCCTCACAGTTTTTTTGCTATTTACCTAAGAAGGTGCCCCGAATCCGGGTGTAGGATTTACAACAAACCCAAACAAGAACCAAAAAGATAAAGCAATCAAGTCAATCAAAGCATGAAAGTAAAGGTGATCTAAACCCTAAGGTAACCCCACTTTTAAGTTTACTCCGCAGCAGAGTCGCCAGTTCTGTGATACGGTGGGAGAACTGACTTGAGTTTTGCGTTTGTATTCGCACTTGTTCGGTTTAGCAAGAGTCGCCACCGACTTTTTATTTTATCCTAAAGGAAAGGTTAAAAAGCACAGGAAAAACCTTTTGAGATGTTTCGTGGGTTCGGGGGGTAGATTATGAAAAGGGAAGGTATTAGCACCCTTTTCATCCATGGTTATCCATGGGATCTTAGTTACTTGGTTTTTTTAGATCACTTGCCTTGATTTTCGATTGGAGAAATTGTGGTGTGTGTGTGTGTGTTTTGAAAATGTTTTTTTGAAAGAGATGCCTTGTTTTAGGCAACCAATGTAATTGACTCGTGTTTGAGTATATACGAAGGTGTGTATCTTTTCGAAAAGATGTTTCAAGATGTTTTTGAAGAGTTTGTTTTGAAAGTGTTTGTGAAGTGTGGTTTTTGAAAAGGAGGCAAGTGTTTTTGCAAGTTGATCTCAAGTAACTAAGAGTTTTGTCTACCCCTATTGTACTCAAAGGTTTTCTCTATGTTTTCAACCCCTTTTTAACAATTTTGTTCCACCATTGAATTTGGTGGACAATCTTGCGTTTAGGATGTTTAACGGGACGAGCGCGGGTCATCGTATGGACCATGAATGCAATGGTTCCAAGTGTCTTTGGCAATTTGCTTTGAAGGGACTTGATCATTTTGATAGGCAACTTTCGAAAGCATCATCGAGGGACTTATGATCATTTGAATTTGTTTTGCCAAAGAAACTCGACGTGCAAGCATGGCCCATTTTGGAAGGCAACATATGGGATTACCCTAGGGGGTGCAAGTGTGATTGTGTATTGATTTCATGTATTTGTTTTTGTATTAGGTTATCTAGCGTTTGGTTTTATGTACATGCAAACCCTAGGTCTAACCATGGTATAATTCGAAAGCGGTAAATTGCAAGAATTTAAAGTCTACGCTATTACAAATAGTATCCGGGAGTGGGGGTACAAATTCACAAATGGGGATGAGACTTTAGGAATGTGGTGTCCAATAAATTACAACCAAATCGAATTGCGACCAAAGTGTAAATGTAACGTATAGCAATGTATAAGAATAGTAATTGTATGTGTATCAAATGTAAAGTGTATTGTGTAGGTGTAAGTGTACATGTATATTATTTACAAGTTAAGAAAATGTGAATTTAATGTGAAGATTAAGTATTGTCTATTTTTGTTTCATATTTTGTTAATATGTACAAAAAGGTATTTTAATAAAAAGAAAGGAAAATGTTTTAAATTTTAATTATGTTATGTATATTAAAAAAGTATTTTAATTGATTATGTACAAATTATTTTTAAGAAAAGAAAATGTATTAACTTAAAGAGAATTTATGTATAAATCAAAATAAGTTTTAATAAAATGAAAAAAAGTGTTTTAAATAATGTATTTTTATGTATTTTATGTATTAATGTTCGAATAAAAATATTTTAAGTTTTATTTCTTATATATTAGTAATTAGTATTAATATATATATTTATACAAGAATTTTAATTGAAAGAAATGTTTTAAAATTGAGAAAATATATATTGTGTTCAAAACTATAAATATGTTATAAAAAGAAAAAAAATTGATGTAAAAAAAAAGTTATGTTAATTTATTAACAAAAGAAAATAAAATATGTTTTGTATTCTAAAAAGAAAGGGTTAAGTTGTATATAGAAGGAGATGGGCTAAGGGGATAAATGGGCTTAGTCAGAATGGATATGGGAGGGTGTGAATTGGAACATATTTGGGCTTAGGGTTGTGAGAATGGGCGAGGCCCAATTGTTTCATACGTTTGTTTAGGGTTAACCAAAACTTTGTTCATTCGGTGAGAGGCTTAGGGTTACAGCGCCGTTGCTCATCGTCGTTCGTTCTTCCGCTTCTCTCGAGCCAAAACGTCTAGGACAAAGCCCTTTGCCTCAAAGCTGCCAGCGCCACCAACTGCATCTCCTTCTCCCCACGGATCGCTCGGTGATATGATGCGAAGGTGACGATCTCGTTTTCTTAATGTGTTAGGGTTTTATGCTTTTTGTTGCATGTTATGATTTCGCATTTATTTGATTCTGTTTCTTGGTTTACGCGAGGTTTTGAAAAGGAATGAAAAGAAATTCTACCTTTACGAAGGAGGAGGAAGGATTTGGAGGCGTTTGGAGGCTTTGATGGCGGAGAGACGGTGACGAACTTGGTGCTAGCTTGCTTAATGTCCTGGTTTGTACTTTGTCTTTAGGTTTGATGATGATTATGACCTGAGAACCTTTTGTGATATCATTTCTTTCTTCTTCGTTGCCTTGATGCCTGATTTTTCTCTTTGTCTTTGTTGCCTTGAGTTGCCTGGTGTTTGGTTGCCTTCAATGATGGTTTATTGAGATATTATGTATGTCTTGACAGTTGCTTTGTATGTTTGCTTAATAGCCCAATGATGAGGATACTCTGAGGGCTCCTATATGCTGCTTTTGAATGCTATTGTTGAAACGCTGGCTTTTGACTAGCTTTCCTCTTCTAAATGTTGGCTTGTTGTATGCATGGTATGTTGCCTCTGATGATGTTTTTCTGGGGGCCTTTTGTGGGTTTAAGCTTGTTGATATGTTTGAGATTATTTTGAGTGTTTGCCCGATGATGAAGGTTTTCTGAGGGCCCCTAGTGTTGCCCTTGAATGCTTTAGTTTGGAAGGTTTGAAATGCCTAGGCTTTTATTTATGTTTGATGGTTTCAGCAGGCCATTGGATAAGTAAGGTTTTGGGAGGCCTTTTGACAGGTTTACTGTTTTTTAGGCTTCAGTTTTGGCATGGCTAAGGGTTTTTGAATGGTAAGGTTTGTGGGGCTTCTTGACTGATATATGGCTTTTGTTTATGTTGTTAACTATTTTGACAGGGGTTAAGGTTTGAAACAGGTACAAGTTTTGGGCCTGGAGACTGGTTTTAGGCTTGACAAGGTTTCACAGGTTTTAGGCTTGTGAGGTCTTGACAGGCTCCACTGGTTTATGCTTCAGGCTTTAGTTATGGCCTTACTGGTTGTTGAGATGCTGGAGGGTTTGGCAGGTTGATGGTGTTTTAGGCTTATGCTGGTTTTAAAGTATATGCAGATTGGGGTTGGTAATGAGCTTACTGTTTTTTTGTTTGGATATGGCTTAGGCTTGACCACTGGTGCAGGTTGAGTGTTGTTGTGTTTTATATCTTTTTCAATTCTGTTTTTGTTCCTTTCTTCTGCTTCTCTCCTTACTGTTTTATTGACATATTGCTTTTCTATATTTTCTTGCCTAAAGCCAAACCTGTAAGCCTAACCACTTTTCTCTCTTCTCTCTCTCTCCAGTACAATTCAAAACATTAAAATAATGTTTATGTGTACTTTTCTGAAAGGGCAGCTGCTTGGGAAATGATGCTTTGACTGTGCTTGCTTGCAAAACTAGTTTTAGCCTGCATATTTTGTCTTCTCTTTTCCATACTTTGTGCTGCATCTTGTACCTTTTGATACTTTGATATCTTTCCATACTTTTGGACATTTTGACAGCTTTTGGCCTAGTTTGAATATGAACTCAGTTTGGGACTTTGTGGTTCAATTTGGATTTGGACTTTGTAGTGCTGTCTTGCTTTGAACTATGCAGTTTTTTGACAAACTTTGAACTTGTGCATTTTTCAATTTTGTGCATTCCAAGTTTAGCAAGCAAATATTCATCCCTCTTTGTGAACCGGGAGAAATCCCGTGATTTGCAGAGAGGGCTAACTGATTCCAGTCAGTTGCCCTTAATGATGAACCCAAACTTTAATTGTCTGCTTTTAATTATTTATCTGCTTCTAACTTTTCTTCTTTTCTTTTGCAGATAAAAATTGAATGGAGAGGATTTAGCAACAGATGAAGAATGAAGAATTGAAGACTTAGAAAAAATTAGGATAGTCTTATTTTAAATTTAATTATTGTAACTATTATTATTATAAATACCGTGTAAATGAATACTTGTATTTACATAATAATTTGTAACAAATATTTAAAGATGAAATAAAAATTCTTTTTATCCAATTAATTCTTTTTATCCTTTCCAATTATTTATAATTCTAAAATTATAATAAATGGAAATAAATTCCAATTATCTAAACTTAAATAATAAACAATTAAATAAACAATGTTTCAGCATCGATCAACTAATAAACCTGGTGCTTCATAAATCCAAAGCAAAGCACAGTCAATCACAACAACTGCCCAGACGTATTTTCCTTTTACTGATTTTAACCAAACATTGCAAATCCAATCCAAATGCATCTTTTCACTGATTTAGTTACACAATGCGAACTCAATCCAAATGTTTTAATCCACATTCCAGCATAACTTGAAAAGCACTGTAGAATTTAAATCTTTCTGAGAACGCGCGCACAAAAACCCTAATTCCTGATCAAATGCCAAAGAAGCGTTCGCCTGATCAAAACTGAGCCAAAATCAACCAAACCTTAAACAAACTATATGAACTGTTCCAGAGCCATGAAAACCAATGAAAACCCTAATTTTGTCTGACTGACGAGAAAAGTCTGTTTGACCGATTCTTGAGCCAATCTGAAAAATCAGGAAAAGCCTGAAGTTGTGATTTCTTGTGGAGAAATACGAGGGCAAATTTTGGGGTACAACAATGTCTTTTTTGAGAATGATCCTCTGAGGAAATTGCTGAAATAGCCCTTTGTCAGATGTAGCCTTGGAGAAGACTGTCGGGTCATATAAGTGGTTGATGATGTTTGTATGTTGATTGATCTTTCCTGAAAAGGTAAAGAGTTAGCTTTATGCAATGTCATGATGTATGAAATGCATTGCGTAATGATGTTCTCAAAATAAATGAGATTGTGCTATATGCGTTTCGTATGCATATGCTATGATATTGGTAAATGATGTAAAAATGTTGTTGAAGTGTATTAACAGTTCCGTATGACATCTTGCTGGGGAAAATGAATCCCTGACTGGTGTTGAGGACGAAGAACATGTGTAATCTTCAACCTTGTCTAGAATGCTTCCGGTGGGGATTCCTGCTTGCTGTTTGAGGAAATTCTACTGGGGAATGTTGACTTCTATTTGGGGATAAAAGTTTAGGAACATTAGTCGTTCATCACTCTACTAGGGAGTTTAATTATTATATACCTTGACTGGGGATAGAAGAGATGGATAACCTTTTGGCTCGTCAAGGGAGTTTAATTCTTATATACCCTGACTGGGGATAAAAGAGATGGATAACCTTCTGACTCGTCTGGGGAGGATAAAGTTGACTGATATCTAGTCCGGTTCCAAGTTTCGTAGCAACTCTCTGGGGATAGTGGTGACTTCACTAGGGAGAGGAATTTTGTCGGTCATTCATAGCGATCTGATGAATAGACTCAAGTTGAGGAAACCGTAATCGGTTAGGGAAATAAACTCTGTTGGCATAGAAATACTCTGCTGAGGAAACATCTTTGCTGAGGAAATGAACTTTGCTGGAGAGCAGAAATCTGCAGGTTTTTTTTTACAATTTTGGAGGAATAAACTCAGTTGGGGAAGAGAACTTGCATGAACTATACTGATTGGAACTCTAGATTGGTGATATTGCTAGGAAAGATATCATATTCTTCTATCCGCCAAAGCGACCCGCCGGGGAAATTGCGGGGAATGTATCTTCATTGAAGGTGAATTTGTGAAGATTACTCTGTGGGGATAATCTCATGGAAGTGGCTCTGTGGGGATTTGTGGACAACTTGAATGTCATTACAACTCCTAGAGTCTTGAGTAAATATTTATTCCTGTTCTTATGCATATATCTTTTGACAGTTAATCATGTTCATATGCATATGTTCATTCAATTTTATTCATTGGACGTTTTTTGCAGAAAAAATAAAAAACCAAAGTTTGAATTTAGGGTGTATTTGTATTGATATTTTGCTCATAAACAGACAATTTTGTACAAAGAGATATAAATCCAGGTAAGAGGAAGTTGTCCTGAAATGAAAAAAATTACAAAGTGAAAAAAAAACATATATCTATATGGAAATGATCTCGTTGGGTTCCAACTCCGCTATTTCCCCTATGTCTTCGAATATCTCATCCCTTGCTATCGGAAGAAGTTGATTGAACTGATTTGTACCACTTGAACTTTTGGATTTGGTAACAAAGCTTGCAGTAAGTGATCCAATGGGACATAGTCGTACGCTTTTAATCCCTAACTTTTTCCTGGACCACCCTTTCGGGTTTTCAATCCACCGGGATACCCTTTCTTGCCCAAGCCGACTTTTCAGGTTTTCGACTTGCCGGGTGTACAATCTTTTACATATATCCCTAATTTTTGCCCGAACCATTTTGGTTCGTTGGGATGCCCTTATTTTTTCCTAGGCCAGTCAACCTAGCGGGTCATTTTCATGCATAGTATTTTTGAATTATGTCCATATTCACATCGTGCGGGAAATCTTCGTCGTCCATGGTGGTCAGTATCATAGCACCGCCTGAAAATAATTTCTTGACAACAAATGACCCTTCTTAGGTGGGAGTCCATTTGCCCCTGGGATCACCTTGTGGTAGAATGATGCGCTTTATTACCAAATCACCAACCTGATATACCCGATGCTTGATTTTCTTGTTGAATGCCTTGATCATACGTTTTTTATACATCTGACTGTGATAGACAGCTGCAAGCCTATTTTCGTCAATCAGATTCAACTGGTATAGCATGGTATGAATCCACTCTCTTTGTCTAAGTCTTCCTCTTTCATAATTCTCAGAGAAGGAATCTGAACTTCGACAAGTAGGACAACTTCCATACCATAGACTAGAGAGAATGAGGTTGCCCAAGTTGATGTTCGCACCGAGGTGCGATAGCCATGAAGAGAAAATTGTAATATCTCGTGCCAGTCTTTATAAGTCACAACCATCTTCTGTATGATCTTCTTAATATTCTTGTTGGCGGCTCCCACTGTTCCATTCATCTTTGATCGATACAGAGAAGAGTTGTGATACTTGATCTTGAACTGCATGCAGAGTTCAGTGATCATAGTGTTGTTGAGGTTGGTACCATTGTCCGTGATGATTCTATCGGGGATGCCATACTGGCAGATAAGGTTATGTTTTATGAACCGGGAAACCACATTTTTGGTAACAGAGGCGAACGAGGGTGCTTCAACCCATTTTGTAAAGTAGTCAATGGCGACGAGAATGAAGCGATATCCGTTAGAAGTAGTAGGCTTGATTTCTCCGATCATATCAATGCCCCACATTGCAAATGGCCAAGGAGCAGTCATGACATTCAAAGGTATTGGAGGCACATGAACTTTATCAGCATAGATCTGGCACTTATGACAAGTTCTCGAGTGATGGTGACAGTCAGTTTCCATAGTCGACCAATAGTAACCCACTCTCAGAATATTCTTAGCCATAGTATGCCCGCTGGAGTGAGTACCAAAGATGCCTTCATGCATGTCCTCCATAATTTTCTCTGCTTCCTTCTTGTCTACACAACGAAGCAGAGTTGAATCATGATTACGCTTGTATAAAATTCCATTTCTCAAGAAGAACTTAGCCGAGAACCTCCGTAGGAACTTCTTGTCATTGATCGATGCCTCATCAGGGTATTCTTGAGCTTTAAGGTATCTTTTCACTTCATAAAAACAAGGTTTTTCTTCTACACCATCAGTGTCAATTTCGTAGTAACGTGTCGGTTCATCGAATCTTTCAATGGTAATTTTGGGAGCCTCATTGTCCCATCTGACCTTCAACATGGATGACATGGTAGCTAATGCGTCCGCCAACTGATTCTCTTCTCTTGGGATGTGCTTAAAAGTAATATCTTAGAAGTACGAGATCAAGGTTAGCACATGTTCTCGGTAAGGGATAAGATTCAGATGCTTCATATCCCATTATCCCTTGACCTGACTGATTACCAAAGCTGAATCCCCATATATGCTCAGGAATTTAATTCTCAGGTCAATAGCAGCTTTAATACCCACGATGCACACTTCATATTCATCCATATTATGGTGCAGACAAAGCAAAGCCAGGTAGTGAAAGGCGTATGACAACCCTGGGGAGAGATAATTACAACACCGATCCCATTGCCAAGTGCGCTAGAAGCTCCATCAAAAACCATAGTCCATCGGGATCCTAGCTCAGGTCCTTCATACGATTCAGGCTCTTCACAATCTATAATTAGCATGATTTTCTCACCCGAGAATTCAAAATTCATAGATTGGTAGTCGTCTACAGCTTGATGCGCCAAATGATCTGCCAGTACACTTCCTTTAATTTCTTTTTTAGTGGTGTACTGAATGTCGTATTCTATTAGAACCATTTGCCATCGGGCTATTCTTCCGGAGAGAGATGGCTTCTCGAATTTGTACCTGATGGGATCCATTTTAGAGATCAATAAAGTAGTATGGGTCAACATATACGGTCTTAGTCGGCGAGAAGCCCATGCCAAAGCGCAACAAGTTTTCTCGAGTAGTGAATATCTTGTTTCACAGTCGATAAATTTTTTACTAAGGTAGTATATTGCATGCTCTTTTCGACCAGACTCATCATGCTGCCCCAGTACACACCCCGTCGAATTCTCTAGCACTGTTAGGTATATGATTAAAGGTCTTCATTCAACTGGTGGCATCAGAATCCAAGGTTCTTGTAAGTAATCCTTGATTTTATAATAGGCTATTTGACAGTCGTTGTTCCACTTTACTACTTGATCTTTCTTCAGCAGCTTGAAGATTGGCTCAGAGGTAGTAGTCAAATGAGAAATGAATCGGGCAATGTAATTCCGTCGTCTTAAGAAACCTCTGACCTCTTTCTTAGTACGGGGAGCCGACATTTCTTGAATATCTTTAACTTTTGCTGGATCAACTTCAATACGTTTACCACTAACGATGAAACCCAGGAGTTTACTGGATCTCACCCCAAAAGTGAATTTGTTCAGATTTAGCCTTAGTTTGTACTTTTTCATCCTTTCAAATAACTTATGCAGATAATCAAGATGTTATTATTCATTCTGTGACCTTGCTATCATGTTGTCAATGTAGACTTTTATCTCATGATGAATCATGTCGTGAAATAAGGCTACCATGGCCCGCTGATAAGTTTCCCCGAAGTTCTTTAACCCAAAAGGCACGACCTTGTAACAGAAAGTGCCCCACTGTGTGACAAAGGTAGTTTTCTCCATGTCTTCAGGTGCCATCTTGATTTGATTATAACCTGAGAAACCATCCATGAAGGAGAATACCTTGTGTTGAGCAGTGTTGTCGACCAAGACGTCAATATGTGGCAGCGGGAAGTCATCTTTGGGGCTCGCCCTGTTCAGATCCCTGTAATCTACATATATACGTACCTTACCATCTTTATTTGGTACCGAAACAACATTAGAAACCCATTGAGGATATGACGTCACTGCTAAGAACCATGCATTGAATGGTTTCATAACCTCAGCCTTGATTTTCTCTGACATTTCAGGATGCATGCAACGAACCTTCTGCTTAATCGGAGAACTGCCCTCTTTCATTGGCAGACGGTGAACCATAATATCAGTGTCGAGCCCTAGAATATCTTCGTACGACCAAGCGAAGATCTCAACATAGTCGTGAAACATCTGAATCAATCTATTCTTGACACTTCCCTCTAAATTGGCGCCTATCTTGACCTCCTTTCTTTCTGCCTCGGTACCCAAATACAACTTTAATTGGCTCTTCATGTGGTTAGATAGCCTTTTATTCTTGTATTAAGAGTCTGGCATGTTCTCCGGGTATTTAACAATCTTCCTCACCTTCTTCTTCAGCTTGGTAGATCGGATTTTCAAAGTCATAAGCAACAATAGCAAGATCGTTATCAACGAGATCCAGAGTGGATGGAGATCTGCAATATAATGTGTGGGTGTGTGTAAGAACACATATCTATCTGAAAGTGAAATAAAGTAAAAGAAAGACAGAGAGCGCAAATTTTGAATGCAAAACATCCAATGTTTTCATTAAATGAAAATATGACATATGAAATGACAACCCTTAACAAATGGACCATTGTGCCCCGGGCAAGACACAAGGTTTAAAGTTATTATTTTAAAATAAATTACATAATCAAACTTCCTAAAGCAATAAAACAGAAATAGCTATTACTCCTAACTAAAGGAGATAGAGATAATGTCTTCTGCCTTCCAATTGTTGAGCCCGTTGCTAATGGTAGGAAAGATCCAGTTGCCAAAATTGCAATCACTGTCAGCGTCTTCTATAACATTGATTATGTTGTTTCTGATACGGGACGAAGGTCTTCCAGCTCGAGCGTGACGAACAACCCTTTGACCTTCTGCAGTAAAGCCAAAACCAAACTTACCATATTTATAGGGGATATCAGGAAGCTGGCCCCAAATAGTGCAACCACCTTCTTCTATAGTAGCTTTGGCATATTTCAAAGAAGTCATCTTATGTGGAACCTTGGTGGTCTTTGGAATGGAAGAAACATCTTCAACAATAACAAGGGAGATCACTTCAAAGGTCTAACATGGAGTCTCGATAAATTCTCCGTCCATTTCCACGTACCAGAATGAATTTAGGTGGCTGACCAAGTACTCCTCCTCTCCGCAGACAGTAACAATCTTCCCTTTCACATGATACTTTAATTTATGGTGTAAAGTGGAGCTAACAACGCCTGCCCCATGGATCCAGGGGTGTCCTAATAGACAAGAATAAGCTGGCCAGATGTCCATTACATAGAAGATGGATTCAAAGATTTGTGAACCCACTTTGATAGGAAGATCCACTTCTCCTTGTACCATTCTTTTGGACCCGTCAAAGGCTCGAACTATAATGTCACTGGGTTTCAGCACAACCCCTTCATAATCCAGTGTGTCAAGAGTGCCCTTTGGTAGAACATTTAGAGAAGATCCAGTATCAACTAACACGTGAGCCAACGTAGTGCCCCTGCATTCAATGGAGACATACATGGCCCTATTATGATTTCTCCCCTATGAAATCAAGTTAACATCGGAGAAGCCTAACCCATTATCAATTGTTAAAATAGCCATGTAACTTCCAAATTGATCAGCTGAAATTTCTTGCGGCACATGAGCAGTCTTCAAGAATTTTACTAAAGCCTGCGCATGGGCTTCATAACATAATAGTAAAGATAGCATGGAGATTTTGGATGGGGTCTGCCCCAGTTTTTCAACAATTTTATAGTCACTCTTGCGGATGATTTTCAAAACCTCTTCCAACTCTTGTCTAGAAGTGTCCTAGCTTCTTTTGGCACCTCTATCTGGACAGGATCTATCATTGGCTCTTTACTCCGAGCCTCGATAGTTGTCTTGGTAACTGTGACTTGAACAGGTGGAGATATTTCCGAGGAGTAAATCCTTCTGCTTCTAGTAATTTTGCTGGTCCCCGCAATTTTGTCAATATTGGGATCAACCTCTTCATTATATTCGTCAGAAAACTCTTGTTTAATGCCGTGGTAATATACATCAGACCCATAATTCCATGAAATAGCCTTCTCCGAGGAATATGGGATGGGCCCAGGTGTTGTAATGATTAAAGGAGCAGCTTTTGGATTGGCAGTAATCCTTATAGGACCCTTGAAAGTGATCTTGAAAGGAGTACCAGATATGACAGATAAATCTCGGCACAAATTCTCAGCATACAAAACTTTCTCAATCAAAATTACATGTTCATCCATCAAGCATTGAATGCCTTCCTTCAGTAACCCGCAACCATTGGGTTGAACTGCACAACAATAACATTCTTTAACACAATCCAAAAATAAATCGGCTTGTAGCAAATTCTCCTTGATTGTTGAGAGAGGAGTAACCACATCACTTATAAAGGTACCATAAAAGACATCTTCAATAGCACTTATGCCTTTGTCATGCTTATGCATATGTGCAATAATCACGTTCAGAGTCTCTGGAGGGTCGAACCCAATTTCCTTGTTATCAATCATGTCTTGAATTTTGCTTTTCAGGGCCCAACAGTTGTTGGTGTCATGCCCAAGACTGTTCGAATGATAGGCACACCTCGCATTTGGATTGTACTTTGGAGAGGATGTGTTAGGATTCTAAGGGGGGTCCCATAGTGAAATAAGTTCAGCCTTTACCAAATGTTGCAATGCTTGAGCCAATGGCATATTAATCCTGGCGGACTGCCTCCTCGGAGCGTATGACTTATGTTGGTTGCCCTATTATTGTTGTTGAACAGGCGCCTTATTGGAGATCAATACTGCTCCCACAGACTGATGGTGGTCATTCTTACTACAACTCTTCTGGCCATAGACCACATTGGTTTCTTTTTTACCATTGAACGACTACTTCACAACATTAAAAGTTACAGCTATTGTAATCTTCCCACTCTTAATACCACTTTCAATTCTTTCTCCTGTCAAAATTAGCTCAGTAAAGCCATATGAAGAACTCCCAATCAGATGATTAAAGAATGGGCCTGTCAGAGTACCCATGAACATATCTATCATTTCTCTATCAGTCAAAAGAGGTTGCACCCTTCCATCCAAGTCCCTCAATTTTTGTGCATATTCCTTGAACCCTTCATTCGAGCCCATGGACATGTTTTGCAATTGTACACGAGTCGGTGTAAGGTCAGCATTGTATTGATACTGCTTGTAAAAGCACTAGCCAAGTCTTCCCACATGTGAATGTTGGTTCCTTCCAACTGGTAGAACCATTCAAGTTGAGTATCGGACAAACTTTCTTGAAAGAAATGGACCCATAATTTCCTATCAACAGTATGAGGTTGGATTTTTCGAACATACAACCTCAGATGAAGTTTGGAACAAGAGACCCCATCATATTTAGCAAAGACAGGGACCTTGAACTTGTGATGGATGACCACCCCCAGGATCATACCTAGCTCTCCAAAATCCAATCTAGGTACCTTATGGGTTTCTATAGCTTTGAGACGGTCTTCTAACTGCTTGTATTTGTCATCTACAGGAGGGTACTGTTATTCCGAGTAGTCTTCATCTTCAGGAATATTCTTAGAGCCCTGGTTATTTCTTCTTTCACCCCTGACACTTCTACCATCCTCCTCTTGGTTGTCGTCTTCCTCCGAGGAAACATCATCTGCTTGAACTAGTGGAGCAGAACTTTTGAATCTTCTCCCCATGTTAAGGGTAACAGCCTGCTTCTTAGTCATATTTTTCTTGGCGAGGAGCGCCATCATCTCTTGTTTCCTGTGATACGGTGGGAGAACTGACTTGGGTATTTTGAGTTTTATCGCAAATGTTGTGGTTAGCAAGAGTCGCCACCGACTTTTCTTTTATCCAAAAGGAAAGGCTGAAAAGAACAGGAAAGATCTTTGAGATTGTTTCTTGAGTTCGGGGGTAGATTATGAAAAGGGAAGGTCTAGCACCCTTTTCATTCATAGTTATATATGGGCTCTTAGTTGCTTGCTAGATCACTTGCTTTTGTTTGAAAATATGCTTTGTATGGTTTTTGAAAGTATTTTGAAAAGGCGCCATCGTTTAGGCAAACTTTGTAATAGTTCTCGTTCGTAAGAACATATGCAAAGTGTTGATCTTTTGAAAATGTTTCAAGTTTGTAAAATGTTTTTAAAGTGTTTTGAAAGTGTTTTAGAAGGTGTTGGTGTTTTTAAAAAAAATAAGCAAGAGTGTTTGATTTGAAATTGAGCAAGCAACTAGGAACAATCTACCTACTCAAAAGTCTTAATTCATTTCTTCATTTCCTTTAATATTGCTATCTTACCATTGATTTGGTAAGAAGCCTTATCTTTGGATGTAAAGAGATGGGCGTGGGTCATCGTATAGACATGATAGCAATATTGTGAAATATCTTAGCAATTCTCTTTGAGGGACTAAGATCACTTTTGAAAGGCAACTTTGATAGCGTCATCGAGGGACTATGATATTGTATTATTGATTGCTTTTTGCTAAGATATCCCACATGCATAACATGGCCATTTTTGTAAGGCAACAAAGTGGATTTATCCTAAGGGTGCAAGTGTGCAAGTGTGTTGGTTTACATGCATTGTTTTATCTTGAATTAGGGTTTGCTAACTTCTTGATTTTAGTCTTTCCATACAAACCCTAATTTACTAGCATTTTTATATAAAGAGATAAATTGCGGAAAGTAAAAATACTAAGCTATCACATCATTAGGGGATGGGGTATACAAATTTACAAATGAGAATTTTACAAGAAAATTAAACCTAATTAACTATTACAACCATATTGAGTAAATGTACAAGAACTGAATAAATAATAATGTACAAATGCAAATGGAAAAGAAACATGATTTTTGTTTGGATTTTTATGAAAGGGGTTTTAATCTAAACCTAATTAAAAACTGATTGGTTAAAAACTAAATAAAACTAATTAAGAAAGCATTTAAATTAAAAAGTATTTTTTTAGGGTTTTTTACGAAAAAGTTTTAAATTAAGGAAAATAATATGGAAATTGATTAATTAAAATAAACCTAAGTTCTAAATTAATTTTAAAAGAAATAAAATAAAATAATATAATAATTAAACCTAATTATCTAAATATTAATTATTCAAGAAATTAATTTGTTTTTTAAGAAAAATGTTTTTTGGTCTTTTTGTTTTATAAGAAAATAAAATAAGTAAGTATAAATAAATAAATTTTTTATATTTTTATATTTTTTAATAATAAAAATAATAATAGTAATAAAAATAATATGAAAAATAAAAATGAAATAAAGAAAAAGAAAAATGAAATAATAGAATAAAGGGCCAGGGGTGTGAAAGTAAACAATGGTTAGGAGTCAGAAAAAAAATAAAAAGTCCAAGAGGGGAAGGCCCAACGCCTGTTTTGCAAAAAAAAAACAACAAGAAAATGTGAAAAATAGCCAAAAGGGTACCACTGGGGCTCGAACCCAGGTCCCTAAGGTGACAGGCGCGCGCTTTAACCACTGTGATGGTGATACATCCGTTAATTTAAACAAAACAACAAATATATAATATAAGTCTTTCCCTGAAAGGACTTCATCTTTAACCTCCAGCCAAAGGATCTGTAACTTATTCATTTCTCATCCATTCACAAAACTTCCAACATCAAACTTGTTAGAAATTTTCTCACGATTTTGAATATGTAAATAACTTAAGCTAATTCTCAAAAATGAGCATGAATTTATAACATTACCAAATTCTGACCTAAATATTTTCAGAGATTCAAACTCAAAATTCTCCCTACTCAAGCAACATAACTGAAATCTACGGACATGTATAGTTTTAGGGCAATGATGTCTACATTTTATCTTCACAAATGCAAGCATAACAATGCCTAAATATAAAGATAGAAGTTCAAGAAAAATACCTCAAAACTGGAAATCGTGAAATGAGTTTGAGCTTGATTCAAGGTGCTACAATGATCAACTTAGCTTCCTTGAGTCTCTAGGAAGCTAATGCAATGCTTAGCTTGAGTTGAAAATGGCTGGAATGGTCTGGAGAAGTCCAACTGCAATGCTCTGTTTTTGGCTATATAAGTTGATGAAGATGATGTTACAGTCTGCAAACAGGGATAAGGATGGTTTGTATTTGATATGACGAAGCTTTTGAAACTAAAAGGCCAAGAAATGCACGAGTGGTTTTGAAGATTGAAGCTCAAAGTCAGAAATGACACAAAAATGGAGGTTTTGTACAATCTGAGTTCTCAGGGAGTTTGGGAGTATTTTCAATCGTGTCCTAGCTTGAAAATAACTTGTATGGTTATATGAAAAAGATTAGAGAACTTGAGATTAGCCAGAAGTACAAGATATAGAGTTATGGCTATGTTACTTGATTTTGAAGAAAAGTGGGAAAACAAGTTTCAATGTGTTGTAGTACAAGCATAGCCTGAGTTTATGAGAGGCTCTAGACATGTTGCTTTTGCCTTTGACATTTCTTGTGTTCAGATGGAACAAGTTAGGAGCTATATGCATTGACTTTGTGATTAGTCACTTTTCCAAAATGGAAGTGTGAACTTTGTTCCATTAATGGAATAATCACTTGGACAATGACTCTAGCACTTGGATCATAGCTCAAATAGTTGTGTAATGTTCTGATTATAGATATATTTAGAGGTTAGAAGCCTGAAAAGCAAGATTTATGCAGCATGGGCTTGGATTTGAATTCTTGTTCATCATGGAAATGACCTATAATTCAAGAATGAATGTCCAACTTTTTGTCTTCGATTCTCTTAGATCAAGCATGATCTCAATGAGTTCTTGGACATTTCAGAAATCTTGTAACATCCTCTACAACCTCTATGTTCGATATTTTTGAAAGTTACTCTTGTAACTATGTGAAAAATTGCCATGAAGTTAGGTCAAAATCCTGCCTAAACTAGGGCAAAATTTCACTAAGTTTCCAAGTTTCATGAACATGTATTCACAAAATCATAACTTGAAATCCATGCATTTCTAGGAGAAGTTATGTTCTACAATGTTTTAGATATCATTTATATCTACAACTTTCATTTTGGAAGTTTCCTTTGAATCATCTTTCATCATGGTGGAAAATTGGCTCAAAGTTGTGAAAAAAATATGAAGTTTTCAACACTTAGAAAAATTTCTAAGTTTAGAAATTTTGACTTTTCAAAATGAAATCTTGAATTTTTTATTTCTTGATGAACAAGTTTCATATTTTGACATATTTTGATGAATTGTGATCTTTGACACTTGATTTTGACCAAAAAGCCAAAGTTTGACTTTTCAGTGTACAATTGACTTTTGATTAGTTGACTGAAAATCAACTGTCAATCAATTGATCTTGAGGGAAGTTTTGAGTCATGCCATTAGGTAAAAATGATGCATTTGAACCCTTGAGATCATGTCTCAAACCAATTAATCATTTTCTAGGTCAAAAACCAGAAATTGCATTTCCTCAGTCAAAACCCTAATTTTGACCATTTTGCCCTTTTGAAGATCTGATCAAATTTCTTGTGGAATTATGGTCCAAATTTGATCAAATGACATATATGAGTTCATAATGTTGATATGGACCAAAAATTATGAAGTTTGACTATAAATTTACCACAATTGACTTTTTCCCCAATACAGCTAATTTTTAGTTCAACTGATCAATTGACTGAGCAAAAATGTGATCCAAGACTTGAAACTTGACATGAGCAATCTTGAGGGTCCAAAATGATCCATGAAAGTAATATGAAACATTAAAAGTCCAATTTTCCTTGTGCAATCTCAAACCCTAATTTTCAATCATCAGTGCTTGAGGAGGTGTCTTGAGCTGATCAACCCTGTGCACTCTTGAATCCAAGGAAATCTTGTGAGAGATTATTTAAGAAATGAGAGGGAAATTTTGGGGTACAACATTTCCATTTGGCCAGATTCAGAAGAGTCTCTTGAAATTGTGCATGTTGAGCCTGGAGATCCTTAACAGTTTGTTCGAGGGCTATCTTATACTGAAATAAATAGTAAGTAGATGAGGAAACATGTATTAGAAAACATGTTTATGAAATGATGCATGATATGTAGATGAAATTTTTTCAAGGACCTTAGCAGATTTAAATTTGCTATCCAAAAGGAATTAGAAACAAAGATTTCATTAATAAGTTCAAAATTACAATTGCTTCTTAGGCTTACAATGAAAACAAAAGGGTCTCAAGGAGACAACAATATAAACTCCTAAAACCTAAGATTCAAGTCTCCCACGGACGCTTCCTATTCGTGTCGATGTATGCATTATGGCTTTGCTCCTCGTGAAGTTGCTTTGTGAGCTCCAACACTTTCTTCTCACTTGCATAGAATTGAGTTTCAAAGGTGTCCCGCTCTTCCTTGAGTTAAATCTGGGACTTCTGCAATTCTTCTATGTCAGTGGGCATGTATGGATGGAGGATGGTGCGAGAAACATCTCCTTTGACAACTGGCTCTATGATCACCGGTAGAATAGCTGGATATGGCATTATAAGGTTTTAAGCGCGAGCTCATACCCATTTGAGGTAGGGCTCCAAAGGGATGGAATTCTTTTGTCCTAAAGTCTTTCTATCAATCTTGTTTACCATGCCCCAAGCATGTATAAACCTTTGATGATAACCTTGAAAATCATTCTCGTAATCAAATACAATACCCTGGATAAAAATGTCATGAGGACCATCTCTTGGAGCATAACCAAATTGGCGTAAATCTAGAGAATGGTTGTAGGTAATGCCTCCCTTAATGCCAATGAGTGGAACATTAGGGAATTCCCAGTAGCGGTCAATGATAGTAACATCTTCCAGATATCAGGAACACCAATAGATATATGAATGAGAGAGTGACATCATCCTTTGAGACCACCTCAAACCTTGTTCATTCTTCATTATTGATTAGGGAAGGTGAGAAATAAACCACTTGGATAGCAAAGGTATGCAACACATAAGATTCCCTCGCTTTCTCATAGTACGAGCGTGAAGATAGTGCAGAATGTCTCAGAGCAAAGTAGGCACATGGTTACGAGAAAGAAATATTTTGATGGTGTTCACATCTATGAGTTGGTCTGGATTAGGGAATAACACCAAACCATAGATCAATAAAGCCAAGATTTCCTTGAAAGCCTGAAAACTCAAAGCATCCAGAAACAAACGAGCATTCTTTAATAGAAATTTAGCAAGAAAACCCTTGACTCAACTTCTTGTTTCCCAATTAGATACAATGTCAGACCGCTTCAGATGCAAGGATGCTGCAATTTCTTTAGGCTGTGGATCTTTCTCTAAACCAATGAAAGTTGTCCGATCAAGAATAGGTATTCATAGTAGCTTAGAGAATTCTTCCATTATGGGTACTAGCTGATAATCCGGAAAGGTGAAACAGTGATGTGCAGGATCAAAGAACTAAAATAAAACACTCATCATGTCTTTTTCAAAACCCGAGGTAACCAAACTGAGTACCCAACCATGCCTCTTGGTGAATTTAGAGATTTTAGGAACTTTTGAGACTAACTCCTTAAGTTGAGAAGGTATCCTCACAAAACTGATTTAGATAGTATTTTTGCGAGCGGAGGCCATAACCTACAAAACAGAACAAAGATAAATCTCTTGGTCCTTGAAATGGTTAGTGAAAATGATATGGTATGGTGTCATGATGTCATGATGTCATGTTCGGACAATTAATCACACACAAACAAAACACACAAGGCCTTAGGTTTTAAGCTTGCATGGAGTTTGTAGGTAAGTACCCTCTTGAAGTTATAGTTGGCTCAACCTGTCCTAGAAGAAGTAACCGGGTTCTAGGAATCTCAAATCACTGATCTTTCTCTCAGGCATTGTTTCAGCACAAGCATCTGATTTGCAACTGAAATATCCCGAGACTCCAATCTCAATGAGTGTAGCATCGAGTATCAACCAACTTCAGTCTACACCAAAGCCGGCCTTCTCACTACTTTCTAATAGCTAAGTTGTGTCAACTAAGGTTCTAAGGTTAGTCAGTGCTTATGGCACATTGCGACAGTCCAACATTCTCCTTGACTAACTAAAGGGACATCAACACCAACCAATGTGTCTCACTAACATAGCCATCGTTTCAACCATATCGGTCTATGCCGTACAGTTTTCACGATCTATTGCTACTTACCTAAAATGCCCCCAGATCTAGGTATAGGATCTATACAAGAAATAAATCTAAGCATATCCCGAAATATAAAGCACACAAAGGCAAACAAGTAAAGCAATAAAGGTGATCTAGCTCTTAAGGTAACCCCACTTTTAGTATTTCCCCAACAGAGTCGCTAATTCTGTAATACAGTGGGAGAATTAACTTTTGGGTTTTGCATTTTATCACAAATGTTGCGGATAGCAAGAATCGCCACTGAATTTTCTTTTATCTAATAAAGGAAATGGTGAAAAGAACAAGAAAGACCTTTTGAGAATTTTCTGAGTAAGGGGAGTAGGTTATGAAAAGGGAAGGTGTTAGCACCCTTTTTAATCCATAGTTTTCTATGGACTCTTAATCGCTAGGTCACTTTTGAAATGCTTTGTGTTTGTGTATGTTTGAAAATATTTTGAAAATGCCTAAGTGCGGCAATTTTGTTATGACACTCGTATCATTGAGAATGTATACAAAATGTTTTTTTTTGTTGAAAATATTTGTTGAAAGAAAGTGTTGTTTTTGTGAAAAGATGTTTTGTTTTAAAAAGTTTGTGAGCAAGCGACTACGAGCATTCTACCTACTAAAAAAGTCTTTGTTCTTTTCCTCCTCCTTTAGATGGTGCTACCCTACCATTAGTTAGTAGGAAGCCATATCATTGGATATTTGATGGACATGCGTGGGTCATCGTACAATCATAGAAGGAAACTTGTAGGACGCTTTAAACAATTTTCGTAAGGGGCTAAGATCGTTTACCAAAGGCAGCATCGAAGGATCATCGAGGGACTACGATCTTTTAACTGAGGGTCTTTGCTAGTGCATCCCACATTCGAGGGACATGACTTTTTTTATCCAAGGCAATGAGTGAGGGTACCCTAGAGGTGCGTGTGTGAATAGTGATTGGTTTCAATTATTTTTGTCTTGGATTTATGGTTATCTAGCGTTTGTTTTAAATCTTGCCATACAACCCTATTAAACTAATAATAATAAGGAAAGCAGTAAATTACGGAAATTAAATATCCTACGCTATTACAATGCTTCGGGAATGGGGATACATATTTATAAATGGGGATGAAAAGTAAAGTAAACCTAATTATCTATTACAAACTCTTAGCAGTTATAATATTGGAAAATACTAATGCGAAAGTAAAGTGCGCGAAGGTGGTGAAAAGGGAAAGATATCTAAAACCTAAAAATTCTAAGTATTTAGAAAATATTTGTGATGTTTTATTTAGAAAAATATTTTATAGTATAAACCCCAATTCTAATTAATTAAATAAAATCAAAGTGATAAATTAAATTATTTTTTATTTACTAAAAATTAAATTAATTAATTAATAACCTAAATCTAACCCTTCTTTATGATTTTATGATTTGATGATTTAAATAAAATTAATAAAAAAAGCAAACAATTAATTGAGAAAAGAAAAAAAGAGAATTTTAATGGGCCTGAGTTATGAATGGAATTTGGGTGTGTGAAAAGAATAAAACATTGATAGAGAGCCCGAGTGCCTATGGTGATCTTGTGAGAACCATTCCTTGGAGTGCATCGTGGGATAACTTGTCCACAACGTTGGATCTGGATTGGATACTGATGATTGAGGAGGCGCATGATATGAACGTTAGGTTGCTCATACTGGATCTGCAAGGAAATATGTGAAAAAAATAAAAGGGTACCACTGGGGCTCGAACCAGGTCCCTAAGGTTAACGCGCGCTTGTTTTACCACTGGGGTTGCTGTTTCATTCGGTTATAAAACATGTTGCATTAAATATATAGTAAACTCATTTCCAAAAATTTGAAGATGAACTTCATCTTCTTCCTCGCTCCAACAACATCAACATCATTTTCAAATTTTGTAAAACCTTTATTTCTCAACCATTTAAAAAACTGTAAACACCAAACTTATTCTAAATTTCACAAGGAATTCAACCATACTATTTATTTTAACTAAAACTCAAAGAATAAAAATAATTTTACTTTGTACCAAAAATGAACCCTAATTGGTCAAATCTTCGATTCTCACTCCACAAGCAAAATAACGAAAATGAATGATATGGTTAGCTTCAGGATATTGACATCTACATTTTATCTTTAGAAAGCAATCATAAATGATGCATGTATATGGATATCACATTACCAAATTGGAGAAAGTCCAATGCTTCTTCTATGGCCTTTCAGTGTAATGTGATGATGGACTAAGCTTCCTTGGACTTCCAGGAACCTATTCCAATTCTTACTTTATGCTGAGAGTTGCTGAATCACTCCAACCAAGTCAAGTTGCAATGGTGAAAAGTGGAAATGGTGTATGATGATGGAGTGATTACAGAAGTGTAACAGGGGTGTGGATAAGTTCTATATGATGTTTATGAAGTGTTAGGATGGTTAAATTGCAAATATATGGTAAGAGTTGAGAGTTTCGAAGAAATGGATTTCAAAACTCAAAAATGAAGAATTTTGACCAATTCTGATTTGAGAGAGATTAAGGGTGTTTTTGGAGCTGTCCATTTGTGTTTTGGATTTCAAATGGCCTCTCTATTTATAGATAAAAGGTTTGAGCGCAAGGGCTGATCAGGTTTGCAAGTTTTGGATTTATGGCTTGGTTGAAATGTTACTTGAATTTCTTGTGAAATCAAAGTTCCAATGCATAGTACAATGCCTTCTAGAGTGGTTGAACACTTTAAACATGTCTCTTCTGATTTGTTTAATTGAGTGTGTGAAGAGGCAACAAGTTAGAGGCTCAAGGAGAGTTGACAATTGCATAAAGCATGCTTTTCCAAAATGGAAGTCTTGCCTTTCTTCTCAAAATAGCAAAATGTTTTGGTTAAAGCTTGACCCAATTGGATAATGGCTCAAAAGTTTGTGTAATCTTCTTATTATGGATAGATTTAGAGGTTTAGGTGACTGAAAAGTGGGACTGTATAGCATGGTTATGCGATTTGGTTATGAGTTCATCACAAAAATGACCAATAATTCAAGAATGAAATGCCAACTCCATCTCTTCGAATCTCTCAAATCAAGTATGATCTTTTCATGCTCTTGGACATTTTGGAAAGCTTGAAACATGATATTCAACTTTCATGTTGACCAATTTGGCTAGATCAAATAGGAACTTGGTGGAAATTAGCAAAGAAGTTGGGATAAAAAACTGATCAAAACTTGTTGAAATTTTTTCTAAAAAGTGTTGGATAAAAAATATCACAACTTCATGGGCTCACATCTCTTAAGTTAAGCACTTTTTGAGGATCATACCACATTAACAAAGTTGTATAGTTCATTAATTCATACAACTTTCATGTTGAAAGTTTTCCTTGAATCAACTTGTATCTTGAGGAAACTTGCTTTTAAAGTTAGGGTTTTCTAAGCACAAAAATACTTGAATTTTTTCTAAGTACTTGAAAATCTCCCAACTTTGACTTTTGTTGACTTTCTTGATCTTCTTGATTCTTGATGACAAAGTTTGGTAGTTTTGAATGCTTTGATGATTCTTGATTTTTAAATTCCAATGTTGACTAAAAAAGTCAAAGTTTGACTATTGTGTGACTGTTGACTTTTCATCAATTGATTCAATTCTTCAACTACCAATCACTTTCATATTTGGAAATGTCTTGAGCCATGTAATTAGGTCGAGATGTTGTATTTGGGCCCTTGAGATCATGCTTTAAACCATTTGATCATGCATTAGGCCAAAAGTCAATGATCAGTCATCTTCAATCAAAACCCTAAAATTTGGCAATTTTTTACCTTTGATGATTTAAGCGCTTTCCTTGAGGAATCATGATCAACCCTTGATAAAATGATGAATATCACCTCAAAATTTTTATGTTGACAAAAAAATATCTTGAATTTTAACTATGTTGATCGTAATTGACTTTTTATCTAATACAGTTGACTTTCAATCTTCTGAGTCATTGACTAAGCAAACATGTGATGCAAGACTTGAAATTTGACATAAGCATTATTGAGGACTTATGATGAACCATGAAAGTCATTTGAGACCATTTCAACTCAATCTTCTTTTAGAAGAATCAAACCTTAGTTGTAGACCCTTGCTTAGGAGGAGGTTTGACCAGTCAACTCTTGAGTAGCTTTGAGTATTTAAGACCTTTGTGAACATGTTGTTTTGAAGAAAATGGGAGGAAAAATTTTGGGGTACAACCCACACCTAATTACTTGACGGCGCATTTGTGTTTGGTTATCCCAAATACGCAAATTTGTATTCTTTCATATGCTCGATATCATAACTGCAAACAAAGAAGTTATATCTGACCGCGTTAGTCATCAACAACCGAATCGAACAGTAGCAAAAATATTAATTACATCAAAATGATTATTATAAAAATTCTATTTCACTACTTACTAAGCAACTTATGTTGTTGCTATGAAAATTATATTTCACCTTTCATAAAATTTGGTAGATGCATTAGAATGGACAATAATGTCTATCTATATCTTCAAATATCTCATTTTTAATCTTTTCATCTTGTATTACCAAGTTTTCAAAAGCAACATTCCATGCAATGCCTACAACCTTCTTTGATATGAAAGAATTAAAACCTTCACTCAACTCGCCATGTAGTATGTGAAATAAATCATTTTCAAAAACTCGATACAATTGTTTAATATTCGGTTAGATCCCTAGGGTAGAGAAGATAAGAGGAGAAGAAATGAAATTCACCTGAGAAAATCTTACATGGAATCGACGGAGAAGCCCTACCATTAAAGAAACATAAAACACGACTACCTATGAAATTGAGAAATAAAGTCAGCTTGTCACATGATATACTGCTAACGCAACAAACCAAGGAAATTTATAATGAACTGGAATAGGAAGTCAAATAACTTACACAACTGATATATTTTAGAAAAATACACAAGCAAATGCAGTAGTAAAAGAGACACTCAAATGGTAATATAACAAATTACAACATATGGAATATTTAGAAAATGATTTGAAGGATTTTTGAAGTTGTAAGCAAGTTTAATTCATGAAGCCAATAGAAACATTAACTTATATTAATCACTTCAAAGCATTCAATTCTTTAGTGAAATTATTATTTCAAATTCTCATAGAGCAGAATCTACATAAGAGAGTTTTTAATCTCGAAACATGCATCAACTTCTTTTCTCCCTTGAACTGTTATCCGTACGATATCATCGATATTATCTGATATTCTCATCACATGCCAATAGCCAGAACAAAAAGAACCAACCTATAACTTCTTAATAAAATCAATCAATCATATCTTTTTATATCAGCGTAAAGTAAAAGAAAACTCGTCTAAACTGTTCAACAGCTCCAGCAACATCATTATCAATTTCTAAGAAAAATCGTCACAACACAATCAGTTCCATGAATTCAATTTACCATGAAAAATTTGGCCAAACCAATATCAAGTAATCAATAAACAAACACATTCAATGGGAGACAACGAAGTTTCAATATAAATAAGAGTTTTAATTTGGGGTATTTTGTAGAATCAACAAATAGTCACAGTGATTAATATGAGAACATCAAAACTCTTTTCATCACCACTTAGTTACAACAAAAAACCCCAAATCTGAAGAAGAATAAGAAGAAGCTCACCTTATGCTCAGATAAGTCAAATTTGTTGTTTCAGAACCAAATGAAAACCATAAAATCAATGTTAGAGATGATGATTAAATAAACAAATGAAACTACTGAAAACTAAAAATCATACAAGCTTGTATCTTTTACCCTTTACAAGTCTGAGTCTGAATCATTGAAACTTTTTGTTGCATTGATGGAAATAAAGAGACATGGAAATGGAGGCGACTGTGGTGACAATGGTGTCAGTGACATGAAAAAGAAGGAGAAGTAGAAGAAAGAAGAGGGCTAGGGTTAGGGATTTTAAAAGAAAAATGAGAATTCAGAGAAAGAGATACCGTGAAATCCTTGGTGTGGTTGATGTCGCAAATCTCCTCCAACGATCTAGCCATGTATGAAAGACGGAGGAACCTTGAGATGAAGTTCCAAGAAGGAAACCTTGAAAATGCAAACATAAGCGTGTAAAGAAGAAAGAAGAAAGAAAGAAAGAACAACGTAGAAGATATGTTGGAAGACTTGATGGGAAGAAGAAGCGTGTAAAGAAGAGAAAAACAGTGTTGATGTGATAGGTTAACAACTCAAGAAATAGTTTTTGAATAAAAATAGTATAAGCCGAGGGAACCAAAAAAATGCTTTTGAAGGATATTTGAAATTTGAAAAGGCAAAAGGTAGTATAGGCAGAAAATAAAACAAACGCATTGAAGCAGAATGCTGGATGAAAAAGCTATACACGTGGCCAAGTTTGGAGCAAGCAGGGTGTTGTACCCCAAAATTTCCCCTCTCATTTCTCAAGGCATTTCCTTACAAGGATTTTCAAAAAATTCAAATTTGCACAAGTAGAAGTGGGCTTTCAAGCATCAGATCAAAGAAGAGCACGGCTGCTTCGATTTCACATCCTTCGATTGGGTTTTTGGTCTCTTTCGATGCAAACTTGGCTTACATCCTTCGGTTGAGCAATTACCCATTTCCTGCATGCTTCGATTCACAAAGCAAGGGGGCTCCCACCATCCTAGCGTACACAAGGCAAAAGCTTCCCTATGGCTAGCATTCATATTAGCACCCATAAGGCATTGGCTATCTTCATACTGGCTCTGACTGGGAAAAGTCTCCCTTTGAAACATATGGCTTTCAATTTACAAGGGCAATGCCTATCTTTATACAAGCCTTGTTTGGGCATTTAGGCTTCCTCCATACATCCTTCGATTACACCATTTGCATCCTATATGATTGTTTTGGTGCACATGGCAATAACCTCCTGCATGCAAGCTTCGATTGCACCATTGGCCTTACATGCTTGCTTAGTTCATAATGCAATGGTTACCTGCATGCCTGCTTCGATTGAGCAAGGACCTCTGCAGGTTTGTCTTGATGATTACTTGCATGTAAGCTTGATTCCTGCTTCGACTGGGCAGTATCTCCCTTGGAAAGGTTGTTTCGACACACATAGTTTCTACATTATGATGGCCCATTCGAAGGACCTGCAAGACATACCTAGATGTCCCGATCGAAGGATATATTTGATGGCCCATTTAAAGGACCTGCAAGACATACCTGGATGTCCCATTCGAAGGACATATTTGGTGGCCCATTCGAAGGATATATTTGGTGGCCCATCCAAAGAATATCAATTGGTTCCATTCGAAGAAACATATAAAAGGTCCGTTCGAAGAACACAATTAATGTTTGGTCTCTTGATGAGTCTAATCAAAGGTTTGCTGACCAAAGTCTAATGCACTGCAAGTCCAAGCCTGATACACTGGCCACAACACTCCAAAATTGTTGCACAACGGTCCTGCTACACTGCTCTTATATTTGCACCAATTTGGCATACAAATACTGCACCTCGAAAGCTACAAAAACAGCTTACTCATAAATATTTACATAAGAAACAAAAGACAGTTACTCGTAATTCCATAAACAGGGAAAAATAAGAAGTGCCAAACCCGACGGTTCCTCTGCCTAGCAGGTATCAGGATAGAGCCAGCTTTGGAACATGAGTATCAGTACATACACTCCCCGCAGAGTAAAAGTACCCAAAAGGCATTCATGTCAGCTTTCCTGAAATAGGACATAACTATCCCCGATCGAGGTTCGTAATTGCAGGCGAGTAAACAAATTTCATCCCCAGCTAGGTTTATTCCTCCAGATCGGCATGTCTACCAACAAAGTATCTCTTCCCCTAAAGTCTGGTCCCCGAAGAGTTATCCTCCAACATCTCCGCCCAATAAAATATTTGTAAATCTCTAGCGGCAATCAGGGATTTATTTTCCCAGACGCAAGCATACCCCGATAGCATTTCATGAGCATACATCATAACATACGCATACATATTGTTGTACCCCAAAATTTTCCCTCCCATTTCCTCAACATTTTCTCATCACAATACCCTTAGAGCTCAAGATCCAGTTAGGGTTTCCTCTGCTCAAGACTCCTCCTTGCACTGTTGACCCAAATTAGGGTTTGTGTTTGCACAAAGATGTTTTGACCTAAAATGCCTAAGATGACTTTCATGCTTCATTTTGGACTCACAAGTTTATCCATACCAAGTTTCAAGTCTTGATTCCAAACTTTGCCCAGTCAATTGGACAGTTGACCTAGAAATCAACTGTATTGGGGAAAAAGTCAACTGTGGTCAATTGACAGCCAAACCCCATGAAATTTGACCCAAATCAACATTATGAACTCATTTGAACCATTTGGTCAAGTTTGTATCACAATTCCACAAGAAATTTGATCAGATCACCAAAAGGGCAAAATGGTCATTTTTAGGGTTTTGACTGCACAAAGGCAATTTTTGACTGTTTGACCTAGCCAATGGCAAACCAAGCTCATATATGGACTCAAGGACCCCATGGAATTTTCTTGACATGTTCAACAAATTCAAAAGATCCCAAATGCACAAGATTGACAGATGAATTTTCCAGTCAATTGATCAATTTTTGATTGTATACTGAAAAGTCAAACTTTGACTTTTTGGTCAAAATCAAGTGTCAAGATTCATTTTTCATCAAAATATGCCAAATTATGAAACTTGTTCACCAAGAAATTAAAAATCACAAATTAGGGTTTGAAATGAAGAATTTTCATAACTTAGAAATTTTCTAAGTTATGAAAATCCCTAATTTTTTCCTAACTTTGTCCCATTTTTTAATCAAGATGCATTTGGATTCAAGGAAAAGTCAAAACATGAAAGTTGTATTCCATTTCAAAATCTACAACTTTGATTCACAAAGTTTCCTCAAAATAAGCTTGTAGCTCAAGTTATGATTTTTGGAACAAGGGTGCAAAACATTCTTAACTTAGAGAAAATTTGACCTATTTTAGGCAGGATTTTTGCCTAACTTCATGGTTACTTTTCACATGCTTTCACTTGGAATTTCAATTTGCATTACAAAGATGGATTGTAGTACACATTCCAAGCTTTCCAAAATGTCCAAGAACTCATCAAACAACCTCATGGTTAGGGAGAATCAAATTTGGCAATATGGGCAAAACTCACTTTGTTCATGGCCAATTTACATGTCCATAACCTTGCATTTTTTAAACTCAGCATGTTCTAAGATGAATTACAGGTCCTTTATCTCATTCACACTCATAAATTTAATGCAAACCCCTTGTGTTCAAGCCTTACATTATGTGTTTAAGCATTGCATACAAGATTAAGCTATAATTAGAAAAAGCAATATATCCATTTTTGAAAAGTGGAACTTTATGTCAAGTTTGAAAATCAAGAAGTACAAGGCCATATCTTTGGGCACAAGTTCAGAAGCATATCACACTGATCAAGGGGGATGTTTGCAGCACATTAGAGGGGCCTGTACAAGTCTAGAGAACCAAGTTGACTTTTCTGGCTTAAGTGTGAAGTAACTTGGCATAACCAACACCAACTCTCATTTCAACCAACACAAGCTTAAGCAAAGTTATTGTACACCTTCCAAACATCAGACCTAAGCTAGAGCACGAGCCAAATACCTTCCAAACATCATCAAACCTCAAAACACCCTCCCACTGCAGAAAACAGAGTAACCTCTGCAGTTGGACTTCCATAAGCCAATCCATTCGTGCATTCTTGCTAAATCCAGTTCATACACATTCCATACCATATATGCAAGCTATCCCAAGCATTGGACACGACCTGTAACACCTCTAACCAACATCACCATTTTCATTTTTTCTGTTTTACAAGTTGATTGCCATAACTTGATCCAATTGTTTCCAAAGCAAGTTAAAGGTTGGAATAGCATCCCTGAACTTCAAGCAAGCTGTACCAATCCTCATTTTGCCCTGAAGGTGCCTCCATTGTCAGACACGATCCAAGCTGAACAGGTAAGTTCATGGACTTCTATCTCTCAATATAGGAAGAGTTAGCTCTAAGTTTGTGAAAGAAAAATGTTCTTTTCATGCCCCTGAAGCTATACATATCTTTACTTTCCATTTATGTTGCATATGCTGAGAGAATTTGAGACCTGAACATTGACAAAAACATAGGTTAAGAATTAGGGATGGAGAAATTCTCCCTCATTTCTGAGAGTTAGGTTAAGTTTTTTATATGTATGGAATCGTGGCTTGATGCTTAACATTTTTCATGTTGTGAGTTTGTGCTAAAAGTCCAAGAATCTTGAGATAGCAGAGGCGCGTGTTTTGTACAAAGAAGCTGGAGGTTGAAGAAGACAGAGTCTTGGGCTGGGCCTGAGATTTGTTTTTCCTTTTCACATCCTTGCATTTCACATGCACCCCCCTGGCCTATTTTGAGTTTTACTTGTCATTTTCCATTTTTTCCTTTTGATTTTGTTTCCATATTTTTATTTAAGTATGAAAAAATATTAAAATTATTTTCCCACATTATTTGCATTTATTTTGATATTTATTAGGCTTTATTTAGTTTTGTATATAAATAAACCTAAATATACTATTATTTTAAAATACAAAAAAACAATACAAACATGTTTTATTTATGATTTTTATTTTATATTATCTCTTGAAAACATTTTACATAAAATATACTTTTTTTTTATAATATTAAATATTTTATTTTTGTACATATAATATATATTTAATAAATAATATAAATACTTATATATTTATTAATATATTTAGGGAAAATACAAAGAATTAATACATTTTATTTTTATTAATATTTTGACCTCAAAAATACTTTTTTTACAATATACCTTCTTTTATTTATTTTTTGTATATAATTAATAAATATTGCATATGTTATATAATATATACCTTTTATTCATAAAAGTAGGGTTTTCCCCTAAATGCATAAAAATACCAAGAATTAATTAATTTTATTTTTTTGTTTATTTGACACATAAAAAATACTTTTTTTCATACATATAAAAAACCATTTTTTGCATCTTGCACATTTATTATATTTTCATTTTTATTTAATTGTTGTATATTAAATAATTTGTATAATTCAATTTGGATGTAATAGTTTAGGTTTAATTTCTTGCTAAAATATCCCCATTTGAACATTTGTACCCCCATCCCAGATATTATGTTGTAATAACTTAGGACCTTTTATTTTTCGCATTTAAAAGCTTTCTAATTATACCATGTTAGAACTAGGGTTTTGCATGCAAAATTAACCAAAAATAGTTTGACCTAATTTCAAGATAAACAAGCATGAAAATGGACAACACTAATCACACTTGCACCCCTAGGGTACTCCACTTGTTGCCTTCAAAAATGGGCCATATTGCATGTTGGGTATCTTTGGCAAAAACAAAACAATCAAATGATCATAGTCCCTCGATGACGCTTTCGAAAGTTGCCTAAAAAATGATCAAGTCCCTAAAGAAAAAATTGCCCAAAGATATTTGGCACTATTGCAATCATGGTCTAAACGATGACCCGCGCCCGTCCCGTTAACATCCTAACACAAGATTGTCCACCAAATACAATGGTGGAACAAAATTGTTAAAAGGGTTAAAACATAGCAAAGATCTTTGAGAAATTTAGGGTAGATAGCTCTTGGTTACTTGCCAACTTGCAAAACAAAAACCCTTGCCTATTTTTTAAAACCACACTCCACAACACATTTTCAAAACAATTTCCAAAAACATTGAAAACTTTTTCAAATGACATACACCTTTGTATACATCCCAACATGGATCATTACAAAGGTTGCCACCACATTGGTCTCTTTTCGAAACACTTTCAAACACACACACAAAAGCACCATTTCAAACAATTGAAAGCACCATTTCAAACAATTGAAAATCAAGGCAAGTTGATCTAAGCAAGTAACTAAGAGCCCATGGATAACCATGGATAGAAAGGGTGCTAATACCTTCCCTTTCTATAATCTACTCCCCGAACCCAAGAAAACATCTCAAAGGTTTTTGCTGTGCTTTTTAACCTTTCCTTAGGATAAAATAAAAAGTCGGTGGCGACTCTTGCTCAACCGAAACATTTGTGAAAACAAACGCAAAACCCAAGTCAGTTCTCCCACCGTATCACAGAACTGGCGACTCTACTGGGGAATGTTATTAAAAGTGGAGTAACCTTAGGGCTTAGATCACCCTCTTGCATGACTAATTGTTTGTTTTGATTTCTTTACATCTTGGATCTCTTGTTTGGGCTTGAAATCCTACACCCGGATTTGGGGAAACATTCATAGATAGCAATACGTTGTGGAAACTGTGCGGGGTATACCGACACGGTTGAAGCAATAGCTATATTAGTGCGACATATTTGTGAGTACCGGTAACCCTTGAGTTCAATCAAGGATAGTACGGGGCCGCTGAGTGATGTCACTAAGCACTAATGACCTAGAACCTTACTTGACCATCTTGGCCTTTCATTAGGGGTAGTGAGATGACCGGCTTTGGTACAGTCCGAAGTTGGTAGATACTCGATACTACACTCATTGAGGGTTATTTTCTTGGAATATTTTGGTCGCTAGTTAAGTGGCTAAACCAAAACAATGAACAATGAAAACAATCCCGTGATATTGAGCTCCTTAGAACCCGGTTACTATTTATAGGACAGGTTTTTAAGCCAACTACACTCAAGAGGGTACTTACCTATGAAACCTCATGCAAGCCTGAAACTAGGGTTTGGTGTGAATTTCTTGTACATATGTCTGTGCATACATCATGAACATCATGAAGCATCATATGCATTCACTAACCATTTCAAGGGTTTAGATCTTCATCTTTGTTCTTGTTTTGTAGGTCATGGAAATTCTTCGAAGAAAAACCATCCAAGTCAACCTTGTGAGAATCCCTCCTCAACTCAAGGAGCTCACATCAAGGATTCCGGAAAGCTCTCCCTTCAGTGAAAGACATGGTAGACTGCTCAGCTTAGTCAACACCAACATTGAAGAGGACATGATGAAGGTGTTGTTCCAGTTCTTTGACCCTCTTCACCACTGTTTCACATTCCCCGACTATCAATTGGTGCCCACTTTGGAGGAATTTTCTCAACTCTTGACAATTCCTATCCTTAATCAACTACCTTTCAACGGTACGGAAAAGGAACCAAAGCCTGAAGATGTTGCTCAAGCACTACATCTACAGCCATTTGACATCAAGGGGCATTGGGAAACTAGAAGCGGTGTCAAAGGCTTCTTAGCAAAATTCTTGGTTGAGAAGGCACAAGAGTGTTGGAATTTATTGGACCTACAAGCCTTTGAAGAAATTGTGGCCCTCCTTATCTATGGGTTGGTCTTGTTCCCAAATCCTGACCAGCTTGTAGATGTCAACGCCGTCAAAATCTTCTTATCCAGCAATCCAGTACCAACATTGCTTGGGGACATTCTTCACTCATTTTACACTCGAACAATGAAAAAGAGGGGTGTTCTCATGTGCTGTACTCCTCTCCTTGCAAGGTGGTTTATTTCGCACCTTCCACAATCTGTCTTGAAGAATGACCAAGGCCTAAGGTGTTCACAACGGTTAATGACCCTTACTCACTCTGATGTACATTGGTGTTCTCGGTCCAGAGAAAATGTCATCATCGTCGATCATTGTGGAGAGTTCCCTAATGTTCCTTTGCTTGGCATTAGAGGAGGCATTACCTACAATCCTTGTCTAGCTTTGAGACAATTTGGATATGCACAGAGGGATGGCCCTCACAAAATGTTGATTCCTGACCTAGTTTTTGACTTCGACAACTATGCGCAAGGACTTCACCAAAGATTCATCAGAGCTTGGAGGATGCCTAACAAGGTTGACAGCAAGACACTGGGGCACAAGAACTCCATCCCTCTTGAGCCTTATCTCAAGTGGGTACGAACCCGAGCCCAGAGTCTAATGATGCCCTATCCTCATGTTCTCCCTGTGATTAAAGAGCCCGTTACGGAAGGAGAGGTTCCCTATACCATCCTATATCCTGACATGCCTACATCGTGGGAGGTGATGCAGAAGAGTTGGATCCAACTCAAGGAGGAACAGAACACTTTTGAAGCCAGCTTCTACGCCAGTGAGAAGAAGGTTTTAGAGCTCACTCGCCGACTCCATGAGGAAGAGACCCTCAACACCTACATCGCACCAAAGAGGATGCGCAACGTCTTTTTATCTTAAGAAGTTTTTGTAATATTTGGCCCATGGGGCATTTATGTACTAACAAATTTCTTCTTATTAATATGACGTGCGTTCTTTTTGTTTGCAACAATTTTGAACTTTCTAAATCCTTGAATGCATTGCATACATAAGCATACCATTCATCATGTGCATAAGCAGGTCTCCACACCAGGTTTCCTTATCTTTCTGCTGTTTATTTCAGTAGGATGGATCTCGAACATACGGTCAAGGACTTGCAGTCTCAGAACGCACAGTTTCAACAACTCCTGATGACCTTGGCTAAGGGTCAGGAGGATCTGAAAGCCCTGCTGGGGAACAAAGACCAAGTAAAAAAGAAGAAGAAGAGAGTCGGGGTGGCTACCCTGGCGAGAAGGTTTGAGGGTGAAGCCAGAAGGGTTCTTGAATTTCCTTCCGCATCCGAAGAAGAAAACAGTAAAGGAAAAGGGGCTGCGGTACCTTCCGAATCCGAAGCTGAAGAAGAAGAGGCTGAAGAAGACGAAGATTACTCAGAATAACAATACCCACCGGCTGATGACAAGTACAAGAGTTTGGAGGACCGGTTAGCAGCTATGGAGCTGCAGAGAGTTCCATGCTTGGATTTCGAAGATTTGGGATTAATTGCTGGAGTTGTGATCCCCCCGAAGTTCAAAGTGCCTATTTTTGCAAGATATGACGGGCTGTCCTGCCCAAAAATGCACCTAAGGTCATATGTCCGAAGAATCCAACCCCACACATCTGACAGAAACCTTTGGGTACATTTCTTTCAAGATAGCCTGTCTGGCACTCAGCTAGACTGGTTTTACAAGCTGGAAAGGTCGGAGATACGTAGTTGGGAGGATCTAGCAGCTGCTTTTTATCGCCAATATCAGTATAACTCTGACCTCGCACCAACCCACACTCAGCTGCAGAGTATGGGAATGGCCTCAGGTGAGGGATTTAAGGAATACGCCCAGAAGTGGCGCGATCTGGCTGGAAGGGTGCAGCCGCCTCTTTCCAATAGAGAACTTGTTGATATGTTCCTAGGGACCCTGTCTGGTCCATTCTTTAATCATCTGATCGGTAGCTCTTCCTCGGGGTTTACTGAATTAATTCTGACTGGCGAGCGGGTAGAAGCCGGTATCAAGAATGGGAAGATCCAGAAGGATGCCTCTGCATCTACAATTGCTAAGAAATCATTTCCAGCGAAGAAAGAAACAGCTGTTGTGTATTCTCAAAGGGGAGCAGGAAGAAGTGAGCGCAGGCCGACTGTGGGAGCCGTAATGATCCAAAATCCACCAAATGATCAGCCTCGCAATAACCCGTCCAGACCTAAACAACAATGGGGAGAACGGCCATAACGGCAGTTCACCCGCATTAATATGACGCCCGCGCAAGTTCTTCAACACTTGTTAAAGCTGAATCTCACAAATATCAAAGAAGCGCCGAAAAATGTGAATACGACCTCACCAGATTACAATGCCAATGCCAAATGCGCCTACCATTCCGATAGCGTCGGACATGACACAAATAATTGTTGGGCGCTGAAAAATAAAATTCAAGACTTGATAGATGCAAAAGAGGTGGAGTTCGATGCTCCAGAGAAACCAAACGTGATATCTGCTCCGATGCCGAAGCACGGTCGAAATGTCCATGCTATTGAGGAAGATTTGTATGTTTCTGATGTCAATGACTTGATAACTCCGCTGTTAACCATCAAGTTAAATCTGTTAAGGGCCGGGATTTTCTAGGGATGCAAAGAAGACTGCTACTGTTGTTACTCTCTGCCAGTTGACTGCCCGTTACTGAAGAAAGGCATCCAAGGCCTGATGGACAGTCAACAAATTCTGTTTGAAAAAGTTTCTGCTATTCCAACCCCTACTGAAGATGTCTCAATTATTACCATTCACGCCAATCTTTCCAAGGCCGTTAGAAAGCCTGTTAAGATTACATCTGCTACAATGTCTGTTCCTCTGAAAATAACTATGCCAGGGCCTGTCCCCTACAGTTCTAAAAAGTCAATACCATGGAATTACGGTGGAGAAATCTACTACCATGGTATTAAGCAAGTTGAAGTAACCGAAGGAAGCTCAGATGAAGAAGATGCCAGCATTGGAAACATTGCCGGCACAAGCAAGATCACCTGAAGTGGGAGAATATTTTCTCCAGAGATTGCCCCCCCAAAGGCAATCTTTGGACCCTCATCTGCTGCCAAAGTTATTCCTGCACTAATAAAACTTTCCGCTAGAGCCCCATTGATTGAAGATGCTACTGTTCCTGTTGTTGTCCCTCATATTTCTACTAATAAGGGTAAAGGGATCCAAGATGAGCTCGTCAAGACGAGGGCTCAACCTTTGGTCATCCTAGAAACCTCTAAGAAAGAGATAGAGGAGATCTTGAAGATAATTAAAAAGAGTGATTATGACGTGGTAGAACAACTGGGGCAAACCCCCTCGAAAATCTACATGTTAGCATTGCTACTTTGTTCAGAGGCGCACGCCAAAGCATTGATAAAGTTCCTGAAGACGGCCCATGTACCCCAGGAAACCTCTGCCGACCAATTCCAAAACTGTGTAGCCAGCCTTACAGCAGACAACGGTTTAGGTTTCTCTGATGCTGACCTAACCTCAAAAGGAAGAAAACACAACAACGTGTTACATGTGTCAGTAGAATGCCAAGGGACTACCCTGGCCCATGTTCTAGTCGATACTGGTTCTTCTCTGAACGTGCTTCCTAAGAAGGCCCTCGACCGTTTAGACTGTGAAGGCTTGGAGTTAAGGCTAAGTAATATCATTGTAAGGGCATTTGACGGGTCAAAGAGAATGGTACATGTGGAGGTAGACATTCCCATTAAGGTTGGCATAGAGGTTTTCCCCTCAACTTTCTATGTGATGGACATCCGTCCGTCATACTCTTGCTTATTGGGGAGACCATGGATACACAATGCTGGGGCAGTCACCTCTTCCCTACATCAAATGCTGAAGTACCCTATCAAGGGAAAGATCGTAACCGTCCACGGTGAAGAGGAGTATATGATCAGCCACCTGAGCTCTTTCCGGTATGTAGAGGTAGATGGTGAATTCATTGAGACACCATTCCAGCACTTCGAGGAAGTCTCTCCTGAGGGGGAAGTAGCAAAAGTGGTAGCGGAGGTACCAAAGCAGATGGCCAGGATGGCATCTCTAAAAGACGCGAAGGCCGCAATGAAGGAAAGGAAGAGCTCAACATGGGGGCAGTTGCCGGATATTCCTTATAAAACAGACAAGTTTGGTTTAGGATTCACTGCTGCGGGGCAGAAAGCTATGCGCCGCTCAAAGGTTGAAAGAGCACCCATCAAGATCTCTCCTTATGGGATCAATGCTTTGGAAGGTGAAGACGAAGAGGCCAACATTGAAGATTGGATCTACCCAACCATCCAAGGGGGACTACGCAACTGGGAGGCAAAGGACTTTGTCCCCATTACTTTCATTAATCAGTAATTATCTGTCAAACATTTCCTTTGGTCTGTAATTATTACTTTTGAACAATCCGTACACTACTTTTTCACCTCTTGCCTTGCCCGGGGCATGTAGGTCCATTTGTAAGGGTTTTGATTATCTTCATATCCATATGCCATGTTTAATGATTCATTGGACGTTTTTCATTGATAAACTACTATGTTCATTTTTCTTTCCTTTTGCATTTTTGGTTTAAGGATGGCTATCCCTTACACACACCCACACTCACAAATGCAGGTACCCATCCACTCTGGATTCTATGGGTGACTATTCTGCTATGTCCTTCAATAACTCTGAAGATCTGGTCAATCAAGCTGAGTATGAAGATGACGAAGGTTGTGAAGTACCAGGAGAGCTAGCCAGACTTTTACAGCAAGAGGAAAGGGCCATCTTACCTCACGAAGAGTCATTGGAAACTGTCAACTTAGGAACAGAGGAAGACCGGAAGGAAGTGCAAGTGGGTGCCAATCTGGAACAAAGTGTCAAGGAGCGCCTGATACAACTGTTAAATGAGTACGTTGAAATCTTCGCCTGGTCTTACAAAGACATGCCGGGTTTAGACACAGACATCGTGGTTCACCGTCTCCCTACAAGAGAGGATTGTCCACCAATCAAGCAAAAAGTCTGCCGAATGAGGCCTGACATGTCTGAGAAGATTAAAGCAGAAGTGATGAAACAATTCAACGCTGGCTTTCTGGCTGTTACATCCTATCCACAATGGGTTGCTAACATCGTGCCAGTTCCTAAAAAAGATGGCAAGGCCAGGATGTGTGCAGACTACCGGGATTTGAATAGGGCCAGCCCCAAGGATGATTTTCCGCTACCGCACATTGACATTCTGATTGACAACACAGCTCAGCACAAAGTGTTTTCCTTCATGGATGGATTCTCGGGCTACAATCAAATTAAAATGGCCCCCGAGGACATGGAGAAAACAACCTTTGTTACACAATGGGGTACTTTCTGTTACAAGGTGATGCCGTTTGGACTGAAGAACGCAGGGGCAACTTATCAACGCGCCATGGTAGCTTTATTTCATGATATGATACATCATGAGATCGAAGTTTACGTAGACGATATGATAGCTCGGTCACAAACAGAGGAGGAACACCTTGAGCATCTAGAAAAGTTGTTTTCCAGGTTGAAAGAGTACAAACTCAGGCTGAATCCAAGTAAGTGTACTTTTGGAGTTAGGTCTGGTAAACTTCTAGGGTTTATTGTCAGCAACAAAGGCATTGAGGTCGATCCAGCAAAAGTGAAAGCAATACAAGAGATGCCTGCTCCCCGTACTGAAAAGGAGGTTAGAGGGTTCTTGGGCGCTTGAATTACATTGCCAGATTCATCTCTCATCTGACTTCTACCTGTGAGCCAATTTTCAAATTATTAAAGAAGGATCAGGTAGTCGAATGGAACGACGATTGCCAAGCTGCTTTTGATAAGATCAAGGAGTATTTGCTAGAACCTCCTATTCTGATGCCTCCCGTCGAAGTAAGACCATTGATCATGTATCTGACCGTCTTGGATAACTCAATGGGGTGTGTTTTGGGCCAGCATGACGAGTCTGGTCGAAAAGAGCATGCTATTTATTACCTTAGCAAAAAGTTTACCGACTGTGAGACTTGCTACTCACTGCTCGAGAAAACTTGCTGCGCTTTGGTATGGGCTGCTCGCCGACTAAGGCAGTATATGTTGACTCATACCACCTTGTTGATTTCCAAAATGGATCCTATCAAGTATATCTTCGAAAAGCCTGCTTTATCTGGAAGAATAGCTAGATGGCAAATGATCCTAACAGAGTATGACATCCAGTACACCAATCAAAAAGCTATAAAAGGGAGTGTACTAGCTGATCATCTAGCTCATCAAGCTATCGAAGATTATCAATCCATGAGATTTGACTTCCCGGACGAGGACATCATGAATTTGGACAACATTGAAGGTAACGGACCGTATGACGGAACCGAAAAGGGATCCCGATGGACCCTGTACTTTGATGGTGCTTCAAATGCACTTGGAAACGGTATCGGTGCGGTACTCATTTCCCCGGAAGGTTGTCACACTCCTTTCACGGCTCGACTCTGCTTCAGCTGCACAAACAACATGGTGGAATATGAAGCTTGCATCTTTGGTCTCAAGGCGGCTATAGACTTGGGGATCAAATCTTTGATCGTATTTGGGGACTCGGCTTTGGTTATCAGTCAAATCAAAGGAGAGTGGGATACCAAACATCCTAATCTTATCCCATACAGAGAACATGTCCTGACATTGTTGCCTCATTTCAAGCAAATTACCTTCGAGCATTTCCCGCGAGAAGAGAATCAGCTAGCGGATGCTCTGGCTACAATGTCTTCTATGTTTAAACTCAACTGGGATAACGAGGCTCCTCAAATCACCATCGAGCAAATGGATGAGCCTGCGCATTGTCACGAGATTAATACCGAAGAAGTAGTGGAACAACCCTGGTTTCATGAAATCAAAAGGTATCTCCAGACTAAAGAATATCCCGAAGGAGCTTCCGTAAATGACAAGAAGTTCCTAAGGAAATTTGCTGCCAAGTTCTTCCTGAGCAATGGCATCCTCTATAAGCGCAACCATGATTGTGTTTTACTCCGATGTGTTGACAAAGCTGAAGCAGAGTTAATCATGATAGAGATGCACAGCGGTACATTTGGCACCCATTTGAGCGGGCATACTATGGCTAAAAAGATCCTAAGGGCAGGCTACTACTGGTCTACCATGGAAGCAGATTGCCATCAGCACTCCCGAACTTGCCACAAGTGTCAAGTCTACGCTGATAAGATTCATGTTCCTCCGGTTCCTTTCAACGTGCTGACAGCTCCTTGGCCATTTGCAATGTGGGGCATTGACATGATTGGAGAGATCAAGCCCACGGCTTCCAACGGACATCGCTTCATCCTGGTTGCCATTGACTACTTCACCAAATGGGTCGAAGCAGCTTCTTTCGCCTATGTCACTAAAAATGTGGTTGCCCGCTTCATCAAGCAAAACCTCATATGCCGGTATGGTGTTCCAGATAGGATCATCACGGACAACAGTACAAATCTGAATAATACTATGATCACCGCATTGTGCGAACAGTTCAAGATTTATCATCACAATTCATCTCCCTATCGGCCGAAGATGAACGGTGCTGTTGAAGCTGCGAACAAAAACATTAAGAAGATCATTCAGAAAATGACAGTCACTTACAAGGACTGGCATGAGATGTTACCGTTTGCTCTGCATGGATACCGTACGATGGCACATACTTCAACCGGGGCAACCCCATTTTCTTTGGTATATGGCATGGAATCCGTCCTGCCCATGGAAGTTCAGATTCCTTCTTTAAGGATTATGAAGGACTCTAGGTTGAGCGAAGATGATTGGATTCAGACCCGACTTGATCAACTCAATTTGATCGACGAGAAGCGACTCGCTGCTGTGTGCCATGGTCAGACGTATCAAAAGCGGATGATCAAGGCTTTCAACAAGAAAGTCAGACGTCAAGTATATCAAGTCGGAGATCTCGTAATCAAGCGGATTATCCTGCCGCAAAGTGATCCCAGGGGCAAATGGACTCCTACATACGAAGGACCATTTGTGATTAAGAGCATATTTTCTGGTGGTGCAATGATTCTGACCACCATGGACGGTGACGATTTGCCGCACCCTGCGAATGTAGACATAGTCAAAAAATACTACGCATAAAATAACCCGACAAGTCGAAAACTCGAAAGGGCGGTGTTATACCCCAAAATTTGCCCTCCCATATTCTTCAAGAAATTGCCAAGCCAAGTCACAAAATTCCCCAAGGGTTGCACAGTGCAAGGGCCTCCTAAACAGTCAAAATTAGGGTTTTGAGTCTGATCAAGAAAAGGAAGTGTTCAAAGGCTCAATCAAGTCTCATATGCTTACAAACATGGTCAAGCATCCTCATATCAAGTTTCAAGGCATTCAGCTCAAGATTGCACAGTCAAAACCCTAAATTGCACTACAGTCAACTGTAGGGGCAAAATGGTCATTTGGCAGTCAAAAGTTCAAATTTTTGGTCAACATATCATTTTGAAGCCACAAACATCATTTGATCAATGCTTGATCATAATTCTCAAAATTTGGCTCAGAAAATCATCAAGATGCAAGAGTTTCCTTATTTGGACAGCTGAAAAAGTCAACTGAAATTGACCAGGGCATAACTTTCACATGGATTATCAGAAAAATTCCATCCAAAGCTCATTTTGAAGAGAAAGACATTTCCTACAACTCATCTTCATACTTCAAGTCCAAGAAATGCTCTCACAAAAAGTTATCAATTTCAACATTATAGGTCATTTTCAAAAGTCAACAAAAAGGGACTTTAAGTCAAAGGCCATAACTTGAGATTGGAAAATCAAAATGACATGGGACCAAAGGCATTGGTTAAAGGACTCAAAGGCCTTTCCAAAATGTCCAAGAACATGAGCAAATCTTAAAAATTGAGCAAGTTATGCCTTGTAGAAGTTGGGAAATTTTTGTGAAATGGCAAAAGTCAACTATCCTTGAAACTTCAATTTTTGACAAAAGGGCCCACTTTCTTCCACTTGATTCAGCCTTGTCATGCCACACACGTGTCCCATGATTAATTTCTAGATCAAACATTGATTTTTCTATTTTATTTAATTTTTGATAATTTAATTCATTTTAAATCTTTAAAAATTCAAATAAAATTTAAAAATCAATGGAATAGTGTCATTTGAATTGGAATAGCTTCCATATATCATGTGCCAGCTCACAAACTCATGCTAGGGTTAGGTTGTACACCAAATCTTGGTTTTACTTAAAAAAAGGGAAAGTTTGTTAATGGTGAAAGACCTAAGACTAATTCTCTCATGGGCATGGATCAAGGCCAGCTAATGACCTAATTCCCTTCCCTCATAAGTGCTGAGTCAAAACCTAATGCCCACACACTCTAAGCTGCGCAGAAAGAGCTATTACAAACTTGAAAAAATTGCCATAAAACTAAAATCTGAAATCAGTGTTCTAGGTGGATTGAAGGCCTAATTCCTTTTCCAATAGCTTCCTCAAGGTTCCCAGAAGCGATTCCAATCCCTAACATCAACTCAAACTCCAGGAATTGGTACATAGAACCCTCCCTGTACAGCAAAAAAGTGACAATCGTATTTTCAATTCTAAGCATCCTCATGACATTCTAATTATGGATTCTTGTTCCTTGTGATGTTTTAAAGCTAACCCTTATGTTTAATTTGATTATCATGTTGTATATGGGGTTTTGCCATGCGCGATTTCTAGGGTTTCTCAGAGCTTAAATTTAGGGCTTCTTAAAAGAGGAAAAATTGGACATCCTCAGTACCATGGTTGGATTCAACGTGTAGAGACGAAGAAGAATCACTTATCGCGCTTAATTTATGAATGTTATAGGTCTATTCGCTATTTTCTGTTAGCTAGCCTAAAGGGACGCGTGCAAAACTGTTGCCTAAAGCTTTATGTTACAGGGACGATGAAGAGGACGATGCGTTGTCAAAACGTGATAGGCGGATTCAAACTTTCGTGCGCTGACTCCCACTAATACAGTTTTTCTTTTATATTATTTATTTGATATTATATATTAAACGTGATCAAACTGGCTCAGTGGCAAGTACCTATGCTTGTAGCGTTCAAGACCTGGGTTCGAGCCCCAGGTCTGTGTAACTTTCAATATTATTTTTCCATATTAGTTCCTATGCAGGCACAACATTGTGGATCACCATACGCTCGCCATATCAAGCCAGCCACGTGTTTAATGAGTCCAGATCAAGGGCTCAGAATTAAAGAGCACCATGTACCATAGTCAAACACATCACACGCTATGCAAAAAGTCAAACGGATCCAAGCTTAATTGGGCCAGAATGCTAAGGCCAACACCTCACTTTGGGGCCTGAACCCCCCCTGGTTTGCTTTCTCCATATTTTTTCTTATTTTATTTTTAATTGCTATTATATTTTCTTTACTTGTTTTAATTAATTATTTTTTTTTCTTTACAAATTATAAAATACAAAAAATCAGAAAAAGAGAAAAATATAGTATTTATTTTATTTTAATTATTTTCATAAATAAATTAACATGTAAATTAACTTAGTATTAATTTAGGTTGCAACTTTAATTCTTTTCATAAAAATCCAAAAACATAGAATTTAGGTTTAATGAATTTTATTCCTTTTTTAATTTTCCTTTTTTTCATAATAATAATATTACTTATTTTATTTTCATAATTAAATTGTACACAAATTAATTTAGGTTTAATTTAGGTTATATTTTAATACTTTCATAACAAACTTAAAAACCATTAGAATTAGGGTTAGTTAATTTTAATTAATTCCTTTTTTCTATTAAATCTTAAAAAACATAAAAATACCAAAAACATTCTTTTTTTAATTTAATTCTAATTAATTAAATTCATTAACTTTAATTTTTGGCAAAAGGGTCCAACACCCTCGTTCGTAATTTATTTAATTCGCACATTTATTTTATTGCTTAAATAATTATGTACCTCTCCCAAAGCGTTGTAACTTTAACATTTCGCACTTTTATTTACTTTGTTTTATTTACTTTCTGTCAAATCGGGTCTGGTTTAATTTTGGCGATGTGGACCCGCGCCATTTGTAATAGCGTTAGATTTACTTTTCCCGCAACTTTTAACTGTTAACAAAAAGCATGAAAGAATGTATGGCCTTAAATAAAATCAAGCGTAGATCACAACAAACATGACAAGACAAATATCAATGAAAACGATACACGAATCGCACACACCACCCCTAGGGTACGCCTCACTGTTGCCTTGCCTCGAAAGGTGATCGTCGAGTAGAGGACGTCTTAGTAAGTCCTCATGATCCGGGAACCTGGCATGAGGGTAGCTTCTAAGGTGTCTTCACATTGCTCCGGTGATCACCATGTCCCTACAAACTCGAATTGACCCGAACACCTCCAACAGTGGTGCTACCTACCTTTCAATGGTGGGATGGCACTACTTTAAAGGACATTTACACAGACGAATTCCTTAGGGTAGGTAGGTTCTCATGGATACTTGCTCTCTTCAAAAACAAATCAAAATCTTTTTCACACCAACACATTTTCAAAAGCTTTCAAAGCAATTTTTTCAAACACTCTGACGTACGAGTCGAACTGAAATTTTTCAAAGAAACTTTTTAAACCCACAATTGAAAAGCAAGCAAACATTTTTGAAAACACATTGAGCAAGTATCTAAGAGCCCATGGATAACCATGGATAGAAAGGGTGCTAACACCTTCCCTTTCTATAACCTACCTCCCGAACCAAGAGCAATCTCTTTAAGGAATTTTTCTGTGCTTTTGTCCTTTCCATTTGGAGAAAATAAAAGACGGTGGCGACTCTTGCTTCCGCGACATTTCGCGAACCAGCGTTAAACAGTCAGTTCCAGATCCACCGATCACAGAACTGGCGACTCTGCTGGGGATAAACTTAAAGTGGGGTGTACCTTAGGGCTAGTTCATAACTGTGTTTTCAATTGTTTTCCTTGTGTGCTTTAAAATTGTGGGTTGCTTGGGAGTTCTATAGATCCTAACCCGGATCTGGGGGATACCTTCTTAGAAAGTAGCAACAAGGCTGTGAGGGAACTGTGCGGGGTATACCGACATGGTTGAAGCAGTCTGCTACGTTGATGTGGCACTTTGGTGTGTACCGGTAACCCTTGAGTTCAGTCAAGGAGAGTACGGGGCCTCCATGTGGTGTCATGAAGCATCAACAGACCTTAGGAACCTTAATTGAACTATCTTGGCCTCTTTAGGGTAGTGAGATAACTGACTTTGGTGCAGTCCGAGGTTGGTTGATACTCGATACTACACTCAATTGAGGGTTGCTTTCCTGGAATATTTCGGTTGCCAGTTCAGTGGCTAAATCGAAACGATGAACAATGAAAGCAATCCCGTGATATTGGGAACCTTAGAACCCGGTTACTTTGATTAGGACAGGTTGAACTCACCAACTTCAAGAGGGTACTACCCAGACCCCATGCTGGCCTTAAACCTTAAGGGCTTGTCTTGTGTGCCTTGTGTGCCTTACATGTTTGTCTTTGTACATATCTGTGGTGTGTTTAATCATAGCATCATGACATCATCCAGCATCATATGCATTAACTAACCATTTCAGGGGTTCGAATTTTCATCTTTGTTCTTGTTTTGTAGGACATGGAAACTGTTCGTAGAAAGACAATTCAAATCAGTCTTGTAAGGATCCCTCCTCAGCTTAAGGAGCTTATATCCAGGATTCCCGAGAACTCTTCATTCAGTGAAAGGCATGGAAGCCTCATCAGCTTGGTCAACACCAACATTGAGGAAGATATGATAAAGGTCCTGTTCCAATTCTTTGACCCTCTGCATCACTGTTTCACCTTCTTGGACTATCAGCTGATACCTACATTGGAGGAGTTCTCCCGGCTCCTGAAGATCCCTATCCTTGATCAGCTACCCTTCAACGGTACAGAAAAGGAACCTAAGCTTGAAGAGATTGCTAAAGCCTTGCACCTACAGTCATCTGACCTCAAGGGACATTGGGAAGTCAGAAGTGGTATTAAAGGGTTCTTAGCCAGGTTTCTGTTTGAAAAGGCCTATGAATGTTGGAACTCCCTTGACTTGCAAGCTTTTGAAGAGGTTGTGGCCCTCCTTGTTTATGGTTTGGTGTTGTTCCCTAACCCAGATCAGCTCATTGATATCAGTGCTGTCCAGATTTTTATGTCCAGGAATCCTATACCTACATTGTTGGGGGACATCCTTCACTCATGTTACACTCGAACCATGAGAAAAAGAGGTGTCCTTATGTGTTGCACTCCTCTCCTGGGAAGGTGGTTTATTTCGCACCTTCCACAATCGGTCTTGAAGAATGAGCGGGGTTTGAGATGGTCACAACGGTTGATGACTCTTACACATGCAGATATACATTGGTGCCCTCGGTCCAGAGAAGATGTCACTATCATTGATCGTTGCGGGGAGTACCCTAATGTTCCTTTACTTGGAATCAGAGGAGGTATTACTTACAGCCCATGCCTGGCTTGGAGACAGTTTGGTTATGCTCGGAGGGATGGTCCTCATGACATGTTAATTCCTGACATAGTTTTTAACTTCGACAACGACACTCAAGGACTTCGCCAGAGATTCATCAAAGCTTGGAGGATGCCCAGTAGGATAGACAGCAAGACACTGGGGCATAGGAATTCCATCCCATTGGAGCCTTATCTCAAGTGGGTACGAGCCCGCTCCCAGAAGTTAGTGATGCCTTATCCTCATATGCTCCCAGTGATCAAAGAGCCTGTCTTGGAAGGGGAAGTGTCTCACGTTATTCAGCACCCTGATATGCCCACATCCTGGGAAGAGATGCAGAAGAGCTGGATCCAGCTTAAGGAAGAGCGGAATTCTCTTGAGACTAGTCTGCGTGCCAGTGAAAAGAAGGTCTTGGAGCTCACCCGCCTGTTGCATGAGGAGAGGAACCTCAACACTTACATAGCTCCAAAGAGGATGCGCAGCATATTTTGGGATTGATTTGATTTTTTGTACTTTTGCCCATGAGGCTTTGATGTATTAAACAATGATTTTCTTAATAATAACGTGTGTTCCTTTTGGTCTACAACAAATTTGAATTTTCTAACTCTTGAATGCATTGCATAAACACATATCATTCATCATGTGCATCACAGGTACTCTTCTTTTCAGGTTGTTTACTGTTCTTCGCTGTTTATTTCAGCATCATGAACCCTGAATCATCAACCGAGGCATCTATCAAGGCTCTTCAGGCGCAGAACGCCCAATTTCAGGAGTTGATCAAGGGCTTGGCTCAGGGTCAACAAGAGTTGAAGACCATGCTTCTGAAGAAGACTAAGAAGAAGAGGAGGACTGTGCTATTTAACACTGGGCGCAGACTCGGGAACACCTTACAGGTTGAGGCTGAAAGGACTACCCCATCTGTGGGGGAAGGTAGTCACCAAGAAAGGGAGGTCCCTACTCCTGTGGGCTCTGATACTGAAACAGACTTCAACGACGAACAATACCCTCCTGCTGAAGACCGGTACAAGCAGCTGGAGGACAAATTAAAGGCTATGGAAGTTCAGCGGGTGCCTGGACTGGATTTCGGAGACTTGGGGTTATCTACTAGGGTGGTGATCCCACACAAGTTCAAGGCACCTGCCTTTGTGAAGTATGACGGGGCTTCCTGTCCCAAGATGCACCTCCGTTCTTATGTAAGGAAGATCCAGCCTTACACAGCAGACAAGAACCTTTGGATCCACTTCTTCCAGGAGAGTCTTTCAGGGACTCACCTCGAATGGTTCTATCAGCTGGATGGAACCAGCATTCGTAACTGGGAGGATCTGGCCACTGCTTTTTACAAGCAGTATCAATATAATTCCGACCTCGCTCCTACGCGTACCCAGCTCCAGGGTATGTCGCTAGGGTCGGGTGAAGGTTTTAAGGAGTACGCCCAGAAATGGAGAGACCTGGCTGGCAGGGTGCAGCCACCATTGACGGACCGGGAGCTGGTAGATATGTTTTTGGGGACCCTATCTGGTCCATTTTTCAATCATCTCATTGGTAATTCCTTTGCTGGGTTTACTGATCTGATCCTGACTGGTGAAAGGATCGAGGCCGGTATAAAATCGGGGAAGATACAGAAGGTTGCCTCCTCCAGTACTGAAAAGAAACCCTTCAAAAAGGAGGCTAGTGCTGTATATAGCTCCCGGAGACCAGAGCAACCTGAACGCCGCCAATCTGTCAGTGCGGTAATGATTGCCAAACCTGCTGCCGCTCCTCGGCCAACTAATCCTCAAAAGTTTGAAAGACCCCGGAGAGAGTTTACCCGGTTAAGCATGACCTTATCACAGATCCTGCCACAGTTGCTATCCACCAATTTAGTGATTGTCAGGGAGGCTCCAAAGTTTCCCAATACTGCATCCCCCAAGTTTAATCCAAATGCTCGCTGTGCTTACCACTCTGATAGCCCGGGGCATAGCACAGATGACTGTTGGGCCCTAAAGAATAAGGTTCAAGACCTCATTGATGCAAAGGAAATACAGTTTGAGGCGCCCGAGAGGCCGAATGTTGTAACCGCTCCCATGCCCCAGCATGGAGTGAATGCTGTTGAGGAGGATTTGTATGTAGCTTCGGTGGATGATGTTGCCACTCCGCTGCTGACGGTCAAGAGGAACCTGTTGCTAGCCGGTTTATTTCCAGGATGTAGCGAAGGTTGCCCTCTATGTGTTGCTTCCCCTGCTGGTTGTGCTCTGCTGAAGTCAGGCGTCCAAAACCTGATAGATAGTAGAGAGATTTTGTTCAGAAAGACTGCTGTTCCTGCTGCTCCTGTTGAAGAAGTGTTGATCGTTACCATCTTCAACAACCCTTCCAAGGCTCCTTCAAAGAAGCCTGTCCAAATTTTGCCGGTTCACAAGATTGCTCCCATCACCATTACTGTTCCGGGGCCTATCCCCTACAAATCTGATAAGGCTGTCCCATGGCACTATGGGGCGGATGTTTATGTTCTGGGTGTGAAACAAGAGTTCAACATTGATGCTGGTGTCTCCAACATCACTGGGCCTGCTAAGGTCACTCGTAGTGGAAGACTGTTCTCGCCAGACATTGCTCCTCCGGTAATTCATAGGCCTTTGGTCTTCACACCTGCCAGGGTGCCTGTTTCTCCCCCTGACCAAGTATCCACCCCTGCTACCGAGTCATCTGATACTCGGGGCAAGGGGATTGCTGCTGGTGTGCCTGCCAGGACGGAGGCACCAAAGACCATTGTTGAGGCTTCCAGGCAGGAAATGGAAGAAATCCTCAAGATAATAAAGAAAAGTGATTTCAACGTCGTAGAACAGCTGGGGCACACCACCTCTAAAATCTCCATGTTGTCACTGCTGCTGTGTTCAGAGGCCCACGCCAAGGCTCTGATTGCTTTCTTAAAGACAGCCCACGTACCCCAAGAGACGTCTGCTGACCAGTTCACCGACTGTGTGGCCAACCTAACCGCTGATAATGGCCTGGGTTTCTCTGATGCCGATCTGACAGCAAAAGGGAAGAACCATAATGATGCCCTGCATGTCTCCATTGAATGCAGGGGCACTACTCTTGCTCATGTGCTGGTTGACACAGGTTCTTCATTAAACGTGCTGCCCAAGAAGGCTCTGGATAGGCTGGATTGTGAGGGTCTAGAGCTCAAACCAAGTAACATTGTTGTCCGGGCTTTTGACGGGTCCAAAAGAATGGTACATGGTGAGGTGGACATCCCAATCAGGGTTGGGTCACAGGTATTTGATTCAAAATTCTATGTGATGGACATCCATCCGTCCTATTCTTGTTTGCTGGGTCGCCCGTGGATCCACAAGGCTGGAGCTGTGACCTCCACGTTGCATCAGAAGCTCAAGTACCCGGTCAGGGGGAAGATCGTAACGGTGCAAGGGGAAGAGGAGTACATGGTCAGCCACCTCAACTCCTTCAGATACGTAGAAATGGATGGGGAGTTCATTGAAACCCCCTTTCAACATTTTGAGGAAGTACCACAAACCTTGGCAGCAGCAGAAACAGTGGATGAAGAGGTTTCTCCTTTGAAGATGGCCTCCTTAAAGGACGCCCGGGCTGTGATCGAAAGAGGTGAATGTGCAAACTGGGGCAAGCTCCCTGATCTTACTCCTAAGACTAACAAGTTTGGGCTGGGTTTCACCACAGAAGCTCAGAAAGCAGTGCGCAAGGCGAGAATTGGAAGACCTCCTGTGCTCATCACCCACTCAGAAGTGAATGCTATGGGAGAGGAAGACGAAGTGGAAGAGTCAGAGTTCGATAGCTGGATCTACCCGACGACCGACGGTGGATTGACCAATTGGACTGCTAAAGACTTTACACCCATAACTTTTGTTCCCCAGTAATGAACTTCTTTGTTTTGGATTTGTAATAAACAATAATTTGAAACTATATGGCCCGGTGTCTTACCCGGGGCACCGTGGTTTTGTTTATGAGGGCTTTTGTTTGTCACTGTCATATATCATAAATAAAAGCATTGGACGTTTTTCACATTTCAAATTTTGCGCTCCTTTTCTTTCCTTTCTTTACATATTGCAAAACAGCTGTATTTACACACACACTCACTCATACAGGTTTCAATCCACTCTGGATCTCACTGGTAACGACTCTGCTACTGCCAGTTGTGACTTCGAAAATCCGATCAACTTAGCCGAAGACGAAGGTGAAGATGATTGCGAAGTGCCTGGTGAACTTGCAAGACTGTTACAACAGGAAGAGAGGGCAATTCAACCCCATGAAGAGCCAGTGGAAATAATAAACTTGGGTACTGAAGAAGACAAGAAAGGGGTAAAGATTGGTGCCAACCTAGAGCTCAGCGTGAAGCAACGGTTGACTCAGATGCTGCATGACTATATGGAGATCTTTGCCTGGTCCTACGAAGATATGCCCGGATTAGATACCGACATTGTGGTCCATCACTTACCAACTAAAGAAGATTGCCCTCCGGTTAAGCAAAAGGTCCGCCGTATGCGTCCAGAGATGTCTGAGAAGATTAAAGCCGAGGTTATGAAGCAGTTTGATGCCGGGTTTCTTGCAGTGACTTCTTACCCTCAGTGGGTTGCTAATGTGGTGCCGGTACCTAAGAAGGACGGCAAGGTCAGAATGTGTGTCGATTACAGGGATCTGAACAGGGCCAGCCCCAAGGATGACTTCCCTCTACCTCACATTGATGTCCTTGTTGATAATACAGCTCAGCATAAAGTGTTCTCTTTTATGGATGGTTTTTCAGGCTACAATCAGATCAAGATGGCTCCTGAAGACATGGAAAAGACTACATTTGTTACTCAGTGGGGCACCTTCTGCTACAAAGTCATGCCTTTTGGACTAAAGAATGCTGGGGCAACCTACCAACGTGCCATGGTTGCTTTATTTCATGACATGATCCATCATGAGATAGAAGTGTATGTTGACGACATGATCGCTAGGTCCCAGACTGAGGAAGAACACCTTGATCATCTGCAGAAACTGTTTGACCGTTTGAAACTGTACAAGCTGAGGTTAAACCCGAACAAGTGCACCTTTGGGGTAAGATCTGGAAAGTTGCTAGGCTTCGTGGTAAGTGACAAGGGAATTCAAGTGGACCCTGCTAAGGTCAAAGCCATTCAAGAGATGCCAGTTCCTAAGACAGAGAAGGAAGTCAGAGGCTTTCTAGGACGTCTGAATTACATTGCTCGGTTCATCTCACACCTAACTGCTACCTGTGAACCAATCTTCAAGCTGCTGAAGAAAGATCAGGTAGTACGTTGGAATGATGAATGTCAGGCTGCTTTTGACAGAATCAAAGAATATCTCCAAGAACCACCCATCCTTATGCCACCAGTTGAAGGGAGACCTTTGATACTTTACCTGACAGTGCTTGATAATTCAATGGGGTGTGTGCTGGGGCAGCATGACGAGTCTGGCCGAAAAGAGCATGCCATTTATTACCTTAGCAAAAAGTTTACCGACTGTGAGACCCGATACTCACTGCTTGAGAAAACTTGCTGCGCTTTGGTATGGGCTGCTCGCCGGCTGAGACAGTATATGCTGACTCACACTACCTTGTTGATCTCAAAAATGGATCCTATAAAGTACATATTCGAAAAGCCTGCTCTGTCTGGGAGAATTGCAAGATGGCAGATGATCTTGACGGAATACGACATTCAGTACACGACCCAAAAAGCCATCAAGGGAAGTGTATTGGCAGACCACTTAGCACATCAAGCTGTAGATGACTACCAATCAATGAACTTCGAGTTTCCGGATGAAAGCATTATGATAGTAACTGACTGTGAAGTACCTGGACCGGATGAAGGACCTGAACCAGGATCCCGATGGTCTATGCATTTTGACGGAGCATCCAACGCTTTGGGAAATGGTATTGGCGCCATCATCATATCTCCACAAGGTACTCATACTCCACTCACCGCCCGGCTGTGTTTCAACTGTACCAACAACATGGTGGAGTATGAGGCGTGTATCATGGGTCTTCAAGCTGCGATCGACCTGAGGATCAAATTTCTGAGTGTCTTCGGAGATTCCGCTCTTGTGATCAATCAGATCAAAGGAGAGTGGGATACGAAACATCCAAACTTGATTCCTTACAGAGAATGTGTGTTGACCCTGATCCCCCACTTCACAGAGATAACCTTTGAACACTTTCCAAGAGAAGAAAATCAGTTAGCGGACGCGTTAGCTACAATGTCTTCAATGTTCAAGGTCAAATGGGATAATGAAGCTCCCCGGATCATCATCTGGAAACTGGACGAACCGGCATACTGTTGTGATCTCGAAACTGAATTGGTGTCTGAGAAGCCTTGGTACCATGAAGTGAAAAGATATCTGGAAACTCAGGAATACCCTGAGGGTGCATCTATCAATAATAAGAAGTTCCTGAGGAGGTTTGCAGCCAAGTTCTTCCTAAGCAACGGCATCCTGTATAAGCGAAACCATGATTCAACCTTACTGCGTTGTGTGGATAAAACTGAAGCAGAAAGAATCATGGAAGAGCTACATGAAGGGACCTTTGGTACACATTCCAGTGGACACACTATGGCTAAGAAAATCCTACGGGCAGGATACTATTGGTCCACAATGGAAGCTGACTGTTACCAACATTCCAGGACATGCCACAAGTGCCAGATCTATGCAGATAAGGTGCATGTTCCTCCGGTTCCCCTGAATGTTCTGACTGCGCCTTGGCCGTTTGCAATGTAGGGCATAGACATGATCGGCGAGATTAAACCTACGGCATCTAATGGACATCGCTTCATCCTAGTGGCAATTGATTACTTCACGAAGTGGGTTGAGGCAGCATCCTATGCTTCGGTAACCAAGACTGTTGTAGCACGGTTCATTCGGCATAACCTGATCTGTCGGTACGGCGTCCCTGAGAGAATTATTACAGACAACGGTACCAATCTAAACAATAAGATGATCGCTGAGCTCTGCGAACAGTTCAAGATACAGCACCACAATTCTTCTCCTTACAGACCGAAGATGAATGGGGCCGTAGAAGCAGCAAATAAGAACATTAAGAAAATCGTGCAGAAGATGACAATGACTTATAAAGATTGGCACGAGATGTTACCGTTCGCTTTGCATGGGTACCGTACCTCAGCTAGGACGTCAACCGGGGCAACTCCTTTCTCCCTGGTTTATGGCATGGAGGCGGTCTTGCCGATCGAAGTGCAGATACCCTCTCTCCGGATAATGAAGGATGCAAATCTAAACGAAGATGATTGGATCCAGACACGACTTGATCAACTCAACCTCATTGATGAAAAGAGACTTGCTGCTATCTGTCATGGTCAGACGTATCAGAAACGGATGATCAGGGCATTTAACAAAAAGGTCAGACCACAGGAATATCAAGTTGGGGATCTGGTGATCAAGCGAATCATCCTTCCTCAGAGTGATCCAAGGGGCAAATGGACCCCTACGTACGAAGGGCCATTTGTGGTTAAGCATGTGTTCTCAGGAGGAGCAATGATATTAACCAAGATGGATGGTGACGACCTTCCTCACCCCGCCAATGCAGACATAGTAAAAAGATACTACGCATGAAAAAAGACCCGCTAGGCTGACATGTCTAGGCAAAAATTAGGGCTTCCCGTCGAACCAAAAGGGTTCGGGCAAAATGAAGGGATGAAAATGGAAAAAATCTGTACACCCGGCAAGTCGAAAACCTGAAAAGGCGGCTTGGGCAAAAATGGGTATCCCGGTGGACTGAAAACCCGAAAGGGCAGTCCAGGCAAAAATTAGGGATAAAAGCGTAATACTATGTCTCATTGGATCACTTGGCATCCAGAATCCGGTATTTACATCAAGTTCAGACGGCATCGATCAGTCAGCTTCACCTTCAACCAAGGTCATCAAGTGATGAGACGCTCGGAGTTATAAAGGCAATAGCAGAGTTGAAACCCAGTGGATCATTCATTTCACACAGCTGTTTTATTTTCTTTTGTACAAAATTTGTATAAACCCTTTTTGCTTGGTAGCGTTCTCTTATTAGGACGTCAGCCTTTTGTATACAAAATGCCTATTCACAGGCCATTCGAAAATCAATACAAATATACTTTTCAGTTAAAATGTGCCTTTTGTTTTTTCCTTTTCTGTTTTGTTTTGCGAAGAACGTCCAAGGTTCAATTTGTGATATATGCATTGACAATAATTTGCTAGCTCATAAATATTTGCATACGAAACAAAGAATTAATTACAGGGGACATTAGAAACAGGGGCAATAAGGAGTTGTCTAGGCAATCTAATTGTTCTATCCTCCAAAGTACCAAGGTAGGTTCAGCTAAAGAACATAACCAGGCATCTTAAATTCCCCCAGAGAGTGAGACAGCAAGCAGTATACTCTCCTCAAGCAAAACAGTTATCAACCTTAAGGAAGTTGGGTGTCCTCCCGCAAATCTCAACATTCCCCAGCAGCATATATTCTTAATAAGCATCCCCGGCAGTCTTGGTCTAAAGATTGTTCCCCGGCGGCATACATCAATATTCAAAGGAATCACTTCCCCCGCAACTCAAAACTCCCCCAGGAGAGTCCAATCCAGTTTCCCAAGGAAAGTTGGAATCCATCTCCCCCAAGCAGTAAGCTTATCCCCAGTAGATTCTGGAAGCTTATCCCTCGCAAAGCACGAACGCGTCTCCCGGCTTTATTCAAAGAGTTATTTCCTCAACAGGATATAACTGGGTTATCCTCAGCCAAAAGCCACGGAAAGAGCGTCGTCGACAAAGTCTTCCTATCCCCAGCAAACTATTATCAACACTCAGCAAAGCATTTCTCTCCCCACAGAGTATTGCCTTCCAGCATGGTCGCTAGAGTATCTTTTCTCCCCGCAGAATCTTCCATTTGCCAAGTTTACTCCGTAACGGAGTTATCTTCTCCTACCGGTATTCTTGCAACTATCATCCCCAATGGAAGCAAAATTTATTCTTCAGCATCAGCCCAGGATACAACTTCCCGGCACCCGTCAAGGATTCACTTTCCTAGACAAAAGCATACATAAGACATCACATACATCATTATAGCATGCATAGACGCATCATATCCTACGAATCTCATTTATGTTGAGAACATCATTACTTGATGCATTGCATATGGCTGACCTTTACATTTCAGGAAAGATCCAGTTAAAGTTCTCAAGCTACATTTCAAGACCTAGACCGGTTCAGTTAAATCGACCCTAAGATTTTCCTGATGCTTATCCAGTCAAAGGCCTTCTCTGGTTCAGTCAGATCGACCCTAAGATCTCCCTGATGCTTATCCAGTTGAAGATATTTCAAGACCTAGACCGGTTCAGTTAAATCGACCCTAAGATTTTCCTGATGCTTATCCAGTCAAAAACCTTCTCTGGTTCAGTCAGATCGACCCTAAGATCTCCCTGATGCTTATCCAGTTGAAGATATTCCAAGACCTTGTCCGGTTCAGTTAGATCGACCCTAAGATTTTCCTGATTCTTATCCAGTCAAAAACCTTCTCTGGTTCAGTCAGATCGACCCTAAGATCTCCCTGATGCTTATCCAGTTGAAGATATTCCAAGACCTTGTCCGGTTCAGTTAGATCGACCCTAAGATTTTCCTGATTCTTATCCAGTCAAAGGCCTTCTCTGGTTCAGTCAGATCGACCCTAAGATCTCCCTGATGCTTATCCAGTTGAAGATATTTCAAGACCTTGTCCGATTCAGTTAAGTCGACCCTAAGATTTTCCTGATGCTTATCCAGTCAAAGGCCTTCTCTGGTTCAGTCAGATCGACCCTAAAATCTCCCTGATGCTTACCCAGTTGAAGACATTTCAAGACCTAGACCGGTTCAGTTAAATTGACCCTAAGATTTTCCTGATGCTTATCCAGTCAAGGCCTTCTCTGGTTCAGTCAGATCGACCCTAAGATCTCCCTGATGCTTATCCAGTTGAAGATATTTCAAGACCTTGTCTGGTTCAGTTAAGTCGACCCTAAGATTTTCCTGATTCTTACCCAGTCAAAGGCCTCTCTGGTTCAGTCAGATCGACCCTAAGATCTCCCTGATTCTTATCCCAGTAGAAGACACCCAAGATTTTTTCTCAACGAGCGTTGTTGAAGTTAAAATCACCCAGATTGTTCTCAACGAGCGTTGTTGAAGTTAAAGTCGCCCAAGGTTCTCTTACCATTCATGATAAGGTAGTAACCATCCCTGGTTCTTTCATCGCCGTTTGAAGCTCCAGACTCAGCTCCTGTAACCAGTCAGGACACATCTATACCAGGCATCTAAAAATCAGCTCCTGCAACGTGTCAGGTACTCATTTTCTGTTTTGCAGGTATACAGGTTCTCGCCAAGGAATCTCTTACGCAATCAAACATCAAGATGGCATCTATAAGCCCATTCCACCATCACTGCCACTATGTGAGCGCAAATTTCTGGGCACTCTAGTGTCCAATCATCTTCTACCCTCGGATTACGAAAGGCACGTCCGCCAATCTGCATCCTCAGGTCTAAGAAGATTGAACAGGGGCAACTGTTATACCCCAAAATTTGCCCTCCCATATTCTTCAAGAAATTGCCAAGCCAAGTCACAAAATTCCCCAAGGGTTGCACAGTGCAAGGGCCTCCTAAACAGTCAAAATTAGGGTTTTGAGTCTGATCAAGAAAAGGAAGTGTTCAAAGGCTCAATCAAGTCTCATATGCTTACAAACATGGTCAAGCATCCTCATATCAAGTTTCAAGGCATTCAGCTCAAGATTGCACAGTCAAAACCCTAAATTGCACTACAGTCAACTGTAGGGGCAAAATGGTCATTTGGCAGTCAAAAGTTCAAATTTTTGGTCAACATATCATTTTGAAGCCACAAACATCATTTGATCAATGCTTGATCATAATTCTCAAAATTTGGCTCAGAAAATCATCAAGATGCAAGAGTTTCCTTATTTGGACAGCTGAAAAAGTCAACTGAAATTGACCAGGGCATAACTTTCACATGGATTATCAGAAAAATTCCATCCAAAGCTCATTTTGAAGAGAAAGACATTTCCTACAACTCATCTTCATACTTCAAGTCCAAGAAATGCTCTCACAAAAAGTTATCAATTTCAACATTATAGGTCATTTTCAAAAGTCAACAAAAAGGGACTTTAAGTCAAAGGCCATAACTTGAGATTGGAAAATCAAAATGACATGGGACCAAAGGCATTGGTTAAAGGACTCAAAGACCTTTCCAAAATATCCAAGAACATGAGCAAATCTTAAAAATTGAGCAAGTTATGCCTTGTAGAAGTTGGGAAATTTTTGTGAAATGGCAAAAGTCAACTATCCTTGAAACTTCAATTTTTGACAAAAGGGCCCACTTTCTTCCACTTGATTCAGCCTTGTCATGCCACACACGTGTCCCATGATTAATTTCTAGATCAAACATTGATTTTTCTATTTTATTTAATTTTTGATAATTTAATTCATTTTAAATCTTTAAAAATTCAAATAAAATTTAAAAATCAATGGAATAGTGTCATTTGAATTGGAATAGCTTCCATATATCATGTGCCAGCTCACAAACTCATGCTAGGGTTAGGTTGTACACCAAATCTTGGTTTTACTTAAAAAAAGGGAAAGTTTGTTAATGGTGAAAGACCTAAGACTAATTCTCTCATGGGCATGGATCAAGGCCAGCTAATGACCTAATTCCCTTCCCTCATAAGTGCTGAGTCAAAACCTAATGCCCACACACTCTAAGCTGCGCAGAAAGAGCTATTACAAACTTGAAAAAATTGCCATAAAACTAAAATCTGAAATCAGTGTTCTAGGTGGATTGAAGGCCTAATTCCTTTTCCAATAGCTTCCTCAAGGTTCCCAGAAGCGATTCCAATCCCTAACATCAACTCAAACTCCAGGAATTGGTACATAGAACCCTCCTTGTACAGCAAAAAAGTGACAATCGTATTTTCAATTCTAAGCATCCTCATGACATTCTAATTATGGATTCTTGTTCCTTGTGATGTTTTAAAGCTAACCCTTATGTTTAATTTGATTATCATGCTGTATATGGGGTTTTGCCATGCGCGATTTCTAGGGTTTCTCAGAGCTTAAATTTAGGGCTTCTTAAAAGAGGAAAAATTGGACATCCTCAGTACCATGGTTGGATTCAACGTGTAGAGACGAAGAAGAATCACTTATCGCGCTTAATTTATGAATGTTATAGGTCTATTCGCTATTTTCTGTTAGCTAGCCTAAAGGGACGCGTGCAAAACTGTTGCCTAAAGCTTTATGTTACAGGGACGATGAAGAGGATGATGCGTTGTCAAAACGTGATAGGCGGATTCAAACTTTCGCGCGCTGACTCCCACTAATACAGTTTTTCTTTTATATTATTTATTTGATATTATATATTAAACGTGATCAAACTGGCTCAGTGGCAGGTACCTATGCTTGTAGCGTTCAAGACCTGGGTTCGAGCCCCAGGTCTGTGTAACTTTCAATATTATTTTTCCATATTAGTTCCTATGCAGGCACAACATTGTGGATCACCATACGCTCGCCATATCAAGCCAGCCACATGTTTAATGAGTCCAGATCAAGGGCTCAGAATTAAAGAGCACCATGTACCATAGTCAAACACATCACACGCTATGCAAAAAGTCAAACGGATCCAAGCTTAATTGGGCCAGAATGCTAAGGCCAACACCTCACTTTGGGGCCTGAACCCCCCCTGGTTTGCTTTCTCCATATTTTTTCTTATTTTATTTTTAATTGCTATTATATTTTCTTTACTTGTTTTAATTAATTATTTTTTTTTCTTTACAAATTATAAAATACAAAAAATCAGAAAAAGAGAAAAATATAGTATTTATTTTATTTTAATTATTTTCATAAATAAATTAACATGTAAATTAACTTAGTATTAATTTAGGTTGCAACTTTAATTCTTTTCATAAAAATCCAAAAACATAGAATTTAGGTTTAATGAATTTTATTCCTTTTTTAATTTTCCTTTTTTTCATAATAATAATATTACTTATTTTATTTTCATAATTAAATTGTACACAAATTAATTTAGGTTTAATTTAGGTTATATTTTAATACTTTCATAACAAACTTAAAAACCATTAGAATTAGGGTTAGTTAATTTTAATTAATTCCTTTTTTCTATTAAATCTTAAAAAACATAAAAATACCAAAAACATTCTTTTTTTAATTTAATTCTAATTAATTAAATTCATTAACTTTAATTTTTGGCAAAAGGGTCCAACACCCTCGTTCATAATTTATTTAATTCGCACATTTATTTTATTGCTTAAATAATTATGTACCTCTCCCAAAGCGTTGTAACTTTAACATTTCGCACTTTTATTTACTTTGTTTTATTTACTTTCTGTCAAATCGGGTCCGGTTTAATTTTGGCGATGTGGACCCGCGCCATTTGTAATAGCGTTAGATTTACTTTTCCCGCAACTTTTAACTGTTAACAAAAAGCATGAAAGAATGTATGGCCTTAAATAAAATCAAGCGTAGATCACAACAAACATGACAAGACAAATATCAATGAAAACGATACACGAATCGCACACACCACCCCTAGGGTACGCCTCACTGTTGCCTTGCCTCGAAAGGTGATCGTCGAGTAGAGGACGTCTTAGTAAGTCCTCATGATCCGGGAACCTGGCATGAGGGTAGCTTCTAAGGTGTCTTCACATTGCTCCGGTGATCACCATGTCCCTACAAACTCGAATTGACCCGAACACCTCCAACAGTGGTGCTACCTACCTTTCAATGGTGGGATGGCACTACTTTAAAGGACATTTACACAGACGAATTCCTTAGGGTAGGTAGGTTCTCATGGATACTTGCTCTCTTCAAAAACAAATCAAAATCTTTTTCACACCAACACATTTTCAAAAGCTTTCAAAGCAATTTTTTCAAACACTCTGACGTACGAGTCGAACTGAAATTTTTCAAAGAAACTTTTTAAACCCACAATTGAAAAGCAAGCAAACATTTTTGAAAACACATTGAGCAAGTATCTAAGAGCCCATGGATAACCATGGATAGAAAGGGTGCTAACACCTTCCCTTTCTATAACCTACCTCCCGAACCAAGAGCAATCTCTTTAAGGAATTTTTCTGTGCTTTTGTCCTTTCCATTTGGAGAAAATAAAAGACGGTGGCGACTCTTGCTTCCGCGACATTTCGCGAACCAGCGTTAAATAGTCAGTTCCAGATCCACCGATCACAGGCGGCTTGGGCAAAAATGGGCATCCCGGTGGACCAAAAACCCGAAAGGGCGGTTCAGGAAAAAATTAGGGACAAAACAAAAAAAATCTGTACACCCGGCAAGTTGAAAACCCGAAAGGGCGGCTTGGGCAAAAAGGGGTTTCCCGGTGGATCGAAAACCCGAAAGGGAGATTCAGGCAAAAGTTAGGGAATTAAAGCGTATGACTATGTCTCGTCGGATCACTTTAAGGACAATCTCTTCATCAACCAGCTCCAAGCTTCTAATCAATCCAGTCATCGGCAGACGAAACATTGAATGGACAGATGTTCAGAGTTGCGAAGGCTATAACAGAATGGAATCCCATGGAATTGTTTCACATAGCCATCTTTCTTCTGTATAAATTTTTCAATTTTTACGACGGCATCCTCTTACTAGGATGACCGTCTCCTTTGTACAAATATACTTATAGAAAGTTAATACAAATACTTTTCCAAGTACAGAAATTTGCGTTGTCTTCCTTTTCTCTTTTCTTTTGCGCTTATGTTTTACTTGAGAAACGTCCAATGTTTTGTTAAATAGGCATGTGCATTTGAACATAATCATTTCCTTATGAATCAAGAAAGATGATTACTGATAGGTTGAAGGTACAAGTAGATATCTTGATGCCCTTTCAGAAGGAATCCTCAGCAGAGTTAAATTCCAAATTCCCCAGCCAGAGGGCCTTCCAGAACTCGATTCCCCTCAGAGTTAAGTTACGGAATCCCCAGTGGAGCCTTAAAAATCTGGAAGTCCAATCCCCAGTGGAGCTAAGATTTCCTGCCATCAAATCCCCAGCTGAACCAGGCTAGTGAAACTTATCCCCACAGAGGTACCTGCCACCAAACTGAAAATTCTCAGTCATACCTCTCCAGCATGAGTCTGTCAGATTCTGAACTTCCCCAGTAGAGATCTTCAGGAATTCTCATTCCCCGCAAGTCACCAGGGAATGCCAGTTCTCTAGCAGTGACCCTAAGATCCCTCAACGATTGAAGATCTTGTATTCCCCAAGCAGAATAAAGGTTCATTCTTAGTGCCTCACAGGATAATCAGATAGTTCTCCAGTGAAGATCTCCTCAGGACAGGAATCCCCCAGTAGATTGGCATACAACCCAAGCTCCTGATTCTCCAACAGTAGTCAACAAGGATGTCTCATCTTCAGCAATCAAAGATTCTTGCAATCCCCGGCAGCAGTCAAGGATTCACTTTCCCTGGCAGCAGTCAAGATTCTTTATCTCTAGGATTCATCTATCCTCAGCAAGACAGCTCTTCGGCTTACATATGCATTCATCTACATTCATATCATAAACATTGATATAACATATTTTGCATCATACATATCATGCAACATAACTTTGTGTTTTAGCTAACTTTTCACCCTTTTCAGGATAAAATTAAAAGGCTATCATTAACAATTATTCAGATACAGTATGGATACACCCCAGACACGGCGGTCATTCTATTACTCATTCAGAATCTCAAGTCAGATATAGTATGGATACACCTCAGACACGACGGTTATTCTACTACTCATTCGGACTACAACAATCAGATACGGACTAGATATGCTCCAGACACGACAGCCATTCTATCTCTCATTCAGATTCATTTATCCACCTCAAGGTTCAATGCATTCCAAACACGGATACCATTCTGACCCTTACAACAGCAGCTTGATCCTCTCCAGTGCGTTCGCCACAGAAGTCATGCTGTCATTTAGCTAGATCCCAGTTACAGTTTCAGATACACTCCAGACACGGAAGTCATTCTGCTACTCATACAACTTTCAACTTCAGATACAGTCCGGATACGCTCCAAACATGGTTGCCATTCTGTCACTCATTCAGAATTTGTCCCCAGCACGCAGGTGCTCCATACAGATGTTTCGCTATTACCCAGATACAATACATATACACTCCAGACACGGCAGTCATTCTGATATTCGTTCTACACTTCAAACACAGTTACAACTCAGATACGCCCCAGACACGGAGGCCATTCTTCTGCTCATACAAACTCAGTCCTTAGATGCAGTTCAAGTACATTCCAGACACGGATACCCTTTTGATCCTCATTCTTCAGACCCGTCACACTACAGTTCAACAAACCTTCCAGATGGCATCTTTAAGCCCATCTCCGACAAGGTTCTGTCACCCTTCAGATGGCATCTCTAAGCCCATCTCTAAATGGCATCTCTAAGCCCATTCCTATATCCATTGTTCTGATGAGTGCAAATTTAAGGGCACTCTAGTGTCCAATCTCCTTTTACCTTCGAGACGCGAAAGGCAAACCTGCCAATCTAACTCTTCAGGTGCAAGAAGATTGAACAGGGGCAACTGTTGTACCCCAAAATTTGCCCTCCCATTTCCTCAACATTTTCTCATCACAATACCCTTAGAGCTCAAGATCCAGTTAGGGTTTCCTCTGCTCAAGACTCCTCCTTGCATTGTTGACCCAAATTAGGGTTTGTGTTTGCACAAAGATGTTTTGACCTAAATTGCCTAAGATGACTTTCATGCTTCATTTTGGACTCACAAGTTTATCCATACCAAGTTTCAAGTCTTGATTCCAAACTTTGCCCAGTCAATTGGACAGTTGACCTAGAAATCAACTGTATTGGGGAAAAAGTCAACTGTGGTCAATTGACAGCCAAACCCCATGAAATTTGACCCACATCAACATTATGAACTCATTTGAACCATTTGGTCAAGTTTGGATCACAATTCCACAAGAAATTTGATCAGATCACCAAAAGGGCAAAATGGTCATTTTTAGGGTTTTGACTGCACAAAGGCAATTTTTGACTGTTTGACCTAGCCAATGGCAAACCAAGCTCATATATGGACTCAAGGACCCCATGGAATTGTCTTGACATGTTCAACAAATTCAAAAGATCCCAAATGCACAAGATTGACAGATGAATTTTCCAGTCAATTGATCAATTTTTGACTGTATACTGAAAAGTCAAACTTTGACTTTTTGGTCAAAATCAAGTGTCAAGATTCATTTTTCATCAAAACATGCCAAATTATGAAACTTGTTCACCAAGAAATTAAAAATCACAAATTAGGGTTTGAAATGAAGAATTTTCATAACTTAGAAATTTTCTAAGTTATGAAAATCCCTAATTTTTTCCTAACTTTGTCCCATTTTTTCATCAAGATGCATTTGGATTTAAGGAAAAGTCAAAACATTAAAGTTGTAGTCCATTTCAAAATCTACAACTTTGATTCACAAAGTTTCCTCAAAAGAAGCTTGTAGCTCAAGTTATGATTTTTGGAACAAGGGTGCAAAACATTCTTAACTTAGAGAAATTTTGACCTATTTTAGGCAGGATTTTTGCCTAACTTCATGGTTACTTTTCACATGCTTTCACTTGGAATTTCAATTTGCATTAAAAATATGGATTGTAGTACACATTCCAAGCTTTCCAAAATGTCCAAGAACTCATCAAACAACCTCATGGTTAGGGAGAATCGAATTTGGCAATATGGGAAAAACTCACTTTGTTCATGACCAATTTACATGTCCATAACCTTGCATTTTTTAAACTCAGCATGTTCTAAGATGAATTACAGGTCCTTTATCTCATTCACACTCATAAATTTAATGCAAACCCCTTGTGTTCAAGCCTTACATTATGTGTTTAAGCATTGCATACAAGATTAAGCTATAATTAGAAAAAGCAATATATCCATTTTTGAAAAGTGGAACTTTATGTCAAGTTTGAAAATCAAGAAGTACAAGGCCATATCTTTGGGCACAAGTTCAGAAGCATATCACACTGATCAAGGGGGATGTTTGCAGCACATTAGAGGGGCCTGTACAAGTCTAGAGAACCAAGTTGATTTTTCTGGCTTAAGTGTGAAGTAACTTGGCATAACCAACACCAACTCTCATTTCAGCCAACACAAGCTTAAGCAAAGTTGTTGTACACCTTCCAAACATCAGACCTAAGCTAGAGCACGAGCCAAATACCTTCCAAACATCATCAAACCTCAAAACACCCTCCCACTGCAGAAAACAGAGTAACCTCTGCAGTTGGACTTCCATAAGCCAATCCATTCGTGCATTCTTGCTAAGTCCAGTTCATACACATTCCATACCATATATGCAAGCTATCCCAAGCATTGGACACGTCCTGTAACACCTCTAACCAACATCACCATTTTCATTTTTTCTGTTTTACAGGTTGATTGCCATAGCTTGATCCAGTTGTTTCCAAAGCAAGTTAAAGGTTGGAATAGCATCCCTGAACTTCAAGCAAGCTGTACCAATCCTCATTTTGCCCTGAAGGTGCCTCCATTATCAGACACGACCCAAGCTGAATAGGTAAGTTCATGGACTTCTATCTCTCAATATAGGAAGAGTTAGCTCTAAGTTTGTGAATGAAAAATGTTCTATTCATGCCCCTGAAGCTATGCATATCTTTACTTTCCATTTATGTTGCATATGCTGAGAGAATTTGAGACCTGAACATTGACAAAAACTTAGGTTAAGAATTAGGGATGGAGAAATTCTCCCTCATTTCTGAGAGTTAGGTTAAGTTTTTTATATGTATGGAATCGTGGCTTGATGCTTAAGATTTTTCATGTTGTGAGTTTGTGCTAAAAGTCCAAGAATCTTGAGATAGCAGAGGCGCGTGTTTTGTACAAAGAAGCTGGAGGTTGAAGAAGACAAAGTCTTGGGCTGGGCCTGAGATTTGTTTTTCCTTTTCACATCCCTGCATTTCACATGCACCCCCCTGGCCCATTTTGAGTTTTACTTGTCATTTTCCATTTTTTCCTTTTGATTTTGTTTCCATATTTTTATTTAAGTATGAAAAAATATTAAAATTATTTTTCCCACATTTTTTGCATTTATTTTGATATTTATTAGGCTTTATTTAGTTTTGTATATAAATAAACCTAAATATACTATTATTTTAAAATACAAAAAAACAATACAAACATGTTTTATTTCTGATTTTTATTTTATATTATCTCTTGAAAACATTTTACATAAAATATACTTTTTTTTTATAATATTAAATATTTTATTTTTGTACATATAATATATATTTAATAAATAATGTAAATACTTATATATTTATTAATATATTTAGGGAAAATATAAAGAAATAATACATTTTATTTTTATTAATATTTTGACCTCAAAAATACTTTTTTACAATATACCTTCTTTTATTTACTTTTTGTACATAATTAATAAATATTGCATATGTTATATAATAAATACCTTTTATTCATAAAATTAGGGTTTTCCCCTAAATGCATAAAAATACCAAGAATTAATTAATTTTATTTTTTTGTTTATTTGACACATAAAAAATACTTTTTTTCATACATATAAAAAACCATTTTTTGCATCTTGCACATTTATTATATTTTCATTTTTATTTAATTATTGTGTATTAAATAATTTGTATAATTCAATTTGGATGTAATAGTTTAGGTTTAATTTCTTGCTAAAATATCCCCATTTGAACATTTGTACCCCCCATCCCATATATTGTGTTGTAATAACTTAGGACCTTTTATTTTTCGCATTTAAAAGCTTTCTAATTATACCATGTTAGAACTAGGGTTTTGTATGCAAAATTAACCAAAAATAGTTTGACCTAATTTCAAGATAAACAAGCATGAAAATGGACAACACTAATCACACTTGCACCCCTAGGGTACTCCACTTGTTGCCTTCAAAAATGGGCCATATTGCATGTTGGGTATCTTTGGAAAAAACAAAACAATCAAATGATCATAGTCCCTCGATGACGCTTTCGAAAGTTGCCTAAAAAATGATCAAGTCCCTAAAGAAAAAATTGCCCAAAGATATTTGGCACCATTGCAATCATGGTCTAAACGATGACCCGCGCCCGTCCCGTTAACATCCTAACACAAGATTGTCCACCAAATACAATGGTGGAACAAAATTGTTAAAAGGGTTAAAACATAGCAAAGATCTTTGAGAAATTTAGGGTAGATAGCTCTTGGTTACTTGCCAACTTGCAAAACAAAAACCCTTGCCTATTTTTCAAAACCACACTCCACAACACATTTTCAAAACAATTTCCAAAAACATTGAAAATTTTTTCAAAGGACATACACCTTTGTATACATCCCAACATGGATCATTACAAAGGTTGCCACCACATTGGTCTCTTTTCGAAACACTTTCAAACACACACACAAAAGCACCATTTCAAACAATTGAAAGCACCATTTCAAACAATTGAAAATCAAGGCAAGTTGATCTAAGCAAGTAACTAAGAGCCCATGGATAACCATGGATAGAAAGGGTGCTAATACATTCCCTTTCTATAATCTACTCCCCGAACCCAAGAAAATATCTCAAAGGTTTTTGCTGTGCTTTTTAACCTTTCCTTAGGATAAAATAAAAAGTCGGTGGCGACTCTTGCTCAACCGAAACATTTGCGAAAACAAACGCAAAACCCAAGTCAGTTCTCCCACCGTATCACACATATCATATACAACATAATCTCATTTATTTTGAGAACATCATCTCACCCCGCATTTCATGCATCGCATATAACTAACCCTGATATCTTTTCAGGAAAAGACGATTAGCTTCAACGAATCCAGCAATTATACAGATCACATCTACAGACAAATAATGGAAACTCAGTTCCTAAAATCAAACGGGTCAATTAATCTACACTATCACTTCGAAGTAACCTTACCCAGGTTCCTCCTAAAGTTTTACACAAACTTATCTCAAAGTAACCTTAACATGTTTCCTCCTGAAGTTTTAAATGAACTTATCCCAAAGTAACCTTACCCAGGTTCCTCCTGAAGTTTTACACGAACTCATCCCAAAGTAACCTTACCCCAGTTCATTCTGAAGTTTTACACGAACTTATCAAAAAGTAACCTTACCCAGGTTCCTCCTGAAGTTTTACACGAACTTATCCCAAAGTAACCTTACCCAGGTTCCTTCTGAAGTTTTACACAGACTTAGCCCAAAGTAACCTTACCCAGGTTCCTGCTGCAGTTTTACCCAAAATCCTCACGAAACAACCTTACACAGGTTCCTTCTCACAACCCTACTATCCAGGCTTTCATATCGAAGTAACTCTACTATCCACGTTCCTTCTCACAGCCCAACTATCTAGGATTTCATATCGAAGTAACCCTACTATCCAGATTCCTTCTTACAGCCCTACTATCCAGGCTTTCATTTTGAAGCAACCCTACTATCCAGGTTCCTTCTTACAACTCTACTATCCAGGCTTCTATATCGAAGTAACCCTACTATCTAGGTTCCTTCTCACATCCCTACTATCCAGTCTTTCATATCGAAGTAACCCTACTATCCAGGTTCCTTCTCACAGCCCTACTATCCAGGCTTTCATTTCGAAGCAACCCTACTATCCAGGTTCCTTCTCACAACCCTACTATCCAGGCTTTCATATCGAAGTAACCCTACTATCCAGGTTCCTTCTCACAGCCCTACTATCTAGGCTTTCATATCGAAGTAACCCTACTATCCAGGTACCTTCTCTAAGCCCTACTATCCAGGCTTTCATATCGAAGTAACCCTACTACCCAGGTTCCTTCTCACAACCCTACTATCCAGGCTTTCATATCGAAGTAACCCTACTACCCAGGTTCCTTCTCACAGCCCTACTATCCAGGCTTTCATCTCGAAGTAACCCTACTATCCAGGTTCCTTCTCACAGCCCTAATATCTAGGCTTTCATATCGAAGTAACCCTACTATCCAGGTTCCTTCTCACAGCCCTACTATCCAGGCTTTCATATCGAAGTAACCCTACTATCCAGGTTCCTTCTCACAACCCTACTATCCAGGCTTTTATATCGAAGTAACCCTACTATCCAGGTTCCTTCTCACAGCCCTACTATCCAGGCTTTCATATCGAAGTAACCCTACTATCCAGGTTCCTTCTCACATCCCTACTATCCAGGTTCCTTCTCATAACCTTACTATCTAGGTTCCTTCCCTCTTATCTCCAGACGCCAGTCCACAACAATGTAAGACCTGGATCTAATCAAACACGATTGGTTTCGCATTTCCCCAGTAGAACAACGGACAACTGAAGCTCCTAAAATTCCATTTCTCCCAAGAAAGGTACCAACATTCCTCAGCAAATTCCTCATCAACAATAGTAACAAGAACTCTCATTGAAGGAATGTCTCGGGAAATCAACACTCTATAGATGGCATCTTTAAGCCCATCTCCGACAATTCTCTGTCACATCCAGGATGGTATCTTTAAGCCTATCTCTGGAAATCTTATATCATCAACCTCCAAATGGCATCTGTAAGCCCATTCCCGATGTCACAAGTCGAGTGCCACTTCATGCGAGTGCAAAATTCTGGGCACTTTAGTGTTCAATCATCTTCCACCTTCAGATTACGAAAGACAGACAAGCCAATCTATATCCGTAGGTTTAAGAGGATTGAACAGGGGAAGCTGTTGTACCCCAAAATTTGCCCTCTCATTTTACTCAATACATGTCCATTAAGATTCTCAATTTGCTCAAACTTGCCCAAGAGTTGACCAGACAAACTCTCTCCTAAGGCATTGTACCTCAAATTAGGGTTTCTATTTTCATCAATATGGGTGAACCACAAAGGCCTAATATTCTCTCCATGGTCTTAATATGTTCTCAAGACCCTACATGTCAAGTTTCATGCCTTGCACAAGAAGTTTGCTCAGTCAACTACTCAGATGCTTGAGAATCGACTGTATTAGGTCAAAAGTCAACTGTGACCCACATACAGTCAAAATTCAAGATTTTTGGTCAACATTAACATTTTGAAGTGACTTTCATAATTTTATCAAGGGTTGGCCATGATTCCCCAAGGAATGCTCCAAATTCATCAAAACCCAAAAGTTGCTAAATTAGGGTTTCTTAGTAAAAGTCAACCCAACTTTGACCAAACATAACTTCTTCATGCTTTATCAGAAATTTTCCATCCAAAGCTCATTTTGAAGAGGATGCAATTCCCTATAATTCATCTTCATCCCACAATTTAAAATATGCACTCATCAAAATATATGCTTTTTCACATTATAGGTCCTTTTGAAAAGTCAACAAAAACACCTTTTGGGTCAAAGCTTCATACATGAACATAGAAGATCCAATTGAGATAAAACCAAAAGGGTTGTTTAGGAGATATCCTAAGATTTCTAAAAAGTCTAAGAACACCCTCCTAGGGTCAAAATTTAGAGAGTTGTGCATTGCAAAGTTGGCAATTTTTGGAAAATTGTCAAAAGTCAACATTGATCAAATTTGCATTTTTTCCAAAGGGGCCCATGTTTTCTTGTTTGAAACATGTTTCTAATAGGACCCACGACCCATGAGATTTTCCACCTACTATTTTATTATTTTTTATCATTTATTTTGATTTTTTATTCATTTAAATCAAAATAAATCAAATTAAATTGTAAAATAATAAAAGCAAATCAAATCTTGGGATTTTTGTGCACATTTTGAGTCCATGTACAGCTAACATGCCAGCCAATTCGTGCAAAGTGGATTTGGATTAAAAAAGATTGGATTGAAGCTTGTTTTAGAAATATATCATACAAGATCAAATCAAATCCAATTTCCATTATTTCTCAAGATTCATGCCAATTTTATTGACCTAATTCAGTCTACTATAAGTGCATAACAATTGCAGATTAAAAGAGAAGGTTTTGCAGTTGTGGGGAGAAAGAATAAAAACTCAAAAATTGGATAAAAAGTGTACATTTGATTTCTGCCCTAGAGGACGATTCCAGGCCATTCAAAGACCCGAATCACTTCCTGGCCATCTCCTGAATCCAACAACATTATTTGCAGCCTTCAAAACATCAAGAACCATCACCTAGACACATCACAGCTTGCATCCCAAACTCAAATTTGATTTCTATGTTTTACGCATTATAAATCCATTCCATTCATATATTCTTGTTCATAATTGTGTTTGTAAGCTTTCTATTTCCTTTAATTGTATTAATAGTACAAGAATCAATACTTACCATTGTTAGGGTTTGAGGTCACGATTTGGGGATTTCTGGTACAAGTTAAATTAGGAAAAAAGACGGGCACCATGGTGTTCACGAGATCACCACGAATGGATCTATGTAACTAGAAATCATTTATCATGCGTATTGTGCATTTTGGAAATTTGCAGGGGCTATAGCTACAAACTTGCATCTGTAGGTAAAAGTCTTTTCCCCTAAAACGATGGTTGCAGCGAAGAAGATGATGCGTGGTAGCCCATGACTGGATGATTTGAATATCGCACACTTTTCTAGCATAGTTATTTGTTTTAGCTTTTCTTTTATTTATTCATTATATATACAAGTTGACAAGCTAGCGCAGACGGTTGAGGAGCGTGCCTTTGATGTACACGTCCTAGGTTCAATCCCAGGCGTGTGCATTTTATTATTTTCTTCATATTTCTCTGCAGATTCCATGCAATGCTCTCTCACACGCCTACCATGTGTCATCAGCATCCAACCACTTGATCAACATAGCATTAAATCCAATGCGTCTCAGCCTGAAGGACTATGATGCACCTCAAGTCAATGATGCATAGGATCCAACGTGGTTGACTGGGCTCAGCATTATTGGGATTGGAAATTCAGATTCTCACCCCCTATTCAGCAATGCAAACAGGCCCAAATCTTTATTTTCTTTCTCTATTTATTTTCTTTAATTATTTTCCTTTTCTTTTTAATTAACACAAAATTAATTGTTTTTTTAACAAATCAAAATCACAAAAATCTTTTTTTTAATAAATATTTTTAATTAATTAGTTTAATTAATTTAGGGTAATTTAATCTTCTTTTTATAATTAAAAATAATTAGAATTAAGATTTTAGTTGTACATAATTTAATTAACTTTCTTTAAAAATACATCAAAAATCATTTTTTCTCATAAATATCTATTCCTTTAATTAATTTAATTTAATTAGAAAATTAGGTTAATTTAATTTCTTTCATAATTTAAAAATAATTAGAAATTAGGTTTAATTGATTTGTAATTTAAATGTTTTCTCAAATAAAAATCCACAAAAACACTTTTTCTCTCAATTAGGGTTTTAGGTTATTTCAATCGTCCTCACATTTAATTTGTCGCGCGCTTGTTAATTATTTGTCCATTATTTTGTAACTGCCGATGGTTTGTAATAGTTAAATTAGGGTTTTATTTCTTGATTTAATCCCCGACTCTTTGGTTATGTAATTAATCCCTATTCCCGAAGCCTTGTAATAGCTAGGTTTACTTTCTCGCATTTTTAATTCCTGCAAATATTTAACTGTCTAGATGTATGCTAATAGGATTGTATGGCAAGAATGTCTGGAAAATTAAAATGGTAGATCACCTAATGTGCGAAGATTAAATAACTGAAACAAATCATATGCACATATTCACTCCTAGGGTTTACCTCACTTCTATTGCCTTCGGTAAACAATCATTAAGCATAGGAGATTTTTGTGGTTGCCCTCCAATCTAAAAAGATCAAATTGTCCCATCTGAATGTTTCCTCAGAAATGTTATCTCGGAAATGTTGCCTCAGAAGGATCTTAAGACTCTAGGGTCACTACTAAAGTTTTCTAACTATTGCTTTAGTGATTGTACTTATCCCTTTCGAATGTCCCTTACAACTCCAACGATGGTGCTACCCAATCCTTAATAGTAGGATAGCGCTGTCTAAAGGAAATAGAACGAACAATCTTTTTTCGAGTAGGTAGAATATTAAGTACTTGCTCAATGAAAACTTTTCACACAAACACCTTTCAAAACAAATTTTCAAAACAAACTTTGTCACATCCTTGAGGACTGATACAAGAGTTATCACGAAGTAAAACATTTTTAAGACAAAGACACACAAGCAATTTGGAAAAATGAGCAAGTACCTAAGAGCCCGTAGATAACTACAGATAGAAAGGGTCCTAACATCTTCCCTTTCTATAATCTACCCCCCGTACTCAGAATATCTCGAAAAAAGGTTTTTTCTATTCTTTTTCCTTTTCCATGATTGGATGAAATAAAAGTCGGTGGCGACTCTTGCTTACCGCGACATTTTGCAAATAAAAAATGCAAAATGCAAACCAGTAAAAACAGTCAGTTCCGCCACCGTATCACAGAACTGGCGACTCTGCTGGGGACTTAATAAGTGGGGTATACCTTAGGATCTAGGTCATTAAATTGCTTCTCTTGATTTGTCTTGATTGCTTTACTTTTGAGGGTTTGTTTTGGGTTACTATAGATCCTACACCCAGATCTGGGGGCACTCATTAGGTAAACAACAATAGATCATGGAGATTGTATGGTGTATGCCGTTATGGTTTAAGCGATGGCTGTGTTGGTGTGGCACTTTGGTTGGTACCAGTATCCTTCTTGGGGAAACGAGGAGAATACGGGGCCGCCGCGTGGTGTCGTGAAGCACTAACGGACCTTAGAACCTTAGTTGAACAAACTTGGACATTAGAAAGTAGTGAGATTGCCGGCCTCGGTGTAGAGCTGAGGATTGGTTGATACTCGATGCTACACTCATTGAGATCAGACTTTCGGGATATTTTGACTACAAGAAAAGATAGATTAAGCTGAAACAATGACCAAAAAAGGATGGTCAGTGATATTGAGATCCTCTAGAACCCGGTTACTTTTTAAGACAGGTTTGAAACCAACTAAACTTCAAGAGGGTACTACCTTTAACCTCATGCAGGCCTTATACCTAAGGACTTGGTGTGACTTAACTGTGTTTGTTATACCTGTGTTTGTTATACCTGTGGTTTATCATAACATCATGCATCATAACATGGCATCCATTCTTATTGCACTAACCATTTCAAAGACCAAGGGAGTTTATCTTTGTTCTGTTTTGCAGATCATGGCTTCCGTTCGTAGAAACACTATCCGAATCAGCTTTGTGAAGATACCTTCCCAACTCAAAGAGCTAGCATCAAGGGTTTCTGAAACTTCTGTGTTCACTAAGAGACATGGTCAACTTCTCAACCTAGTTACTTCAAACTTTGATGAAAAGATGATGAGTATACTTTTTCAGTTCTTCGATCCCAAGCACCACTGCTCCACCTTTCCAGACTATCAGTTGGTACCTACCTTGAAAGAATTCTCTCAGCTGTTGGATATACCCATTCTTGAACAATTTCCCTTCACAGGTCTAGAAGAAGTTCCTAAGTTGGAAGTCATTTCCTCAGCTTTGCATCTGACACGGGCCGACGTGGTATCCAATTGGGAAACTAGAAGAGGAGTCAAGGGTTTTCTAGATAAGTTTCTGATAGACAAGGCCCAGTTGTTTTGGGGTGATATAGATTTTCAAGATTTTGAGGAGGTCTTGGCTCTTCTAATCTATGGGTTAGTCCTATTCCCTAATCCAGACTCATTCATAGATGTGAATGCTATCAAGGTTTTTCTCTCCTGCAATCCTGTGCCTACCTTACTCGGAGATATTTTGCACACTCTCCATACTTGTACCATGAAGAGAAGAGGGATTCTCATGTACTACATGCCATTGTTGTTGAGGTGGTTTATTTCTCACCTCCCTAAGTCCATACTGAAGAATGAAGAAGTTCTGGGTTGGTCACAAAGGATAATGTCACTCGCTCATACGAACATTCTTTGGTGTCCTCGATCTAAGGAAAATATTGTTATTATTGACCGCTGCAGGGAGTACCCTAATATCCCGTTACTTGGTATCAGAGGAGGTATAACCTACAACCCCTGTTTAGCTCTGCGACAATTTGGTCACACTCGAAGGGGTGGCCCCCATGAGTTGCTTATCGAGGGCATTGTATTCAACTATGAGGATGATGTTAAAGAGTATCGCCGAAGGTTCATACGAGCTTGGGGAATGGTAAACAGATCTGGCGTCAGAGCTTTGGGGCCAAAGACTTCCATTCCTATGGAACCTTACCTCCAATGGGTACGAACTCGGGCCCAAAAGCTTATGATGCCCTATGTGGCCTTTTTACCAGTGATTATGGAACCCACTACTGAAGAAGGCATTCCTTACATGATTCTCTATCCTTACATGCCCACTGATATTGGGGAATTACAAAGGTCTTGGATTCAGTTGATGAACGAACGTGATACTTACAGGGATCAATTCCATGCTCAAAAGAGGAAGGTTTTAGAGCTCACAAAGCAACTCCATGAAGAAAAATGGCTCAATGACTATCTCGACACAAAGAGGAAGCATCCATGGGAATTTTGATGTCTTTTATAGTTTTAGATTTATTATTAATTGTAACACCTAAAAGGCATTTGAATTTCAAATTCAGCTAATAAAGTTTTTGTTTATTTTGGTTTGCAAATTTAAATTTCCCGAAGTCTTTGAAATCATTTGCATATGCATCCCATTATCATACACATCATTGCAGGTACCATTACATGTTTCTCATCTTCTTCGCTGTTTATTTCAGCAGAAATGTCTTCCGAACAAAGCATTAAGGACCTGCGGGCACAGAACGCCCAGTTCCAACAAATGTTTATAAGTATGGAAGAAGGGCAGGAGGATCTGAAAGCCCTTATCATAAAAGAAAAGAAGAAAAAGAAGAAGGCTGCTAGTATTCTGAATATGGGCAAAAGGTTTGGAGAGCCGTTGAAGCGACAAGTCGATCTGACCTCTTCATCTAAGGAAGGGGAGAATCAGGAAGAAGAGAAAGACCCCAGTCCTGCAGTGTCTGACAATGATACCGATTACAATGATGAGCAATATCCTCCTGCTGAGGATAGATACAAACAGTTGGAAGATCGTCTGAGTGCCATGGAAGTGTAGAGGATACCTGGACTGGATTTCGATGAATTGGGATTGGTGTCGGGAGTAGTCATCCCGCAGAAGTTAAAAGCTCCAGTTTTCGCTGAGTATGATGGGGTGTCCTGCCCTAAACTCCATCTCCGCTCTTATGTCAGAAAGATTCATCCCCACACCGCTGATAGAAATGTGTGGGTTCATTTCTTTCAAGATAGCCTGTCAGGGACTCAGCTTGATTGGTTCTACCAATTGGATGGAGCCAATGTCCGAAACCGGGAAGATCTGGCTGCTGCTTTTTACAAGCAATAACAATATAATGCCGACCTTGCTCCTACGCATACTCAACTCCAGAGTATGTCCATGGGTGCAAATGAAGGCTTTAAGGACTATGCACAAAAATGGAGAGACTTGGATGGGAGAGTTAACCCCCATTGTCTGATAGGGAGCTGGTTGATATGTTTATGGGGACGCTATTTGGTCCATTTTCAATCATTTGATCGGCAACTCATCAGCTGGTTTCACCAAACTGATTGTAACTGGAGAAAGAGTAGAAGTTGGGATTCGAAGTGGCAAGATACAGAAAGATGCCTCGTCAAGCTCAGTAAAGAAGCCATTTGCTGGTAAGAAGGAAGCCAGTGTCGTCTATAGCCCGAGGGGCCAAAATAAGGCTGAACATCATCAGACAGTAAGTGTCGTGATGATACCTAGACCTGCAATTGCTCCACAATGCAATAATCAGCAAAGGGTGGAAAGACCACAATGGAAGTTTACCCGCATCAACATGAAATTGGCTGAAGTTCTACCTCATCTGATGAGATCCAACTTGGAAACTTTGAGAGAGGCTCCCAAGAATCCAAATACTACATCTCCCCGATATAATCCGAATGCCCGGTGTGCTTATCATTCTGAGAGTCCTGGCCACGATACAAATTATTGCTAGACTCTGAGGAATAAAATACAAGACTTGATTGAAGCCAAGGTAATAGATTTTGATGCTCCGGAGAAGCCCAACGTCATAACTGCTCCCATGCCTAAAATTGGTCGTGGAGTTAATGTTGTTGATACTGATTTATTTGTTACCTCTGTTGATGAAGTTTCTACTCCTCTCATGACTGTCAAGAAGAATTTGTTGTTGGCCGGTTTATTTCCGCGTTGTGGTGAAGGTTGCCACATGTGTTCGTTTCTACCTTCTGGTTGCCGTTTGCTGAAGTCTGGTATTTAGCGCCTGATGGATAGCAGAGAGATAGATTTTGTTCAAGAAAACTATGATTCCTGTTGTTCCAATTGAAGACGCCACCATTATAACCATTTCCGCCAATCCTTCCAAGGTTTCCTAGAGAAGACTTGTTAGGATTACATCTGCTCCAAGAATTGCTCCGCTGATAATCACTGTTCCTGGTCCTGTCCCATATGTCTCAGACAAAGCTGTCTGTTGTACCCCAAAATTTTCCCTCCCATGTTTGCCAATACATTTCAAGTGAGGTCTTCAAATTGCTCAAGGAAGTCCAAGAGTTGACCAGACAAGCTCTCTCCTAAGACAGTCTACCTCAAATTAGGGTTTCATTTTGCATCAAGATGTTTGAGTCCAAAGGATCCCAAATTCTCACCATTGTCCTAATATGTTATCAAGATCATCCATGTCAATTTTTAAGCCTTGCAGAGGAAGTTTGCTCAGTCAATTGCTCAAAAGCCTAAAAATCGACTGTGCTAGGACAAAAGTCAACTGTGGCCCACATACAGTCAAACTTCAAGATTTTTGGTCAACATCCTCATTTTGAAGTATTATTCATCATTTTATCAAGGGTTGATCATTATTCCTCAAGGATTGCTCACAATCCATCAAAACCCAAAAGTTGCTAAATTAGGGTTTTGTAGGAAAAGTCAACTCAACTTTGACCAAGCATAACTTTCTCATACTTTATAAAAAATGACCCATCCAAAGCTCATTTTGAAGAGGATGTAATTCCCTACAATTCATCTTCATCTCCCAAGTTAAAAATATGCACTCACAAGAAGATATGAATTTGGACATTATAGGTCATTTTGAAAAGTCAACAAAAACACCTTTTGGGTCAAAGCTTCATATATGAACATGGAAGACTCAATTGATGTGAGACCGAAAGGGTTGCTTAGAGGACATCTTACTATTTCTAAAAAGTCAAAGAACACATCTCTAGGGTCAAAATTGAGGGAGTTGTGCATTGGTAAAGTTGACCCTTTTTGCAAAATTGCCAAAAGTCAAAAGTGTCCAAAATTGCATTTTTTGCTAAATGGGCCCAACTTTTTATGCTTGCACTGAGTTTATAATGTGACCCAAGACCCATGAGCCTTTCCACTTGTCATTCTTTTATTTTTGTCATTTATTTTGATTTTATTTCATTTAAATCAAATAAAATCAAAATAAAATAGTAAAAATATCAAAAGCTAATTAAATCTTGAGATTTTATGCATGATTAGGTCCATTACATAGCTGGAGACAAGATCAAATCGTGCAAGGCTCATATGGATACAAAAAGATTGCATTTTGCTTGATTTGGAAATATTTTGCACAAGGATCAAATCATGAATCAATAATCATAATTGGGGAAGATTTGAAACAAATGGCAACCCTAATTCATTCTTGGATACACAAGGAACAAGTTCAGATCAAAGACAAAGAGGTTGGAGGCGTGCAAAGAAGAGAATGAGTTTCAAAAAATTCAAGAAAATTTACAAACTGATTTCCAAGTTCCAGGCCCTCTCAAGCCATTCTAACTATCCTAATCGTTTGCTGGATATCCCTGGATCAAGTTGCAATCACTAGCAAGCTTCCCTACACTCAAAATTACGCTGTAAGAGTCATATGGTTATTCTCTTTTATTGAATTCGAATACATTAATTTAAACATATTTAGCATGTTTGATTGATATATTCATGATCCTTGAGTTATTTGCAAGCTAATGGTTACATTTAATTGCGTTTTCACTGACTGAATATGAAAGTGCCATGGTTAGGGTTCATGCTCCATTTTTATAGATTTTGCATACAAGAACAATTGGCCATTAATAATGGTATCATGATGCTCGTGAGGTTGCAACGAGTTGATTGGTACCATTGGTTGTCATTTATCATTCTTGTATGAGATTTTGGAGAAGCACATGGTTGTACCTACACTCAGATGTCCGTAGGTAAAAGTTTCCAGGGCTAACACGACGGTGGGAGGAAGAAGAAAGTAACGTGGCACTCCCTGACTTGCCAATTCAAATTTCGCGCGTTTTAAATATAACTTTTTTACTTTTGTCATATTATATTTGTTATTGATCTTATGTACAACTAACACAACCAGCTCAGCTGGCAAGCGCGCAGTGGGGGAAGGCTCAAGGACCTGGGTTTGATCCCCAGGTCCCAAAATTGTTTCATATTATTTTGCTTTGCATAATCAGGTGCACAAGTGTCCCTTGCATCCAACATACATCATCAGCATCCAACCATCAGATTATCAACATGCCAGAATCCAAGGCCTTCCCATGAGGGTCCACCATGTGCATAGGTCAAGCGTACACACAGGATCTGAAAAAGTCAATGGAGGCCTAAGCTTGTTGGGCTTGAATTTGCAAACAGCACCCCCCTTCTTGCTAGGAAACCAGGCCCATTCTTTTTTCTTTTCTCTTTATTTTCTTTATTTAATTTAATTTACTTAATTTAGTTTTAACCAAAATTAATTTATTTTTCACAAAAAAATCATAAAATCAAGTTTCACAAAATTTAGAATTAGGTTTTTATTTTATCAAATTTAATTTAATGTTAGTTTAATTTAATTTAGGTTAATTCTAACTTTTTGTATATAATTAAAATCAATTAGAAAATTAGGGTTAACTTTTGATTTAATTTTATTTCTTTTCTCAAAACAAAAAATGCAAAAAATATTTTAACTTAATTATTCTTCTTAACTTAAATTAATTAGTAATTAGGGTTTTATTTATTCAATTAAACTCTATTTTTCTCAAATAATACAAAAATGACAAAAAAATGATTTTTATTCAAATTACGATTAGGTAGTTGGGGTCAAAACCCTAAATCTCTCGTTTTCGATTCATCGCGCGCGTTTATTATTTTTGCAATACTAATGTAACTGCTCACGGTATGTAATAGTTTAAATTAAGATTTTCTTTTTTTATCGTTTTTACGGGTTTTTTGGCTATGTAATTAATCCCTACCCCGAAGCCTTGTAATAACATAGGTTTTTATTTCTCGCATTTTAATTCTCGCAAATATTAACTGTTTAGATGTATGTTAATAGGATTGTATGGCAAGATCGCATGATAATTTAAAATGGCTAGAAAACCCTAATGTGCAAAGATAATAACTGAAATCAAATCACTCGCACATGCGCACTCTTAGGGTATACTCTCACTTCGGCTGCCTTCGGTAAACGATAAATAAGTATAGGGTATCTTAGTGGTTTCCCTCTTGTCTAAACAAAAGATCAAACGTTTCCTCGGAAAGGTTGTCTCGGAAACGTCGCCTAAAAAATGTTGCCTCGAATATGATCTTAAGACTTTAGGGTTATTACTAAGACGTCCTAACATTGCTTTAGTGATCGTACGTCCCTTACGAATTGACCCTTACAACTCCAACAACGGTGCTTCCTATTTCTCAATAGTAGGATAGCGTTGTCTAAAGGAAACAAGAACATAAACAATATTTTTTTGAGTAGGTAGATGCTAGTAGGTACTTGCTCAAAATCAAACTTTTCACACCAAACACTTTTCAAACAAAGTTTTCAAAAACAACTTCATAACACTCTTGAGGACATAAACAAGGGTTAAAGCGAAGTAAAAAACTTTTCAAAACAAACACGCAAGAAATTTTAAAAGATGAGTAAGTACCTAAGAGCCCGTGGAAAACCACAGATAGAAAGGGTGCTAACACCTTCCCTTTCTATAACCTACCCCCCGTACTCAAAATCTCGAAAAAGGAATTTTTCTGTGCTTTTTTCCTTTCTGTTGGATAAAATAAAAGTCGGCGGCGACTCTTGCTTACCGCGACATTTTTTAAACACAAACGCAAAATGCAAACCAGCATTTTTCAAAACAGTCGGTTCTGCCACTGTATCACAGAACTGGCGACTCTGCTGGGGAAGGTTAAAAGTGGGGTATACCTTAGGATATAGTTCATCATAATTGCTTCTCTTGTTTGTTTTGTTTGCTTTACTTTTAAGGGTTGTTTGGGAGTTACTATAGATCCTAACCCGGATCTGGGGACACCTTTTAGGTAAGTAGCAATAAACTGTGAGGGAACTGTACAACATAGACTGATACGGTTGAAGCAGTAGCTACGTTGATATGGCACATTGGTTGGTATTGGTATCCCTTGTGGAGAAACGAGGAGAATACGAGGCCGCTGTGTGTGTCGTTAAGTATCAACTGACCTTAGAACCTTTAATCGACCAACTTAGCCATTAGAAAGTAGTAAGATAGCCGGCCTCGGTGTAAAGCTGAGAACTGGTTGATACTCGATGCTACACTCATTGAGACCATACTCTCGAGATAGTTTCGGCCGCAAGAAAAGATTGCGTGAGCTGAAACCATGACCGATGGAGGATGGTCAGTGATATTGAGAACCTCTAGAACCCGGTTATTTTGCTAGGACAGGTTGAAACCAACTGAACTTCAAGAGGGTAATACCTTTAACCCCATGCAAGCCTTAAACTTAAGGGCTTTGTGTGATTTTTTTGTCTTTGCCATGCCTTTTATCTGCTATACCTGTTGTTTGTTTTATCATGACATCATGCATCATAACATGGCATTCATACTTCATTATAATAACCATTTCAAAGACCGAGGGAATTCATCTTTGTTCTGTTTTGTAGATTATGGCTTCCGTACGCAGAAATACCATCCGAGTTAACTTTGTGCAAATACCTGCTCAACTCAAAGAGTTAGCCTCAAGAGTTTCTGAGACCTCTATGTTCATTAAGAGACAGGGTCAGCTTCTTAGCCTGGTCACTTCAAAGTTTGATGAGCAGATGATGAGTGTGCTTTTCCAGTTCTTCGATCCCGTGCATAATTGCTTCACCTTTCCAGATTACCAGTTGGTTCCCACTTTGGAAGAGTTCTCTCACTTATTGGGCATATCCATCCTAGAGAAGGTGCCTTTCACAGGTATGGAAGAGACTCCTAGACCAGAAGACATTGCTTCAGCTCTACATCTGAAATGGGCTGATGTAGTCTCCAATTGGGAAACACGAAGCAGGGTCCAAGGTTTCTTATCCAAATTTCTGATGGATCAAGCTCAACTATTCTGGGATAATTTGGATTTTCAGGCTTTCGAAGACGTCTTGTCTCTCCTTATCTATGATTTGGTTCTCTTCCCGAATCCGGATTCCTTTGTGGATATGAATGCAGTTAAGATATCCCTCTCTCGCAATCCCGTGCCTACTTTACTGGGTGATATCTTGCATGCCCTCTACACTCGTACTGTGCAAAGAAGAGGGACTCTCATGTGTTGCATGCCGCTGCTATCAAGGTGATTTATTTCGCATCTCCCCAAGTCTGTGTTGAAGAACGAAGAAGGTTTGGGATGGTCTTATAAAATAATGTCACTTGCCCATACAGACATTCTTTGGAGCTCTCGGGCTATAGAAGGCACTGTCGTCATTGATCGTTGTGGGGGATACCCTAATGTCCCATTGCTTGGAATCAGAGGGGGTATAACCTACACTCCTTGTCTAGCTTTGCGACAATTTGGTCGTGCTCAAAGGGATGGTCCTCATGAGCTACTTCTTGAGGATATTGCATTTGACTACAAGGAAGATGTTGACGAGCATCGCCGGAGGTTTATATGAGCTTGGGGCATGGTGAACAGATCTGACCCCCAAGAGCTGGGACCAAGGACTTCTCTCCCTATGCAGCCTTATCTCCAGTGGGTTCGAGCTCGTGCCCAGAAGCTTGGGATGACTTATGAAGCTGTATTGCCAGTGATTGTGGATCCTGCTAATGAGGAAGGTATTCCTTACACAGTTCTTTATCCTTACATGCCCACTGATCTTGGGGCATTGCAGAGGTCTTAGATTCAGCTGAAAGAGGAGATGGATACTTACTGGGAGAAGTATCATGAGCAAGAAAGGAAGATTCTGAAGCTCACCAAGCAGCTCGAGGAGGAAAGAGTGATCAACGACTACGTCAGCACGAAGAGGAAGCGTCCATGGGATTTCTGATTTTGCTTTTCCTAGTTTAGATTTGTTTTCCATTTATTTCTTTGTAACTCCTCAAAGGCATTGTTGAACCTTTTTACAAGTTAATCTAATAAAGTTTGTTTTATTTTTGGTTTAAAAATTTAAATCTCCCAAAGTCTTTGAAATCATTACATATGCATCCCATTATCATGAACACCATTATAGGTACCATTACAGGTTTCTCATTTTCTTCTCTGTTTATTTCAGCATGAAATGTCTTTTGATCAAGCCATAAAAGATATTCAGGCATAAAACGCCCAATTCCAGCAGATGTTCTTAAGCTTGGCTAAAGGGCAAGAGGATTTGAAGACCTTGATTCTGAAAGAGAAGAAGAAGAAGAAGAAGGTTAGCATTCTGAACATGGGTAGAAGATTCAGAGAAAGGATAAGACAATCAGCTGATCTGACCTCCTCATCCAAAGACGGGGAGAACCAAGAAAGGACAAAGGACCCCAGTCCAACAGTTTTTGATAACAATGCGAATTATGATGATGAGCAATATCCTCCTACCAAGGATAGGTACAAGCAGTTAGAAGACCGTCTGAGTGCTATGGAGATTCAAAAGATCACTGGTTTGGATTTCGGAGAGCTGAGACTAGTATCGGTAGTGGTGATACCTCATAAGTTCAAAGCTCCAGTTTTTTCAAAGTACGATGGAGTGTCCTGTCCAAAACCCCATCTCCGCTTGTACGTCAAAAAAATCCAACCCCACACTGCTGATAAAATTTTTTGGGTACATTTCTTTCAAGATAGTCTGTCAGGGACTCAACTTGAATGGTTTTATCAGTTGGAAGGAGCCAATGTCCGAAATTGGGAAGACCTTGTTGTTGCTTTTTACAGGCAGTATCAGTATAACGCCGACCTTGCTACCACTCATACTCATCTCCAGGGTATGTCTATGGGTGCAAGTAAAGGTTTCAAGGACTATGCTCAAAAGTGGAGAGATTTGGCTGGAAGAGTCCAACCCCCTTTATTTGATAAGGAGTTGGTTGACATGTTTCTAGGGACGCTATCTGGTCCATTCTTCAATCATATGATCGGCAGTTCGTCATCTGGGTTTACTGAGTTGATCTTGACTGGAGAGAGAGTAGAAGCAGGTGTCCGAAGTGGAAAAATATAAAAAGATACTTCATCAAGTACAGTAAAGAAACCTTTCACCGGTAAGAAAGAAGCTAGTGCAGTCTACGGCCCGAGGGGCCAAAGCATACCTGAACACCATCAAGCAGTAAATGCGGTAGTGTTGTACCCCAAAATTTTCCCTCCCATATTTCTCAAAATATTTCAAGAAAGATCCCCAAGTTGCTCAAGGTAGTCCAAGGGTTAACCAGACAAGCTCTCTCCTAAGACAATCTACCTCAAATTAGGGTTTCATGTTGCATCAAGATACTTGAGTCCAAGGGACCCCAAATGATCAATATTGTCCTAATATGTTCTCAAGATCATCCATGTCAAGTTTCAAGCCTTGCAGAGGAAGTTTGCTCAGTCAATTGCTCAAAGGCCTAAAAATCGACTGTGCTAGGGCAAAAGTCAATTGTGGCCCACATACAGTCAAACTTCAATATTTTTGGTCAACATCCTCATTTTGAAGTATATTTCATCATTTGATCAAGGGTTGATCATGATTCATCAAGGATTTCTCATAATTCATCAAGACTCAAAAGTTGCTAAATTAGGGTTTTGCAGGAAAAGTCAACTCAACTTTGACCAAGCATAACTTTCTCATACTTTATGAGAAATGACCCATCCAAAGCTAATTTTGAAGAGGATGAAATTCCATACAATCCATATTCATCTTCCAAGTTCAAAATATGCAGTCACAAGAAGTTATGAATTTGGACATTATAGGTCATTTTGAAAAGTCAACAAACACACCTTTTTTGTCAAAGCTTCATACATGAGAATGAAATATCAAATTCAGATGAGACCAAAAGTGTTTATTAGAGGACATCTTAAGATTTCTAAAAAGTCCAAGAACACCTCCAAAAAGTCAAAATTGAGGAAGTTATGCATTGGTGAAGTTGACCCTTTTTACAAAACTGCCAAAAGTCAAATATGTCCAAAATTGCAAATTTTGCCAAATGAGCCCAACTTTTTATGCTTGCATTGAGTTTGTAACATGGTCCACGACCTCTAATCCCACCCATACATTTTTATACTATTTATGCTATTTATTTTGATATTTTATTCATTAAAATTCAGAATTAAATAAATAAATAATAGAAATAATGTAAATTTTGATGTGAATCTATTTTGGGCAAGTTTTATGCTGGTTTATGTTAATTGATTTTGTGCAATAACCTTTCAAATGTGTCCAGGTTCATCCACGTGTGAAAATGGCATAAAATCATCAAATATGGATTTTTTTCAAGTTTTGATCATGGTCTTAAAACACAACATTATGAGGGAGATTCTTTCCATGCTTTCTTGTCTCCTCATTCTCCTCTATAAATATAGAGCCATACAAGCTTGAAAGAGACAAAAATCCTCTCTAAAAAGCTCTCAAAAAGCTCTTCAAAAAGCTCTCTAAAAGCTCTTCAAAAAGCTCTCCAGAAATCAAAGAATTGGTGCAAGTCATATCTCGAGGTTCCGGTCTCTCTCAATTGACATCAAGCCTCAAACCATACTCTTGAAGTCCTCAAGAGTCTTACAAGGCCCAAGAGCAATCCATCACATGCCTAGCACGCCCCCCATTTGACAACACCGGTTTGGTAAAATTTTAAACTTTGAATCTCTAATTTTAATCACATTTTATGATATGCTAACGTTTGTTTGAGTTTATATAGAACAGTTATGGATGGTTGAATCATAGGTTCCAAGCAAGAATAAAAAAACACCATAGTTAGAGCATGAAGCTTTTGAAGATTCGGGCCTAGGGATTTCTGATGATTGCACCCCCCTGTTTACTTTTGCTACTAGGCCCATCTTTATTTTCATGTTTTATTCGTTTTATTTATTTCTTTTAATCCCTTTTATTTTTTTATCAATAAACAAATATAAAAATCACATAAAAATAGATTTAGGATTTTTTCTTAATTAAATTTTAATTTTAGGTAAGACTTTAATTTCTTTTTGTAAATAACTTAAAAATAATTAGAATAAATAGGTTTTATTTCTAATTTAATTATATTTTTCTTTTTCTAAAAAAACAAAAAAAAAACCAAAAGAAGCCATGTAATTATTTTTATTAATTTATTTAATTAACTAATTAATTGCATATTTAATTTAGAAAACTTAATTCTTTTATTAAAAACAACAAAAACATTTTTTCTCTTTTAATTAGGATAGAAGGGTCAAAATCCTAGTTCGCACTCGTTCTAATTTTCATCGCGCGCTTTATTATTATTTTTATTCATATTGATGTAACTACCTACAGTTTGTAATAGTTTAATTAGGACATTTATTTCATTTATCGCTTTATTTTCAAAGGGTTTGTTTTTGGCTATGTAAATACCCAAAGCCTTGTAATAGCGTAGTTTAATTTCCGCACTTTAAATTCCGCACAATATTAACTGTTAGATGTATGATATAGGGATGCATGACAAGAATGTATGTAAACTTTAAAACAGTTAGATCACCCTAAAATGTGCAAAGATAAATAATCTTGAAATTGAATCACTCGCACATGCGCACTCCTAGGGTACATTCCCACTTGGTTGCCTTCGGTAAACGGTCATTGAGTATAGGATGCTTTAGTGGTCATCCTTTTGTCTAAACAAAGATCAAAGTCCCGATTCGGAAAAGTTTCCTCGGAATGGTTGCCTCAGATATTGTTGCCTCGAATAATTGATCTAAGACATTAAGGTTACTACTAAGACGTCCTAACATTGCTTTAGTGACCGCACGTCTCTTTCGAATTGACCCTAAAAACTCCAACGACGGTGCTACCTACTCACTAGTAGTGGGATAGCGCTGTCTAAAGGAAATAAGCATAGAACGATTCCTTTTTTCGAGTAGGTAGATAACTATTAGGTACTTGCTCAAAACAACAAAATTTTCACACTTACATTCCTTTATAAACAAAGTTTTCAAAAACACTTCATTACACTCTTGAAGACAGAAGCAAGAGTTAAATTGAACACAAAACAAAAGCTTTTCAAAACCCACAAACATAAAGAAAACAATTTTGAAAATGATGAGCAAGTACCTAAGAGCCCGTAGATAACTACGGATAGAAAGGGTGCTAATACCTTCCCTTTCTATAATCTATCCCCCGTACTCAGAAACATCTCAAAAAAGGAATTTTTCTGTGCTTTTTTCCTTTCCTTGTTGGATAAAATAAAAGTCGGTGGTGACTTTTGCTTACCGTGACATTTTGCAAACATAAACGCAAAATGCAAACCAACAAATTCCTTAACGAAATAGGGAAACACGTCCCGGTTCTGGCCACAGTTCAGGGAAATATTCCTAAGCCTATCTAAGGGGCGGGAAGAGTTGAAAACACTCCTCGTTGGGAACTTGGTCAAGAAAAGTCCTGAAGACAATAAGGACGAACGGCTGGAACAACTGCAAGCTAAGGTAGATACAATGAGAACCCAAATGCTGGGGCAAATGGCCCTTATCCAAGGCTTAGCCCGGGAACAAGAAGAGTTGAGGACCATTATCAACCAGCTTCATCAAGACCGATACAACAGTACGAAGCAAACAGTCAAGACCGGGGACCAAGTCATTGATCAACCTCCGAGAAGACAAGGGTTTTGTTTGGTGAAGAATGGACCTCTCCAAGTTACTACTACGTCAAAGATCCAACAACAACCTTGCCATAAACAACAGGTTAATCAGAGTAAGCCGGATATGCCCAAGAGGCAGTTTACCAAGCTCAACATGTCATTGTCTCAAGCTTTACGACACCTGTTAAGAATGAATCTGGTGACGTTGATAGGACCTCATCCGAATCCCAAGACTTCTTCACCTAACTACAATCCTGACGCAAGGTGTGCATATCACTCTAACAGTCCGGGGCATGATACTGACGATTGTTGGAAGTTGAAGTACAAAATCCAAGACCTGATTGACGAAGGAGCTTTGGAATTCACACAAGATGGTCAACTGGAATGTTTCTGTCAATCCTCCAAGGCTCACCATTTGAAGTGACAAGTTCTGACAAGAGAGGCTTTTGTCATTAGAATTTTCAATCTGTAATTTTCTTTTGATTGTTCAAACATTTATTCATGTCAAACTTTGTTACTTTATCAATGCATTGCATATGTCTGTTTTGAATCAATCCATTCGTATTCACTATATTCAAATTTATTTCATTTTTGTGATGTTCAACTCTCGATTAAAAAATTCCAAGCCTTTAGGGAGAGGATGACGAAAATGATATCAAAATCTCTACAGTATGCTTTTGAACAGACCCCGTTGACAATGTATAGGCGTTGTTTCAAATCCTAAACAGTGGAGTTATAAGGAAGATAATCCCTCCTCAACCCCTTTGAGCCAAAGAAGTTGGAGTTTTTCTTTTTATACAAATTAAAACCCTTAATCACAACCTGGGGCAGGGTAGTTTTCTCAGTTAATCCAGACGCACAATAAAATGCATCAAAGACGTTCTCCTAAAACAAAAGACGGTGATGGTTCCTTATAATCGTCAAGACAGGCAGTCGTTATCTCTAAAAAATAAAAGCCCATTAAGTCAAAACCTATGAAGGACTTACAAAAAAACTGGGGCATTCCGCTGACTGTAATCACAAAAGAAACAGTTCAGGCAAAAGACAAGGATAATAAAATCAAAAATAAAGAGGTCTTGCAAACCCTCAACAAAAAGGAAATGACTGCCTGTTCGAAATAAATTGTCAGTATCCGAACCATCACTGGAATATCAGAGCAAAGACTCAAACGGGATCTAAATGCACAATTAGCTGAGTTTTAGGATCGAAGAACATCACGAAGAGCGGGTGGGTACAAATAAATTTTGAGCCTTTATCCTTTGTTTCTTAAACCGTGAACCAGACCACGTTATAACCCTTAAAAGTCCTAGCTGAAGCATGGGTTAGTTCGAAAGCATACTGTTACAAAAGGTATCCTGACTCCTGTAGGGCTTGCTGTAAATCCTGAGTTGACATCACATATTACAAAATTTGCCTGTTTTACTGAAAAATGCATTTTCAAAATTTCAAGACAGACATAAGCTTTGCATTCTTAAAATAACATTGTTTGCATATGACTATTTGTTCAACAACATAGAAATTCGCACGACGAATATCTAGTCAATAAAAAACCGTCTCAAAAAGGATAAGCTCAAGTGGAAAAACGCTTCCAACCAAGGGGCACGACATGATCATTGTCCATCATCTGGGGCAGTCAAGTTAAGATTCAAGGAATCTCTCAAAGATGCCAAATAGCCAGAGGCAGATCTCCATCTGAATCACTTGGGGGCATTGGGCATGAATTCCAGCAATGAATCATGTACGATCAAATGAACATCTTCTGGTAGTATGGCAACATAATGCAACCAACAGTGACAACTCCCTACACCCTGAGAGCGTGGACATAGTCAGAAAATACTGCGCATGAATAAAGACCCGCTAGGTCGACTGGCCTAGGCAAAAATAAGGGCATCCCGACGAACTAAAAGGGTTCGGGCAAAAATTAGGGATAAAAAACAAAAAAGGATATGTACACCCGGCAAGTTGAAAACCCGAAAGGGTGGCTTGGGCAAAAAAGGGTATCCCGGTGGACTGAAAACCCGAAAGGGTGGTCCAAGCAAAAATTAGGGATCAAAGCGTACGACTATGTCCCGTCATCTTGTCACTTGCCTACCAGAAGAAGACTGATCATTTCGATCGAAAGTTACCAAACACCTCATAAGTTGGGATAACACTCAATCCACAAGGCCCCCCCAGGCACTTTCTCCCACAGAAACAGGGGCAGAAAAGTCTCGATGCAAAGTCATCGTCATATCCTCAGCATGCGTCCCAGTAACATTCACTCCCCGCAGAGTAAGACAAAGACAGTGATATTAGTTGTCCCAAATAGGACACAACTCTCCCCATCTGAGATTCATAACCGCGAATGAGTCGGTAAGATTCTCCCCAAGCAGAGCTTATCTATCACCAACACTGGAATATTATCCCCAGTGAAGTCTGGAGAATTATCCCCAGTAGAGTCTGGAAGATTGTCCCCAATAGAGTCTAAAAGATTATTCCCCGTGAGGTCGCAACTGGAAAATCATCCCCAGCGGAGTTCATTTCTTTCACAAACAGAAACTCATTCCCCAACAGGTTTCATTATCGCCAACAATGATAATTCATCCCCAGCCGAGGTCGTTCCTCCAAATCGACAGATTCTCTAGCAAAACATCTCTTCCCCACATAGTCATTTCCTCGTCAGTCTAGTCCCCAATGGAGTTATTCTCTCATGCAGGATTATTCCCCCAATCATCTTCGATCGTTATCTCCAGCGAGCGAAACTCTTTATTTTCCAACAACAGTCAGGGATTTATTTTCCCAAACTCGGACGTGCCACAATAGCATTTCATGTTCATATATCATGACGTGCGCATACTTATTGCATACAACATAATCTCATTTATTTTGAGAACATCATCATACAATGCATGTCATGCATCATATACAATTAATCATGTACCTTTTAAGGAAAGATGGTTATCATCAACAACTTCCAGCAAGTTCAAGATTAACTCCAAAAACTAAACAGAGTAATTATCTGCACGATCAAATGCAGCTTTACACGGGTTCGTCATGAAGAAATCTTACAAGGGTTTCTCCTAAATGCAGCTTCACACGGGTTTATCCTGAAAAATCCTACACGGGTCCTTTCTCATATATTTCTGAATGAAGTTTTACACGAACTCATCCCAAAGTAACCTTACCCAGGTTCCTCCTGAAGTTTTACACGAACTTATCACGAAGTAACCTTACCCAGGTTCCTCCAGAAGTTTCACATGAACTTAGCCCGAAGTAACCTTACCCAGGTTCCTCCAGAAGTTTCACACGAAATTAGCCCGAAGTAACCTTACCCAGGTTCCTCCAGAAGTTTCACATGAACTCATCCCAAAGTAACCTTACCCAGGTTCCTCCTGAAGTTTTACACAAACTCATCCTGAAGCAACCTTACCCAGGTTCCTCCTTACAATTTCCTGATGTAGTTTTATCCAGACTCATCCTGAAACAACCTTACCCAGGTTCCTCCTTACAATTTCCCGATGTACTTTTACCCAGACTCATCCTGAAGCAACCTTACCTAGGTTCCTTCTCAGTTCAGATACAGTTTTACCCAAACTCATCATGGAGCAACCTTACCTAGGTTCCTTCTCAGTCCAGATGCAGTTTTACCCAAACTCATCATGGAGAAACCTTACCTAGGTTACTTTTTAGTTCAGATGCAGTTTTACCCAAACTACTCGCAGAGCAACCTTACCCAGGTTCCTTCTCGGTTCAGATGCAGTTTTACCCAAACTCCTCGCAGAGCAACCTTACCCAGGTTCCTTCTCGGTTCAGATGCAGTTTTACCCAAAATCCTCACAGAGCAACCTTACCCAGGTTCCTTCTCAGTTCAGATGCAGTTTTACCTAAACTCATCATGGAGCAACCTTACCTAGGTTCCTTCTCAGTCTAGATGCAGTTTTACCCAAACTCATCACAGAGCAACCTTACCCAGGTTCCTTCTCGGTTCAGATGCAGTTTTACCCAAACTCCTCGCAGAGCAACCTTACCCAGGTTCCTTCTCGGTTCAGATGCAGTTTTACCCAAACTCCTCACAGAGCAACCTTACCCAGGTTCCTTCTCGGTTCAGATGCAGTTTTACCCAAACTCCTCATAGATCAACCTTACCCAGGTTCCTTCCCATAAGCCCTACTATCCAGGTTCCTTCTCATAACCTTACCATCCAGGTTTCTTTTCTCTTATCTTCAGACAGCAGTCCACAGCACTGTAAGACCCGGACCTATCAAATACGATCGGTTTCACCTTTCCCTAGCAGGTCGCAATGCAGCCTATACACGACTAGATACGCAGTTCACTTCCGCTTCCTCAAGCCGTAGTTAATTCCTCAGTAGAATAACGGACGACCGAAGTTCCTAAAATTCAACAGAGATGATTCCTCAGTCGAACGGATGACCGAAGTTCCTAAAATTCAACAGAGATGGTTCCTCAGTAGAATACGGACGACCGAAGTTCCTAAAATTTAACAGAGATGGTTCCTCAGTAGAATACGGACAACTGAAGCTCCTAAAATTCTATTCCTCTCAAGACAGAGATCAGTATTCCCCAGCGGAATCTCCCTCAACAAACAGGTATACAAGCTCTCGCTAAGGAATCTCTTATGCGACCGACACTCCTTCGGGTGGCATCTTTAAGCCCGTCCCCCCGTCAGCAAACTCCAAATGGCATATATAAGCCCATTCCCGACATCACAAGACAGACACCACATCATGCGAGTGCAAGTTTCTGGGCACTCTAGTGTTCAATCCTCTTCCACCTTCGGATCACGAAAGGCCAGCAAGCCAATCTACATCCTCATGTTTAAGAAGATTGAACAGGGGCAGCTGTTGTACCATAAAATTTTCCCTCCCATATTTCTCAAAATATTTCAAGAAAGATCCCCAAGTTGCTCAAGATAGTCCAAGGGTTGACCAGACAAGCTCTCTCCTAAGGCAGTCTACCTCAAATTAGGGTTTCATGTTGCATCAAGATACTTGAGTCCAAGGGACCACAAATGCTAAACATTGTACTAATATGTTCTCAAGATCATCCATGTCAAGTTTCAAGCCTTGCATAGGAAGTTTGCTCAGTCAATTGCTCAAAGGCCTGAAAATCGACTGTGCTAGGGAAAAAGTCAATTGTGGCCCACATACAGTCAAACTTCAAGATTTTTGGTCAACATACTCACTTTGAAGTATATTTAATCATTTGATCAAGTGTTGATCATGATTCATCAAGGATTTCTCATAATTCATCAAGACTCAAAAGTTGCTAAATTAGGGTTTTGTAGGAAAAGTCAACTCAACTTTGACCAAGCATAACTTTCTCATACTTTATGAGAAATGACCCATCCAAAGCTAATTTTGAAGAGGATGAAATTCCCTACAATACATCTTCATCTCCCAAGTTCAAAATACGCAGTCACAAGAAGTTATGAATTTGGACATTATAGGTCATTTTGAAAAGTCAACAAAAACACATTTTTTGTCAAAGCTTCATACATGAGAATGGAATATCAAATTGAGATGAGATCAAAAGGGTTGATTAGAGGACATCCCAAGCTTTCTAAAAAGTCTAAGAACATCTCCAAAAAGTCAAAATTGAGGAAGTTATGCATTGGTGAAGTTGACCCTTTTTTGCAAAATTGCCAAAAGTCAAATATGTCCAAAATTGCAATTTTCGCCAAACGGGCCCAAATTTTTATGCTTGCATTGAGTTTGTAACATGGTCCACGACCTCTAAGCCCACCCATACATTTTTCTACTATTTATGCTATTTATTTTGATATTTTATTCATTAAAATTCAAAATTAAATAATTAATAGAAATAATATAAATTTTGATGTGAATCTATTTTGGGCAAGTTTTATGCTGGTTTATGTCAATTTATTTCGTGCAATAACCTTTCAAATGTGTCCAGGTTCATCCACATGTGAAAATGGCATAAAATCATCAAATATGGCATTTTTTTCAAGTTTTGATCATGGTCTTAAAACACAACATTATGAGGGAGATTCTTTCCATGCTTTCTTGTCTCCTCATTCTCCTCTATAAATATAGAGCCATACAAGCTTGAAAGAGACGAAAATCCTCTCTAAAAAGCTCTAAAAGCTCTTCAAAAATCTCTCTAAAAGCTCTTCAAAAAGCTCTCCAGAAATCAAAGAATTGGTGCAAGTCATATCTCGAGGTTCCGGTCTCTCTCAATTGACATCAAGCCTCAAACCATCCTCTTGAAGTCCTCAAGAGTCTTACAAGGCCCAAGAGCAATCCATCACACGCCTAGCACGCCCCCCATTTGACAACACCGGTTTGGTAAAATTTTAAACTTTGAATCTCTAATTTTAATCACATTTTATGATATGCTAACGTTTGTTTGAGTTTATATAGAATAGTTATGGATGGTTGAATCATAGGTTCCACACAAGAATAAGAAAACACCATAGTTAGAGCATGAAGCTTTCGAAGATTCGGGCTTAGGAATTTCTGATGATTGCACCCCCCTGTTTACTTTTGCTACTAGGCCCATCTTTATTTTCATGTTTTATTCGTTTTATTTATTTCTTTTAATCCCTTTTATTTTTTTATCAATAAACAAATATAAAAATCACATAAAAATAGATTTAGGATTTTTTCTTAATTAAATTTTAATTTTAGGTAAGACTTTAATTTCTTTTTGTAAATAACTTAAAAATAATTAAAATAAATAGGTTTTATTTCTAATTTAATTATATTTTTCTTTTTCTTAAAAAATAAAAAAAAAACCAAAATAAGCCATGTAATTATTTTTATTAATTTATTTAATTAACTAATTAATTGCATATTTAATTTAGAAAACTTAATTCTTTTATTAAAAACAACAAAAACATTTTTTCTCTTTTAATTAGGATAGAAGGGTCAAAACCCTAGTTCGCACTCGTTCTAATTTTCATCGCGCGCTTTATTATTATTTTTATTCATATTGATGTAACTGCCTACAGTTTGTAATAGTTTAATTAGGACGTTTATTTCATTTATCGCTTTATTTTCAAAGGGTTTGTTTTTGGCTATGTAAATACCCGAAGCCTTGTAATAGCGTAGTTTAATTTCCGCACTTTAAATTCCGCACAATATTAACTGTTAGATGTATGATATAGGGATGCATGACAAGAATGTATGTAAACTTTAAAACAGTTAGATCACCCTAAAATGTGCAAAGATAAATAATCTTGAAATTGAATCACTCGCACATGCGCACTCCTAGGGTACACTCCCACTTGGTTGCCTTCGGTAAACAGTCATTGAGTATAGGATGCTTTAGTGGTCATCCTTTTGTCTAAACAAAGATCAAAGTCCCGATTCGGAAAAGTTGCCTCGAAAAGGTTGTCTCGGATATTGTTGCCTCGAATAATTGATCTAAGACGTCCTAACATTGCTTTAGTAACCGCACGTCCCTTTCGAATTGACCCTCAAAACTCCAACGACGGTGCTACCTACTCACTAATAGTGGGATAGCGCTGTCTAAAGGAAATAAGCATATAAGGATTCCTTTTTTTCAGTAGGTAGATAACTATTAAGTACTTGCTCAAAACAACAAATTTTTCACACTTACATTCCTTTATAAACAAAGTTTTCAAAAATACTTCATTACACTCTTGAAGACAGAAGAAAGAGTTAAATCGAAGTTAAAACAAAAGCTTTTCAAAACCCACAAACACAAAGAAAACAATTTTGAAAATGATGAGCAAGTACCTAAGAGCCCGTAGATAACTACGGTTAGAAAGGGTGCTAATACCTTCCCTTTCTATAATCTACCCCCTGTACTCAGAAATATCTCGAAAAAGGAATTTTTCTGTGCTTTTTTCCTTTCCTTGTTGGATAAAATAAAAGTCGGTGGAGACTTTTGCTTACCGCGACATTTTGCAAACACAAACGCAAACCAGCAAATTCCTTAACAAAATAGGGAAACACGTCCCGGTTCTGGCCACCGTATCACAGGTAGTGATATCGAGACCCACAGTTGCTCCACAATGCAACAATCAAAAAAGGGTGGAAAGACCATAGAGATAGTTCACCCGGCTCAATATGACCTTGTCTCAAATTCTACCACAATTATTGAAGACCAATCTGATAACTCTGAGGGAAGCCCCGAAGAAACCCAATACCACATCTCCCCACTACAACTCAAATACCCGCTGCGCCTATCACTCCGAAAGTCCAGGTCATGATACAAACAACTGTTGGGCCTTGAAAAACAAAGTGCAAGACTTGATCGAAGCCAAAGAGATTGAGTTTGATTCTACAGAGAAGCCCAACGTCATAACTGCTCCCATGCCCTAACATGGTCATGGAGTAAATGTTGTGGACAATGATTTATTTGTGACCTTTGTGGAAGAAATTTCTACTCCTTTGATGACAGTTAAGAAGAATTTTTTGTTAGCCGATTTATTTCCGGGCTGTGGTGAAGGTTGCCACATGTGTTCAATTCTGCCTGCTGGTTGCCACTTATTGAAATCAGGTGTTCAGCGCCTGATGGATAATAGAGAGATCCTGTTTGAAAAGACTATGATTCCGTTAGTTCCAATTAAAGATATTGCCATCATAACCATTTTCGCCAATCCTTCCAAGGTTTCCTCTAGAGAACCTGTTAGGATTACACCCGTCCCAAGAATTGCTCCATTAATAATTACTGTCCCTGGTCCTATCCCATACACTTCGGATAAGGTTGTCCCTTGGCATTATGGGGATGATGTTTATTACCATGGAGTTAAACAAGACTTAAAAAGTGAGGAAGCTGATGTTGATGTCAGCAATATTGTCGGGGCTAGCAAGGTCACCAGAAGCGGGAGACTCTTTTCTCCCGAGATTTCCCCTCCGGCTGTCCACAAACCTATTGTCATTCCATCTGCTAGTACATCAGCTACTATCCCAGTTCCTATTCCAATTATCTCCCCCGTCGCCGAGCCATCTGGGACTCGGGGCAAAGAAATCACAAGTGAACCTGCCCGGATGGAGGCACCTAAGAAGATCATCGTAGAAACCTCGAAACAAGAGATATAATAAATTTTGAAGATTATCAAGAAGAGCGACTACAACATAGTCGAGTAACTGGGGCATACCCCTTCAAAAATCTCCATGTTGTCCTTGTTATTGTATTCTGAAGCCCACACAAAGGCTTTAATTGCATTCCTCAAAACTGCACATGTGCCGCAGGAAACTTCAGCCGATTAATTCTAAGATTGCGTAGCTAGTTTGACTGCCGACAATGGGCTAGGATTTTCAGATGCGGATCTGACTGCTAAGGGGAGAAATCATAATGATGCTCTACACGTCTCGATCGAGTGCAGGGTCACTACTATGGCCCATGTACTGGTGGATACCGGGTCCTCATTGAATGTTCTGCCAAAGAAAGCATTAGACCGTCTGGAAGCTGAAGGTCTGATTCTGAAGCCGAGCAATATTGTGGTCAGGGCTTTCGACGGGTCAAAAAGGATGGTGCACGGGGAGGTGGACATCCCTGTTAAAGTTGGCTCTCATACTTTTGCATCCACCTTTTATGTGATAGATATCATACCATCATATTCCTGCTTGCTGGGTCGTCCTTGGATTCATAAGGCTGGGGCAGTGACTTCCACGCTCCATCAAATGTTGAAATATCCGGTAAAGGGGAAGATTGTCACGGTACGAGGTGAAGAGGAGTATATGGTGAGTCATCTCAACTCCTTCTGCTACGTGGAGATGGATGGGGAATTCATCGAAACCCCTTGTCAGAACTTCGAAGAGGTCCCTCAGACCTTGGCGTCAACTGGAGTTGTTACCGACAAACCTCCGATGAAGATGGCTTCTTTCAAGGATGCCAGAGCTGTAATTAAAGAAGGGGCTCAAAGGGCTGTTAGGCGCGCACAGATTGGAAGACCTCCTCTGCATATCAGCAATCATGGAGTTAATGTAATTGAGGATAGTGAAGAAGATTCGGATATCGACAGCTGGATCTACCCTACAACCAATGGTGGATTGAACAACTGGACGGCGAAGGACTTCATACCTGTTTCTTTTATTCCACAGTAATTGACTTTTGTTTTAAGAGTTGTAATAGACAGTTTGAAACTTTATGGCCCGGTGCCTTGCCCGAGGCACCTTGGCTTTGCTTGTGAGGGCTTATTATTTGTCATTTCATATATCATTAATAAAACATTATACGTTTCTTGCATTACAAATTTTGCGCTCCTTGTTTTTCTTTTTCTGTCTCTCGCTTTATTAAAAACAACTATTCTCTTACACACATTCACGTATCGTAATGCAAATCCATATCCACTCTGGATCCCATTGATAACAACTCTACTACTGCCAGTTATGACTTCTAAAATCCGATCAACCAAGCCGAGGACGAAGGTGAGGATGATTGTGAGGTTCCTGGAGAACTTGTTAGACTATTACTGTAGGAAGAAAGGGCCATACAACCTCATGAAGAGTCAGTTGAGTCAATGAATCTGGGTATAGAGGAAGACAGGAAAGAGGTCAAGATAGGTGCGAATCTGGAGTCTAGTGTTAAGCAGCGGTTGATACAGATGCTACGCGATTATGTTGAGATCTTCACTTGGTCTTATGAAGATATGCCTGGTTTGGACACCGATATTATGGTTCATCGCCTGCCGACTAAAGAAGACTGTCCTCCAGTAAAGCAGAAGGTTCACCGAATGCGCCCTGAGATGTCTGAGAAAATCAAAGCTGAGGTCATGAAACAGTTTGACGCTGGATTTCTAGCTGTCACTTCTTATCCGTAGTGGGTTGCCAACGTTGTTCCAGTACCTAAGAAGGATGGTAAGGTACGAATGTGTGTGGACTATAGAGATCTGAATAGGGTAAGCCCCAAAGATGATTTCCCACTCCCTCACATCGATGTTCTGGTCGTCAACACCATGCAGCATAAGATCTTCTCCTTCATGGATGGTTTTTTTGGCTACAACCAGATCAAGATGGCTCCCGAGGATATGGAGAAGACAACCTTCGTTACACAGTGGGGCACCTTTTGCTACAAGGTCATGCCGTTCAGATTGAAGAATGCTGGGGCCACTTATCAGCGCGCCATGGTCGCTTTATTCCACGACATGATTCACCATGAGATTGAGGTTTATGTTGATGACATGATAACAAGGTCCCAAACTGAGGAAGAGCACCTTGACCATCTCCAGAAACTGTTCGACAGGTTGAAGACGTACAAGCTGAGGTTGAACCCAAACAAGTGCACCTTCGGGGTAAGGTATGGCAAGCTGTTGGGTTTCGTTGTCAGTGATAAGGGTATTCAGGTGGATCCTGCCAAGGTAAAGGCTATACAAGAGATGCCCGCTCCCCGCACATAAAAGGAAGTCAGAGGCTTTTTGGGACGTCTGAACTACATCGCCTGGTTCATTTCACATCTGACTGCTACTTGTGAACCAATCTTCAAGCTGCTGAAGAAAGATCAAGTGGTAAAATGGAATGATGAATGTCAGACCACTTTCAAAAGAATCAAGGAATACCTACAAGAGCCACCAATTTTGATGCCTCCAGTTGAAGGAAGACCTTTGATTTTATACTTGACAGTATTGGACAATTCAATGGGGTGCGTGTTGGGGCAACATGACGAGTATGGCCGAAAAGAGCATGCTATTTACTACCTTAGCAAAAAGTTTACCGACTGTGAGACCCGATACTCATTTCTCGATAAAACTTTCTATGTTTTGGCATGGGCTGCTCGCCGGCTAAGACAGTATATGCTGACTCACACTACCCTATTGATATAAAAATGGATCCAATTAAGTATATCTTCGAAAAGCCTGCCCTGTCCGGAAGAATAACGAGATGGTAGATGATCTTAACTGAGTACGACATCCAATACACAACCCAAAAAGCAATCAAGGGGAGTGTATTGGTGGATCATTTTGTGCATCAGGCCGTGGATGACTACCAATCCATGAATTTCGAGTTCCCGGATGAGAACATCATGTTGGTGACCGACTATGAAGAACCTGGACCGGATGAAGGACCCGAGAAGGGATCCTGATGGTCTATGTATTTTGATGGAGCCTCTAACGCGTTGGGTAATGGCCTTGGCGCTGTGATCATATCACCTGAGGGCTGTCATACTCCGTTCATCGCCCGATTATGCTTTAACTGCACCAACAACATGGCGGAGTATGAAGCGTGCATCATGGGTCTTCGAGCTGCTATTGACCTGAGGATTAAGTTCTTGAGTGTATTCGGAGATTCTACTTTGCTGATCAGTCAGATTAAAGGAGAGTGGGATACGAAGCACCCAAATCTTATTCCTTACAGAGAATATGTACTAACACTGCTCCCACACTTTGAGGAGATAACCTTTGAACATTTCCCCAGAGAGGAGAACCAGTTGGCAAACGCGTTAGCTACCATGTCTTCTATGTTCAAAGTCAGGTGGGACAATGAAGCTCCCCAGATTACCGGCCGAAGATGAATGGGGCTGTTGAAGCAGCTAATAAGAACATCAAGAAGATTGTGCAGAAGATGACGGTGACATACAAAGACTGGCATGAGATGTTACCGTTCGCTCTTCATGGGTATCACACCTCAGCACGGACGTCGACAGGGGAAACCCCCTATTCTCTGGTGTATGTCATGGAGGCAGTCCTACCTATCGAAGTCCAGATACCCTCTCTCCGGATTATGAAGGATGCAGATTTGAGCAAAGATGATTGGATCTAGACCCGGTTTGATCAGCTGAATTTAATCGATGAGAAGAGACTTACTTCTATTTGTCATGGTCAGACGTATCAGAAGCGAATGATCAAGGTATTTAACAAGAAAGTCAGACGTCAAGAATATCAAGTCGGGGATCTGGTGATCAAACGCATCATACTGCCGCAAGGTGATCCCAGGGGCAAATGGACCCCTACATACAAATGGCCATTTGTGGTTAAGAACATTTTCTCGGGAGGAGCCATGATTCTAACCACCATGGATGGTGACGACCTTCCTCACCCTGTCAATGCAGACATAGTGAAAAAATACTACGCCTAATCAAAGACCCGCTAGGTTGACTGGCCTAGGAAAAAATAAGGGCTTCCCAGCGAACCAAAAGGGTTCAGGAAAAAGTAAGGGATGAAAATGAAAAAAAACTGTACACCCGGAAAGTCGAAAACATGAAAAGGCGACTTGGGCAAAAAAGGGGTATCCCGGTGAACTGAAAACCCGAAAGGGCGGTTCAGGCAAAAATTAGGGATTGAAGCGTAACACTATGTCTCATTGGATCATCTTGCGACCAGGCTTATGTACCGACTATTAAGCTCGGATGATGCCAATCAATATGATCCACCTTCGACCAAGTAGCAAAGTGATGGGACGCTCGAAGATATAAGGGCAATAGCAGAGTTGGAACCCAGTGGGATTGTTTCATATAGCTATTTTTCTTTCTTTTTCACAAATTATATAATTTCCTTCGGTGGCATTCTCTTACTAGGATGTCAACCTCTTGTACAAAAACGCCTATTACAGGCCAACTTCAAAATCAATACAATTCATTTTCATAAGAAACAATTTGTTTTCTCTTTTTCTGTTTTGTTTTGCAAGAACGTCCAATGATTCATTTTTGATATATGCATTTGAAAATAATTGCTGCTCATAAATATTTACATGCGAAACAAAAGACAATTACTCGTAATTCCAGGAACAGGGGCAAACAAGAAGTGTCCAAACTTTACAGTTACTCTACCCACCAGGTACATGGATAGAACCAGCTTGAGAATATAACTAAAGGTACATACACTCCCCGAGGAGTAGGAAATATCCAAAGACAGTGATGTTAACTCTTCCCGGCCGAGGTTCATAATAACGAATGAGTCAGTGAAATTCTTTCCAAGCAGAGTTTATCTATCACCAACAAGAGAAGTTCATCCCCAGCTGAGTTTATTTCTCTAAATCAGCAGATCTTCCAACAAAGTTTTTCTCTTCCCCACAAAGTCATTCTCCCAAAGGATTATTCTCAAACAGAGTCTCTCCCGGCGGAATATTCTCGAGCAGAACGGATGCAAATCTCCATCTAATCATCTTAGGTCACTATCCCCAGCAAGAACAAAGAACTCAACTCCTTATACTCTCCAACAACAGTCCAAGATTTATTCTCCCCAACTAGAGAATGTCACAAGAGCATTGCATATCCATACATCGTGGCATGCGCATATGCATCATACAGCACAATCTCATTTATTTTGAGAACATCAGCACTCAATACATTTCGTACATCATGACATTACATATGACTAACTCTTTACCTTTCAGGGAAAGACGTAATCAAGTTCTCACAAGTTTTCTCTGGTTCAGTCAAATCGATACTAAGATTTCTATTCCAGTTCAAGATATGAAGCTCAGGAATCGACCAGATAATATCTTGATCTCTCCAAAATACCACGAAGCCTGGAATCGACCAGATAGTGGTATACCTTAAATACAAGCTATGAAGCCCGAGAATCGATCGGATAATATCTTGATCTCTCTAAAATAATACGAAGCCCGGAATCGACCAGATAATGGTATATCTTAAATACAAGCTATGAAGCCCGGAAATAGCTTAACCCTCAGCAAGTTATTGTGAAGCCTGGAAATCGACCAGATAGCAATATAAGACACCGTGAAGCCTAGCACACGACCAGATAACTGTATAAGACGCTGTGAAGACTGGATCATGACCAGATAACGGCAAAGGACACTGAAGCCTGAAAATCGACCAGATGACAATATAAGGAACTACGAAGCTTGGAATTAGACCAAATAGCAGTTTACTCGGCCAATTACTATGAAGCCCGGAAATCGACCAGATATTTAGTATGCCTTAAATTCAAGTGGAAACCCATATACGACCGGATAACCACCTAACTCCTTATGAAGCCTGGAGAACGACCATATAAGAATTGAGAAATTGCAAAGCCTAGAAGACAACCAGATAGCAAGCCTAATCTCATCTCCCAGTAAGTCACTGTAAAACCTGGAGCACAAATAGATAGCAGTTCATTTTCACCTCCTCGACTAAGAGATGATACCCCAGTAGAATAACAGACGACTGAAGCTCCTAAAATTCTGTTTCTCCCAAGACAGAGAATATCACACCCCATCGTAGTCCTCCTCGATAACAGGTATACAGGTTCTCGCAGAGGGATCTCTTATGCGATCAACACTTCTTCGGATGGCATCTTTAAGCCCAACTTCCGTCATTGACTTCCAAATGGAATCTATAAGCCCATTCCCGATATCGCAAGACAAGTACCACTTCATGCGAGTGCAAATTTCTGGGAACTCTAGTGTTCAATCATCTTCAACCTTCAGATCACGAAAGGCAGACAAGTCAATCCAAATATTCAGGTTTAAGAAGATCGAACAGGGGAAATTGTTGTACCCCAAAATTTTCCCTCCCATATTTGTCAATACATTTCAAGTGAGTTCTTCAAATTGCTCAAGGAAGTCCAAGAGTTGACCAGACAAGCTCTCTCCTAAGACAGTCTACCTCAAATTAGGGTTTCATTTTGCATCAAGATGTTTGATTCCAAAGGATCCCAAATGCTCACCATTGTCCTAATATGTTCTCAAGATCATCCATGTCAAGTTTCAAGCCTTGCAGAGGAAGTTTGCTCAGTCAATTGCTCAAAGGCCTAAAAATCGACTGTGCTAGGGCAAAAGTCAACTGTGGCCCACATACAATCAACCTTCAAGATTTTTGGTCAACATCCTATTTTTTAAGTATTATTCATAATTTGATCAAGGGTTGATCATGATTCCTCAAGGATTTCTCACAATCCATCAAAATCCAAAAGTTGCTAAATTAGGGTTTTGTAGGAAAAGTCAACTCAACTTTGACCAAGCATAACTTTATCATACTTTATCAAAAATGACCCATCCAAAGCTCATTTAGAATAGGAAGTAATTAACTACAATTTATCTTCATCACCCAAGTTAAAAATATGCACTCACAAGAAGATATGAATTTGGACATTATAGGTCATTTTGAAAAGTCAACAAAAACACCTTTTGGGTCAAAGCTTCATACATGAACATGGAAAACTCAATTGAGATGAGACAAAAAGGGTTGCTTAGAGGACATCTTAAGCTTTCTAGAAAGCCCAAGAACACATCTCTAGGGTCAAAATTTAGGTAGTTGTGCATTGGTAAAGTTGACCCTTTTTGCAAAATTGCCAAAAGTCAAAAGTGTCCAAAATTGCATTTTTTGCTAAATGGGCCCAACTTTTTATGCTTGCACTGAGTTTGTAATGTGACCCACGACCCATGAGCCCTTCCACTTGTCATTATTTTATTTTTGTCATTTATTTTGATTTTATTTCATTTAAATCAAATAAAATAAAAATAAAATAGTAAAAATATCAAAAGCTAATTAAATCTTGAGATTTTATGCATGATTAGGTCCATTACACAGCTGGAGACAAGATCAAATCGTGCAAGGATCATATGGATACAAAAAGATTGCATTTTGCTTGATTTGGAAAGATTTTGCACAAGGATCAAATCATGAATCAATAATCATAATTGGGGAAGATTTGAAACAAATGGCAACCCTAATTCATTCTTGGACACATAAGGAACAAGTCCAGATCAAAGACAAAGAGGTAGGAGGCGTGCAAAGAAGAGAACAAGTTTCGAAAAATTCAAGAAAAGTTACAAACTGATTTCAAAGTTCCAGGCCATCTCAAGCCATTCTAACTATCCCAATCATTTGCTGGACATCCCTGGATCGAGTTGCAACCACTAGCAAGCTTCCCTACACTCAGAATCACGTTGTAAGAGTCATACGATTCTTCTCTTTTCTTGAATTCGAATACATTAATTTAGACATATTTAGCATGTTTGATTGATATATTCATGATCCTTGAGTTATTTGCAAGCTAATGGTTACATTTAATTGCGTTTTCACTGACTGAATATGAAAGTGCCATGGCTAGGGTTCATGCTCCATTTTTAGGGATTTTGCATACAGGAACAATTGGCCATTAATAATGGTACCATGATGCTCGTGAGGTTGCAACGAGTTGATTGGTACCATTGGTTGTCATTTATCATGCTTGTATGATATTTTGGAGAAGCACATGGTTGTACCTACACTCAGATGTCCGTAAGTAAAAGTTTCCAGGGCTAACACGACGGTGGGAGGAAGAAGAAAGTAACGTGGCACTCCCTGACTTGCCAATTCAAATTTCGCGCGTTTTAAATATAACTTTTTTGCTTTTGTCATATTATATTTGTTATTCATCTTATGTACAACTAACACAACCAGCTCAGCTGGCAAGCGCGCAGTGGAGGAAGGCTCAAGGACCTGGGTTCGATCCCCAGGTCCCAACATTGTTTCATATTATTTTTCTTTGCATAATCAGGTGCACAAGTGTCCCTTGCGTCCACCATACATCATCAACACCCAACCATCAGATTATCAACATGCCAGAATCCAAGGCCTTCCCATAAGGGTACACCATGTGCATAGGTCAAGCGTACACACAAGATTTGAAAAAGTCAATGGAGGCCTAAGCTTGTTGGGCTTGAATTTGGAAACAGCACCCCCCTTCTTGCTAGGAAACCAGACCCATTCTTTTTTCTTTTCTCTTTATTTTCTTTATTAAATTTAATTTACTTAATTTATTTTTAACCAAAATTAATTTCTTTTTCACAAAAAAATCATAAAATCAAGTTTCACAAAATTTAGAATTAGGTTTTTATTTTATCTAATTTAATTTAATGTTAGTTTAATTTAATTTAGGTTAATTCTAACTTTTTGTATATAATTAAAATCAATTAGAAAATTAGGGTTAACTTTTGATTTAATTTTATTTCTTTTCTCAAAACAAAAAATGCAAAAAATATGTTAACTTAATTATTCTTCTTAACTTAAATTAATTAGTAATTAGGGTTTTATTTATTCAATTAAACTCTATTTTTCTCAAATAATACAAAAACGACAAAAAAATGATTTTTCTTCAAATTACGATTAGGTAGTTGGGGTCAAAACCCTAAATCTATCGTTTTTGATTCATCGTGCGCGTTTATTATTTTTGCAACACTAATGTAACTGCTCATGGTATGTAATAGTTTAAATTATGATTTTCTTTATTTATCGTTTTTAAGGGTTTTTTGGCTATGTAATTAATCCCTATCCTGAAGCCTTGTAGTAGCATAGGTTTTTATTTCTCGCATTTTAATTCTCGCAAGTATTAACTATTTAGATGCATGTTAATAGGATTGTATGGCAAGATTGCATGATAATTTAAAATGGCTAGAAAACCCTAATGTGCAAAGATAATAACTGAAATCAAATCACTCGCACATGCGCACTCTTAGGGTATACTCTCACTTCGATTGCCTTCGGTAAATGATCACTAAGTATAGGGTGTCTTAGTGGTTGCTCTCTTGTCTAAACAAAAGATCAAATGTTTCCTCGGAAAGGTTGTCTCGGAAATGTCGCCTCGGAAATGTTGCCTCGAATATGATCTTAAGACTTTAGGGTTATTACTAAGACGTCCTAACATTGCTTTAGTGATCATACGTCCCTTACAAATTGATCCTTACAACTCCAACGACGGTGCTTCCTATTTCACAATAGTAGGATAGCGTTGTCTAAAGGAAACAAGAACAGAAACAATCTTTTTTCGAGTAGGTAGATGCTAGTAGGTACTTGCTCAAAATCAAACTTTTCACACCAAAAACTTTTCAAACAAAGTTTTCAAAAACAACTTTGTAACACTCTTGAGGACATAAACAAGGGTTAAAATGAAGTAAAACAAAACTTTTCAAAACAAACACACAAGCAATTTTAAAAGATGAGCAAGTACCTAAGAGCCCGTGGAAAACCACAAATAGAAAGGGTGGTAACACCTTCCCTTTCTATAACCTACCCCCCGTACTCAAAATCTCAAAAAAGGATTTTTTCTGTGCTTTTTGCCTTTTCGGTTGGATAAAATAAAAGTCGGTGGCGACTCTTGCTTACCGCGACATTTTGCGAACACAAACGCAAAACGCAAAACACAAACTAGCATTTTTCAAAACAGTCGGTTTTTCTACCGTATCACATTGTCCTATGGCATTATGGTGCCGATGTGTACTATACTGGCATCAAACAAGATCTGAAAGATAAAGAGGATGGTCCTGATATTGATAACATTGTCGGAACCAACAAAATCACCCGAAGTGGAAGGGTCTTATCTCCCGAGATTTCCCCGAAGACTGTTAACAAGCCTATTGTCATTCCATCTGCTGTTCCTGCTAGTACATCCACTATAGTTCTTGATCTTACTCCAGTTATTACCCCTATTGGTGAATCATCTGATACCCGCAGCAAGGAAATTTTAGGTGAGCCTGCCCGGACGGAGGCACCTAAGAAAATTATTGTGGAAGCCTCGAAGCAAGAAATAGAGGAAATACTGAAAATCATTAAGAAGAGCGACTATAACATGGTCGAGCAGCTGGGGCAGACCCCATCGAAGATATCTATGTTGTCTCTGCTGTGGTGTTCTGAAGCCCATGACAAGGATTTAATTGCATTTCTCAAGACTGCACATGTGCCGTAGGAAACTTCAACTGATCAGTTCAAAGATTGTGTGTCCAGCCTGACTGTTGATAATGGGTCGGGTTTTTCAGATGCAGATTTGACACTGAAAGGAAGGAAGCATAATGATTCCCTGCATGTCTCGGTTGAATGCAGGGGCACCACTATGGCTCATGTGATGGTAGATAGTGGGTCTTCACTGAATGTTCTGTCGAAGAAGGTGTTGGACCGTTTGGATTGTGAGGGTTTAACTCTAAAGCCTAGTAACATTGTGGTAAGCGATCTAGAAAGAAACTAAGAGCCCGTAGATAACTACAGATGAAAAGGGTGCTAACATCTCCCTTTTCATAACCTACTCCCCGAACTCAAGAAATAATCTCAAAGGTCTTTCCTGTTCTTTTCACCCTTTCCTATTTGGATGAAAGAAAAGTCAGTGGCGACTCTTGCTATCCGCAATAATTGCGATCAAACGCAAAACAACCAAGTCAGTTCTCCCACCTTTACTTGCTTTCCTTGTTTCATTTGTTTGCTTTACATTATTGTTCCTTGTTTGGGTTTGTTTTGATCCTCTACTTGGATCTGGGGCACCTTTTAGGTAATTAGCAATAGATTGTGGAAATTGTATGGTGTAGACCAATAAGGTTGAAGCAATGGCTATGTTAGTGTGATGCATTTGTTGGTACCAGTATCCATTGTGTTGAATCGAGTAGAATACGAGGCTGCTGAGCAGCGTCATGAAGCACTAACTAACCTTAGGACCTTAATTGAACAACTTGGCCATTAGGAAGTAGTGAGATAGCCGACTTTGGTGTAAAGCTGAAGATTGGTTGATACTCGATGCTACACTCATTAAGATCATACTTTTGGGATATCTCGGCCGCAAGAAAAGATTGATTATACTGATACAATGCCTAAAAGAAAGGTCGGTGATATTGAGATCCCCTAGAACCCGGTTACTTTCTAGGACAAGTTAAGCCAACTAAACTTCAAGAGGGTACTTACCTACAAACTCTATGCAAGCCTAAGCCTAAGGACTTGTCTACTTTGTCTGTATATGATTATTTGTACATAACGACTTGCTTGCTTTGCATACTTGTATATAACATCATGACATCATACCATAACATTTTAAATAACCATTTCAAGGATCTCAAGGGCCTGTGATGCAGGATCATGTTGAACCAGACATTCATCAAGGGGCAAGAGGATTTATTCTCCTCTAATCAAACGCCGTCAAAGACCAAAACACAGTAACAATAGTCAAAGGCTATGACCCACTTGACATGGTGAGATTGATTCTCATGGAAGGACATCCATTGATACGAAGTTATCCAATAAGAGTTGTGACCAAAGTTCAACTTCTAACATCTTCTTGTGTTTACCCCGCGAGATCCTTGAAAACATGCATCCACATACCATGCATCATATCATGACAGGCTTTCCCCACACAGGTCTCTCATCTGCTTACTGTTTATTTCAGTAGAGATGGCTCTAGAACAGATTATCAAGGACATTCAGACTCAAAATGCTCAGCTTCAAGAAATGTTCCTGAATCTATCCAAAGGGCAAGAAGAAGTGAAAGCACTCCTCACTAGGGGCATGGCCATGAAGAATCCTGAGGACAATAAGGATGACTAGTTGGAACGGCTACAAACTGAGATAGCCACAATGAAGATCCAGATGATGGGTCAGATGGTAGGCCAGATGGCTCTTATCCAAAACTTAGCTCAGGGACAAGAAGAACTGAGAGCCCTCATCAACAAACTTCATCAAGACGGTTGCAACCGTATGAAACAAATAGTCGAGATTGGGGATCAAGTTATTATCCATCCTTCCATGAGACAAGAAGCCGGTTTGATGGAGAGTAGACCTTTCCAAATTGCTGCTACATCACGAGCCCAACAGCCACCTTGCAAACAACGACAGGGGAATCGGCGTAAGGATATAACACCTAAGAGATAATTTACCAGGATCAGCATGCCGCTGGCTCAAGCATTACAACACATGTTGAAGGCAAAACTAATTATGTTAAAGGCTTCTCTCCGGAATCCTAATACTACCGCTCCTAGTTACCACCCCAATGAGAGGTGCGCATACCATTCCGATAGTCCTGGACATGATACGAATGGTTGCTAGGCTCTGAAGAACAAAATTCAAGACCTAATCGACGAAGGAGTGTTGGAGTTTACACAAGATGATCAACTGAAACTCATCTATCACCCCTCAAGGGCATCCATATGAAGTGATGGTCTAGGCGGAGGAATTTTCTATTTATTCGAATTTTCAGTTGTAATTTCTTTGTTTACTTAAACACTTATCTTTATGTCAGACTTTGGTTATTCTCATTAATGAATTAAATATGTTTGTCTTGAATTAATCCATTCATTTTTAAACTATTCTTTTTACTCCCTTTATGATATTCAACTCTTATTTCAAAAAGTTGCAAGCCTTTAGAGGGAGGATGACGAAAACAATGCCATAATCTCATACAGTATGCTTTTGAACAGACCTTACTGACGATGTACATGCGTTCCTTTCAAACCCTAAACACCGGGGTTATAAGGAAGATAATCCCTAGTCAACCCCCTTTGAGCCTAAGAAGTAGGAGTTTTCTTTTTCACACAAATTGAAACCTTTAATCAAAACCTGGGGCAGGGTAGTCTCTCAGTTAATTCAAGTGCGCGTTCAGTCGTAAGCTTTCACTTCATACACAACGAATGACACCAAAAACATCCTTCTGAATAAAAAGATGGCGATGGTTCCCTATCAAATACGCAGTCGTTATCTCTCAAGAAGAAAATCCCACTAAGTCAAAACCTACGAAGGAGACTTAAGAAAAAACTGGGGCACCCCGCTGATTGTAATCTCAAAACAAGAACAGTCAAGCAAAAATCAGGGACAATAAATCGAAAAGAGGTCACTACAAATCCTCGAAAACATGAAAAAGGTTGCAAAAATGACCTCCTTCCAACAAATTTAACTTGTCCGAACCTTCACCGAAACGTCATTCCAGACTCAATTGCAGTTCAAACATACAATTAACTGAGTTTATAGACTGAAGAACATCATGGAGAACGGGCAGGTACAAATACACTTTGATCCTTATCATTTGTTTCTTAAACCGCGAACCAAGCCACGTTACAACCCTTCAAAAGTCCTAATTGAAGCATGGGTTAGTTCAAAAGCATATTGTTACCAAAGGTATCTTAACTCCTGTAAGGCTTACTGCAAATCTTGAATTGAATTCACATTCTTACAAAACTCTTTATTTGCTAAAACGCATTTTCAAAACTTCAAGACAAGCATAACTTTTCATTATTTGAATATCACTGTTTGCATATGGCTAATTGTTTGACAGTAGAGAAATTCACACGACGAATATCTAGTGAACAAAAACTCTCTTAGTGAACAAAATCACTTCAAATGGGATGACACTTCCAATGAAAAATCTCCTATAAGAAAGGGAGCATGACATGTCACTGTCCAACTCGTCTGGGGGAAGTCAAGTCAAGATTCCAAGAAATCTCCCAACAAATGCTGAATAACCAGGAGCTGGTCTGTATCTGAATCACTTGGGGCATTGAACGTGAATTCCAGCAAAGGGGTACATACGACCAAGCAAACATTTTCTGGCAGTACTACAACACTTACTACTAGGGGAAATGACAAATTCCCACAAAGTCCTTTTCATAGGGTAATCCCCAGTCAAGTCTACACAGAGTCATCTCCATAAGGTTATCCCCACAGAATAATCATCACGAATAAGGGTACAAACCCCTCAAGGCCAATTCATGGATATCCCCATAAAGTTGGATCCAGGCAATCCCCCAGCCAGTGTTTCAATCTCTGGAAAACCTTTTTCCTAACAGAGTTGATCTCAAGAATCCTCGAGGAGTTCTTCCAAAAGAAGACACCTCTCCAGCAGATTGGCAACATGGTTTATTTCTCAAACGAACTACATATTCAACAGCTTGAGTTTTCCTCTCCGACTATCACAAATTAAGGGATCACAACCCCTCTTCCCCAGTAGACTTTCCTACGATCCCCAGTAAGTTGCTGTAAAGCTTGGGAGATAACCAGATAACAATTAACTTCTTTATCCCCAACAAGTTGTTAACTTCCTTTTTCTCCCATCAAGAGATAACTCCCTAGTAGAGAAATGGACAACTGAAACTCCTAAACTCTTTTCCCCAAGCAGAAATCAACACTCTCCATAAAGATTTCTCAAGCCAAAGCCAATATTCCCCAGCGGATTTCTCCTCAAACAACAAAACAGGAATCCCCAGCAGAAACATTCCAAAATAAAGTTCGAAGATACACATTCTTCATCCCCAACAGTAGTCCGGGATTTAACTTCCTAAGGCTCCCCATCATTTATCAAGGATTTATTTTCTAAGACAAAGTTACATTTCAACAACATTTATAGCATATGCATACGAAACACATATATCACAATCTCATTTATTTTGAGAAACATCATTACACCATGCATTTCATACATCATGATATTGCATGCAGCTAACTCTTTACCTTTTCAGGAAAGATCAATCAACAGATAACTATCATCAACAATTTTCAAAGAGGTCGGAGATTAATTCCTGAAACAAGCCAGGGCAACTATCTCTACGACCAACAAAAAGCAAGTTCCAGATTAATGCTTGAAATAAGACAGGAAAATTATATGCGAACGACTGATTGTAGATTAATACCTAAAACAAGACAAGACAACTATCTACTCGACCAGCTGAAGCAACCCTACCCAGGTTCCTTCTCATTTCTAGGTGCAGTTTTACCCGAACTCATCATGAAGCAACCCTACCCAGGTTTCTTCTTATTTCGAGATGCAGTCTTACCCGAACTCATCATGAAGCAACCCTACCCAGGATCCTTCTCATACATTTCCAGATGCAGTTTCACACGGACTCATCATGAAACAACCCTATCCAGGTTCATTCTCATACATTTCTAGATGCAGTTTCATACGGACTCATCATGAAGCAACCCTACCCAGGTTTCTTCTTATTTCCAGATGCAGTCTTGCCCGGACTCATCATGAAGAAACCCTACCCAGGATCCTTCTCATACATTTCCAGATGCAGTTTCACACAGACTCATCATTAAACAACCCTATCCAGGTTCCTTCTCATACATTTCTAGATGCAGTTTCACACAGACTCATCATGAAGCAACCCTACCCAAGTTTCTTCTCATTTCCAGATGCAGTCTTGCCCGGACTCATCATGAAGCAACCCTACCCAGGTTCCTTCTCATACATTTCCAGATGCAGTTTCACACAGACTCATCATGAAGCAACCCTACCCAGGTTTCTTCTCATTTCCAGATGCAGTTTCACACGGACTCATCATGAAGCAACCCTACCCAGGTTCCTTCTCATACATTTCCAGATGCAGTTCCACACGAACTCATCATGAAGCAACCCTACCCAGGTTCCTTCTCATACATTTCCAAATGCAGTTTCACACAGACTCATCATGAAGCAACCCTACCCAGGTTTCTTCTTATTTCCAGACGCAGTCTTACCCTGACTCATGATGAAGTAACCCTACCCAAGTTCCTTCTTATTTCTAGATGAAGTCTTACCCGGACTCATCATGAAGCAGCCCTACCCAGGTTCCTTCTCATACATTTCTAGATGCAGTTTCACATAGACTCATCATGAAGCAACCCTACCCAAGTTTCTTCTTATATCCAGATGCAGTCTTACCCAGAATCATCATGAAGCAACCCTACTCAGGTTCCTTCTCATACATTTCCAGATGCAGTTTCACACGAACTCATCATGAAGCAACCCTACCCAGGTTTCTTCTCATTTCCATATGCAGTCTTACCCAGACTCATCATGAAGCAACCCTACCCAGGTTCCTTCTCATACATTTCTAGATGAAGTTTCACACTGACTCATCATGAATCAACCTTACCCAAGTTCCTTCTCTTAAATTCCAGGTGAAGCTTCACATGGATTCATCCTGAAGCACCCCTACCCAGGCTTCCCTCTCATATATCTCCTAAAGCAGCCCCACACAGGCTCATCATAAAGCAATCTTACACAGATTCCTTCCAATACATTTCCAGAAACAGCTTAACACGGGTCTGTTCCAGCATATCTTTCAGTTTAAATCAACCAAAGATTTATTCTGATTCTTTTCCAGTTAAATTCAACCTTAGGCCGAGTCTAATTTTTGTTAACAATCACCTTTGGATGGCATCTATAAGCCCATCTATGACAACTCTCCAAATGGCATCTTTAAGCCCATTCCCTACACAATCAACCACCACATCATCGAGTGCAAATTTCTGGGCACTCTAGTGTTAAATCATCTTCTACCTTCAAGTCACGAATGACAGACTCGCCAATCTAACTCTTCAGGTTTAAGAGGATTGAACAGGGGCAACTGTTGTATCCCAAAATTTCCCCTCTCATTTCCAAGGCATTTCCTTAAAAGGATTTTCAAATTTTCAAATTTGCACAAGTACAAGTGGGATTTCAAACATCAAATCAAAGAAGAGCACGCCTGCTTCAATTTCACATCCATCGATTGGGTTTTTGGCCTCATTTGCTACAAGCTTGGCTTACATCCTTCGATTGAGCAATTACCCCTTTCCTGCATGCTTCGATTCACAAAGCAAGGGGGCTCCCACCATGCTAGCATACACAAGGAAAAAGCTTCCATATTGCTAGCATTCATATTAGCACCCACAGGGAATTGGCTATCTTCATACTGGCTCTGACTGAGCAAAGTATCGCTTTGAAACAAATGGCTTTCAATTCACAAGGGCAATGCCTATCTTTATACAAGCCTCATTTGGGCAGTTAGGCTTCCTGCATACATCCTTTGATTGCACAAGTTGCATCCTATATGATTGTTTTGGTGCACATGGAAATAACCTCTTGCATGCAAGCTTCGATTGCACCATTGGCCTTACATGTTTGCTTGGTTTACAATGCAATGGTTACCTGCATGCCTGCTTCAATTGAGCAAGGGCCTCTGCAGATTTGTCTTGATGATTACCTGTATGCAAGATTGATTCCTGCTTCGACTGGGCAGTATCTCCCTTGGAAAGTTTGTTTCGACACACATAGTTTCTACACTATGGTGGCCTATTTGAAGGACCTGTAAGACATACCTGGATGTCCCGTTCGAAGGACATATTTGGTAGCCCATTTGAAGGACCTGCAAGACATACCTGGATGTCCCATTCGAAGGACATATTTGGTGGCCCATTCGAAGGACATATTTGGTGGCCCATCCAAAGAACATGAATTTGTTGCATTCAAAGGAACATACAAAAGGTCCATTCGAAGAGCACAATTAATGTTTGTTCTCTTGATGAGTCTAATCGAAGGTTTGCTGACCAAAGTCCAATGCGCTGCAAGTCCAAGTCTGATGCACTGGTCACAACACTCTAAAACTGATGCACAACAGTCCTACTGCACTACTCTTATATTTGCACCAATTTGGGATACAAATACTGCACCTCGAAAGCTACAAAAATAACTTACTCAATTTGTTCAAATTCTTTTGTTTTCCCTCCCAAATCTCAGCAAACTTCATCTATAAATAAGATGTTCCATAACACATCTTAGGGGGCTGGACAACACATCTAGAGGGTTTTGGTAGCTGGAGAAACTTTGATTGTGTTAAAATCATCAAACACTTAATACACTCTCAAACCCAGAATCAAAAGACCACACCCTTTCTATTCCTTTCGAATCCAACACTAGAAACACAACACCTGTTTCTTTTCCCTTTCGAATCCAAGAGCAACCTCACACTTTGTTCTTTCTTTCGAATCCATCAAAAGAAACACTACACTTATTCTTTTCCTTCGAATCCAGAAACAACAAATACAACTCCACATTTCTTGGCCTTCGAATCCAGTCAAAGAAACACTACACTTGTTTCTTTCCTTCGAATCTAGGAGCACTCAGGGGAGCCACTCAAGGTCCAACACATACACTCCAGTGTCAAGCAAGTCCCAAACGAAAGATAAAGAGGGCGTGAACGGAGGATGCACACTCATGCTGTGACGACTCTTCCTATTTGGATAAAAGAAAATCCGGTGACGACTCTTGCTATCCGCAACAATGACGATCAAACACAAAACAATCAAGTCAGTTCTCCCACCGTATTACACAGGGTATATTGGAATTTTCCAGACCATTAAATTATCTTATATTGTAGATTAGGGGAAAAAGAAAGTAGCAATTGAAAAATGTTGTAACAGATTGACCACATTGGGAGCCTCGTTTTAACTTTGAAGACAAATAAAGGACTCCCATGTTATTTCAATATTACCAAACTAAAAAATACATTAAAAAAATTATAAAAACTTATATTAATAAAATATAATAATTTTTTTTCTTTGGGTAAAGATGATTAATTTACTAAAAAAATAATAAGATTAATAATATTTTTTTTATATTATAGTATATAAAAATAGTAAAAAATTTATGGTATGTTTGTTATAGATTAAAAAAAGTGATTTCATCGTAGGGGTTAAGAATCGTCAATCCAAGGTAAGGGTGGAATTCTAACTCTATAATGGGTTGTATGATGATGGGGAATAGTAGTGATCAGGTTCCATGATTGTATTTTCTTGATTTCTCATTATCTTGCTTTGTGGGGTTTTATATTTTTGATGAATTATTGATGCAATTTGGATGAAATTGGTCAAATTGTTGATGTGAATTATGTTAGTATGATGGGTGATTGTTATTCTCCATGATTTTCACCATTTTCTTATTGGATAAAAGAAAAGTCGGTGACGACTCTTGTTATCCGCAACAATTACGATAAAATGCAAAACACACAAGTCAGTTCTCCCACCGTATTACACACCCCAAACGCATTACAATAAATTGAGATACGCATAGAACAAACTGAGTCAAGACTGTGACGATTCTTTCTCTAAGTGCGACCATTTTGTTGTGAAGAAAATTTATACAAGGTACCTAGCTCACCAATAAAAAGATAAGAGGTTAGAAGCATGTCATTTAATTGCATTATCTTAGCGAAAACCTTAACTATTTTAGAAATTTGTGTTTTAATCATTTTGAAAATTATTCTGGACTGGGCCCACCTTGGCCCAAAGTGCAAATAAAGACCCAGATCCAAGCAGCTCCTCAGGGAATGCTCACAATAGGACCATCACCGAATGTGCCCGACCACAAGACTACAGCCGTAATTCCCTCCATCGCCCTCGACGATCAACGTCCCCGACCAAGGGGACTCCAGCTCGAATCCAACTCGAGCACCCTCCTCGTAGAGCAGATTTTGTCCTTTCTAACCGTTATGGAATCCTCAAGGCTCCGGAAAGACCGCATCTAAGTTCTTCCTCATTCTTCGCAGAGCATCATCCAGGAAGGGGACCACGTGCAGGTCCCCACTACACACGTAGAACCTATCAGTCCCTTTATTGGGTAAGTTCTGGCCGGCCCAATGAGGGGACCTTGGCCCAGTGCTGGGGGATATAAATACCCTCTACTTCAAGAGGGTCAGGTATTCATTCATTACACACCTATGTGTTTCTTACCTGCTCATTCCGTCTCTCATTTTATCATCGGAGTGTCTTGCAGGTACCCCCCCATTTCATTCAAATTCAGTCCGAGCCAGCTGTGACGGTCCAAGTCTGATCCGATAAGATCAATGACGCCGTCTGTGGGAAACTAAGCTTCCCCGTCTTACAAACTTTCAAAGACGAAAGCTAAAAATCACCTTCCACCGTCATGGCTGACCAAATTCAGAATGACCAGAGCATCCGCGTCGTTGATGCCAACAACAACCTCGCAGACAAGAACAGAGTCCCCGACAACACCGGAAACCCCGGTCATAATGCACTCCCCGGGGGCGTCGTCCCCGGGCCCTCAGGAAACCGGGACAGAGCCACTGCCTCGTCTTCGTCAGTCCCCCCTCCGCTTGAAGAAGACAATACAGCTCCCCCGAACCATCCATTTGCCCAATTCCAAGAGGTCCCCGTCCCCGCCGGGGCAGACGCCACGACCAGAGCACTGTTCGCGGCAATCAACCAGACCAATCACCTCATATTTGCCCAGGGGGAAAGACTGAGGATGCTAGAGGACGACAGAAGACCCCCGAGGAGACATAGGAGGCCTCAGACCCACCTCCTCGAAGAACAGAAGTACGTCTCCCGTCTCCCCCGCGGATACAATACAGAGACTCCTCCTGAAGCCCGTCACCCTGACAATCGGGGAGACGACCCCCCTTAGAGAGGGAACCGATCATCGAAGCTGGAGGGGGCAACCACGGCCCTTTACGGCAAGAATGAGGACACCCCAGAGAGAGGCACGAAAGGACAGATCAACAAGCACACCGCTCGAGGGACGTCCAACACGACCATGGCCATCGTGCCCGACAGTACCTCAGGTCCCCGTCCCTTTCCCCAGAGAAAAGTGATAAGGACAACCCCCGCGGTCCCCTGTCACAAGCCATCATGGAGGCACCTATTCCCTCAGGCATGGAGAAGCCCCCTCACCTGAAGGAATACGACGGAGTCACCGACCCGGTCGATCATATAGACGGGTTCGAAGCTATGCTGCACTACCATAACGTTGGGGGACCCACTAAATGCCGGTTGTTCCCCACAACCCTCAGGAAAGCAGCAATGGATTAGTACAAGGGTCTTGCCCCGGGGTCTATCACCTCGTGGCGAAACTTGAAAAACCAATTCATAAGCTCATTCATCGCGTCGCGGTGACATCCAAAGACCGAAGTGGCGCTCGAGGCTATCGTCCAGAGGCAGGATGAAACCTTGAGAGAATTCATCAACCGCTTCAATCGTGAAGCCATCCAGGTCCCCTGCGCGGACCACATGAAAAGATACTTACTGGGGAGGGGACTCCTCCCTGGCACAGAGTTCAGAAAAGCAGTGGGCATCGAACTGCCACGAACATTCGATACTCTCCTTGAGAAGGCCAGTGCCTACATGGACTACAAGGAAAGAGAGGCGGCCAACAGAGCCTGTGACCCCAGAACTCGCGGATCTAGCAGCAACCCGCGCCAAGAAGTCGTTCCTCCTCGACGGACCGGGGAGAAAAGAAAAGACGACAAACCCCGAGAAGTCCGAGAACAGAGAGGACCCTCGGCGAATTTCACAGAGTACACTCTGCTCACGGATTTCCGCGAGCGCATCTTGGCGGAGTATGCTAGTACAAATTTCAAGGATGGTGGTGTCAAGCGCCCCCGACCAGCTCCTGCCAAGCCCGAGGTAGATAGGAGCAAATACTGTCAGTACCATAAGAGCCATGGTCATCTAACGGAGGACTGCGTCCACCTCAAGGACGCCATCGAAACCCTCATAAAAGGGGGGAGGCTCGCCCAATATCGGCGAAATGACACTCCTTGTTGTGGCGCCCGTGAGACAAGAGAAGCAGAAGACAATGTCCGACCATCTCACGAGTCGGTCCCCATCCAGACCGCCTTCTCTGTCACCAGACTCGAGGACTTTTGCGTCCCAGAACACTTGCAAGAGCCGCTGTCGACGCACAGCAGATGGGAACACTTTCCCTCCGCCATGGTCATCAATGGTGGGGGGTTCAACGACTTGACCATAAATTCAGCCAAGAGGAAGCTGGATGAATTGGTTGACTCTGCGCCTCCTCAGACGGTGACCTTTGAAAGGGTGAAAGGTAGATCGGAGCCTATCACCTTTTACCTCGAAGAGCTCCCTTGAGGGCCCCCCAACACAGTCATTCCTCTGCTAATAAGAGCGAGAATGGCTAACTTTGAGGTACACCGTGTCCTCGTCGATGAAGGAAGTTCCGTTGATGTAATGTACAGTCAACTATTCCGGACCCTACAGCTCGACGACTCGCACCTCTCACCTTATATGGGGTCAGACCTGCAAGGCTTCAACGGCTCAACCTCCAAACCTTTGGGATACGTCGAGCCCATGGTTACCTTTGGCGAGGACACAGCGACCAGGCAGGTCAAGGTACGCTTCCTCGTCATCGATTGCCCGTCCCTTTACAACTGCATTTTCGGAAGGCCAACATTAGCAGAACTGACCGCGGTACCATATACCGTCCATTTGAAGATGAAGTTATACACCAAAAGGGCACGGGTCTCCACCATCCAAGGTGACCTAGCAGCTTCCCAAAGATGTTTTAACGCGGCATCCAAGGGATGTGACACGGTCGACACCGGGACAAGACCCGCCAAGAGACCAACGACGACACGACCAGAGCCCGAGAAGATAGAGTCCGTCAAAGCAGAAGAGCAGAGAGCATCCTCAAAGGTCGACTCCATAGCCCTGGACACCCGCTTCGACCAGGATGAGCCTCCCAGCGGTGAGCAAGTTCCCCTCCGACCAATTCCGGACAGAGACTTCGAGCTCGTCCCCCTAGGCGAGGACACGAGCAAAGGAGTGAAGATCGGTACCAGCCTCCCCGACCTGGAGAGGAAGCAGATCAAAGCCTGCTTGCGTGAGAATGCTGACCTATTCACGTGGAGTGCTGCAGAGATGCCCGAACTCGACCCAGAGGTCTCCTATCACCACCTCGCCATAGATCCAGCCGCTAGGGCAGTAGTACAACATAGACGTAGGCAGTCCCCAGAGAAAACAGAGGCTGCTGAAAAAGCTGTAAAAGACCTCTTAGAGGCGAATTTTATTTCCGAAGCCCGGTATTCAACCTGGATGTCAAATGTTGTACTAGTCAAAAAGAATAATGGAAAATGGCGAATGTGTGTTGATTATACTGATCTCAATCGGGCATGCCCGAAGGATGCATTTCCTTTACCAAACGTAGACATGCTGGAAAATTCCTCAGGTTTTACCTGACAGAACGAGGAATCGAAGCTAACCCCGACAAATGTCGAGCCTTCTCCGACCTCCCGACACCCACCTCAAAAAAGTCAATACAAGTCATGAACGGCATGCTCACCTTGTTATCCCACTTCGTCGCGAGATCCGCCCAGCACGCCCTCCCCTTCTTCAAGCTCCTTCGCAAGGAGGCAGCCTTCGAATGGACCGAGGAATGTGAACAGGCGTTGCGCCACCTAAAACAAAACCTATCCCAACCGCCCGTTCTATCATGGCCCGAAGCCGGAGAACCATTGGTCATATACCTGGCGGTCTCGGACGAAGCTGTCAGCGCGGCTCTCATTCGCGAGATGCCCGACAGACAAAAACCCGTCTACTTTACGAGCAAAGCACTACAAGGACCCGAGGTCAGATACCAACAGATAGAGAAAGTAGCTCTAGCCCTCGTCAACGTGGCGAGGAGACTAAGACACTATTTCCTCACTCACACGATTATAGTAAGAACTGACCAACCAATGAAGTAATTCTTGGGTCGACCTGACATGGCAGGTCGAATGTTGAAATGGTCACTGGAACTTTCTGAGTTCGACTTTCAATACGAGAGCAGGAAAGCCCTAAAGGCGCAGGCTCTGGCCGACTTCGTCGCGGAAATGACCGCTCACAACCCCCCCGTAGGGAAAGAGCATAAATGGACCATCTTCGTCGATGGAGCTTCCAGCTCATCCGGAAGCGGCACGGGGATCCTCTTGGAAAACGAGGAGGACGTAGTGATCGAGCACTCGCTCACCCTCTCCTTTCCGACTTCAAACAACCATGCGGAGTACGAGGCCCTACTCGCGGTGCTTAGGCTAGTCGAGGACCTAGGGGCACGTGAAGTGCAAATCTTCACGGACTCTCAGCTTGTCGCTTCCCAAGTCCAAGGGAGCTACCAGGCTAAAAACAACAGCCTCATTGAATACCTGAACTTAGTCAGAGAATACATGAAGAGGTTCGACCGAGCAGAAATATCACACGTCCCGCGCGAGCAAAAGACAAGAGCCGATGTACTTTCAAAGCTCGCGAGCACAAGAAAGAAAGGCGGGAACAAATCCGTCATACAAGAATCCCTATCGCGACCAAGCATCGAAAGAACCTCGACCCCCATCGAGGTACACGCCATCGGAGACGCTTCGTGCTGGATGACCCCGGTGTTCAACTTCCTAACAAAGGGCGAGCTCCTTTTGGATCGGACAGAGGTGACCGCGACCAAACGACGAGCGTACTCCTACGTGGTTCTCGAACACAAACTATACCGCAGGGGATTCTCCATTCCCCTCTTGAAGTGCATCGACGAATCCATAGTCCCCGAGGTATTACGGGAAATACACGAAGGGATTAACGCCCAGCACATGGGCGGCAAGTCCCTGGCAAGGAAGGCTCTACGAGCGGGGTATTACTGGCCGACAATGCAACAGGATGCCAAAGATCATGTTAAGAGGTGCGACAAGTGCCAAAATCACGCCGACATGCATATCGCTCCCCCTCACGAGCTTAGCATATTGTCATCCCCGTGGCCATTCGCCTGGTGGGGGATGGATACCCTCAGACCATTCGTACAAGGGACTTACCAAAACAAGTTCCTTATTGTGGTCGTGGATTACTTCACGAAATGGATAGAGGCCGAGGCCCTTGCAAAGATCACCTCGCACAACATCCTCCACTTCTACAAGCGAAACGTCCTCGCCCAATTTGGGATCCCGAAGGCACTGATCACTGACAACGACACCCAATTCACCGACCAAGGGTTCTGAAGCTTCGTCACCAAACTCGGGACCAAACAACATTTTACCTCAGTCGAGCATCCCCAGACCAACGGGCAAGCCGAGGCTGCCAACAGGGTCATCCTACGAGGACTCAAACGCCGGCTAGGCGAAGCAAAAAGAGGGTGGGTCGAGGAACTACACAGCGTCTTATGGGCCTACCGCACCACACCCCATTCAACGACGGGCGAAACCCCTTTTCGACTAACATACGGCACCGAGGCCATCATCCCCGTAGAAATTAGGGAACCCTCCAGGCGGACAAAGATGCCTCTTGACGAAGAAATGAACGATGAAGCCCTTATGGACGAGCTCGATCTGGTCGAAGAAATTCGATCGGGGGCAGCCCTGCGCGAGGCCACTTTAAAACAACGAGTGGCCCTGCGTCACGACCACAAAGTCATCAGACGTGAGTTCCAGATCGGCAGCCTAGTCTTGCAAAGGAACCAGAAGGATTCGCGCGAAGCGAAATTGGCCGCAAACTGGGAGGGACCCTACCGCGTCCAAGGCGCTATAGGCACCAGAGCGTATTACCTCGAGCAGTTAGACGGAGAACCGCTACCACGACCCTGGAATGCTGCTAAGCTAAAACAGTACTATAGCTAAAGCCCTCAACCACTGTGGACTTTTGCTGTCGAACATCCAACCTTAGCCAACAAAGGGGAAAAGTATCGACCACGTAGGAGAGTCGAGGTATGGACCCGACCTACCAACCACCGAGTGAGGTATCGTCATTCACCCAACAAGCCGAACGACTATACCCGGCAGGGACACCTCGATCGAGCTCCATTGTCGAAGTACCCACAAGGCAGAACACCCAGCTCACGATGGGCAGTTCACGCCACGGGCGTAGGACCCCGATCTGAGTCATGCGCCTGACACGCGGATCCCACTCCGTGCATTCAATGCATTTCGAAGTGTGTCGAACCACAAGAAGGGTTGAAAGGAATATCTCCGCTCGAGAATAAAACTTCATCAAAATATTCGTTATGAAAATAGCAGTCGAGCACTAGCCTGGATACGAGCAGATTATTGCCAAGATAAACATACATAAAAAAGAAAAACATGCACAAAACAAGTTAATAATGAACCGACCAAAAAGGCCGGCGATGTTCGAGGTTACAAACCATGGCACAACGGCCAAAGTAAATCAAGAATTATCATGGGCACGCAGGCCCCAAAAACATGGAAATACACGGGCACACATGCCCAAACATTAAACTTAATGCTAAACATCCCTAGGACTACTGGCACCTACATCAGGAGACTCGGGAGGAGGCACGACCCGACCATCAATAATCTGGGATAGGAACCCGACCCCCTCGGTGTTCATGCCCGGATTCAGGATGGACAGCTGGCTGACCGCGACCTCGAACCCATCGGCTAGGGCACCGACGCAGTCTGACTCGAGAAGGTGGATATGGGCGACCAAATCTGAATGAGTACACAAAGATGCTATCTCCTCCAGCTCGTCGTCAGCAGGAAGCATAGCAGCCCTTAGCTCCTCGATTTCCTTGGACAACCGTTGGTTGTCGCTCTCTAACCATTCATTTTCAAGTTGGAGGCAATCCCTCTCCTCGGCAGCTTTTGCAGTCTTTTCCTTCTCCCCCGACAGCAGGTCGGCCTGCTCACGGAACATCTCCTTGGACCGCTCGAGGGCCGCCTTTAACTTACGTGACTTGGCAGCAAAAGCAGCCTTCTCTGATTCTAATTCCCTAACCCGGTCTGAGGATTCTGATCCTTCCTCGGCAAGGACCACGGCCATCTCAGGCATCTTCACCACCCCGACCATGCTGGCGGTGAGGTGTTTCCTCCGGCCTTCTTTGTCAAGCCGTTTAATAGTCTCGGTCTCATTATCACTCACCGTCAGAGGAAACCCCTCAAAGAAATCCTTTTCTGCAAAGCAGGGCGGCAAGCCGAAGGCGCGGGCAGCTACGGCCTCATCACCGGTCTCCGATCTACTCTCAGTCCGACTCCTCTTCCTGGAAACCAGCTCAGTAGGTTGCTCGGCATTGAGAGAGCCCGAGGATCCGCTGGACGCATCTCCGCCCGAACTGGCTGGCGGGCCCATCCTCGTAGCTTGTGGTGCCCTCACCAGCCTCTTGTTTATCTTCTTGTCTTGGGTCAACTTTAAAAGCCTCTCTCGACGCTCAGCCATATGACCTGCGAACAAGGATGAACCCGGGTTAGCTACAAGCGAGCAAAAACAATAAAAATGGAATAAAACAATAAGAGCAGAAGCAAGAAACCTAGCAGATCTACGGCCTGCCCGTAGGATTGGCACTCAACGAGCGCCTTGGTGTTGATGGGACGCGCCTCGAACATCGGGTAGTCATCCTCATCAAGAATGTCATCCCCTTCCCTCGTGACCCACCGGGCGGGGAAGAAACTATCAACAAACTTGCAAAGAACAACATAGGCCTCCTCGTCCTCGGCGCTCATGCTCCCCGCAAGGGTATGATAGTGCCCGGTGCCATGCTCGTAATGGCCCGCGCACCAATGGATCGGGAACTTGGAGATCCACCCGACTGCGGGACTACCCTCGGCATCCACGAGGGGCTTCTCATCCACGTCGACCACTACGGTTTCCGATTCGAATAGGGAGTCCAGGGCAGTTTGGGTGACCAGCTGTAGCACATACCATTTATCTTTGAAATCCCTCACCGAGTCCATGTACATCCTGAACAGCCTCTTCGACTATTTTAGGGATACCCAGCTGTGCTTGCCTCCTCGAGACTGACGCTGCAGGTGAAAATCTCTGAAGAAAAGGGGAATCGTCGCCCCAATCCTGAGGAAACAGTAGGTCAGCTCGAACGCCCGGAGGAAGGCGATCGCGTTGGGGTGAAGCTGCGAAGGAGCTAGGTTCAGATGACTAAACACCCCGACTTGAAAGTCACTAAAGGGTAGCCTAAGACCGAGATCCCTGAACACAATCTCGTACATGGGGAATGCGTACTCAGTAAACTTCGAGCAGATATGGGCGTCAATCGTCGGCCTCATTATCCTAAAATTCTTTTGAAAACCTTCCTGAGTGCCGCCATGCTCGACAACAGTGTAAGCACGCCGACTGCGATGAAAGTACGCCGAAGCAATCCCCCGGGGCTCGGCACCCACCCAGGGTCGTCGATGGTGTCGACTAAAGTGACGTTCTCTTCTGTACTTGTTTCCTCGACATCATTATGTCTCGAGGATTCTGGATTATCGTCTATTTACCTGCAAAACACAGGAAACCGGTAAATTGGACAGCAAATCCGCGTGCTCGCCACAGAGGCGGGGAGAAGTACAAAACAGTTCAGACTAAAAGCCGAACACTAACGCCCAGCTCCGACCACGCCTCGATCATGGATAAACACGAGCGTAACATGAGCGCCACGGGAGAATCCTGAATGACTCGACCAAGTTCCTGACTTCGCCTACCCGACACCAGAATACCGCGAGAAGACTACCCTACACGCTTCCTAAAAGGATGAACATTCCGGCCAGTTCATGAGTATGCCGACCAAACGCATGAATATCGCGGGCAATATCGTGAATTATTTGCCTAAACTATGAAGGTCACGGGCAATATCATGAACTACGCACCTAAAACTATGAATGTCACGTGCAATATCATGAACTACGTGCCTAAACTATGAGTATCTCGAGCACAGTCATGAATCAGGCGCCTAGCGCGCTTGAATCTACCGGGCATTACTTCCAAAAAATAGATTTCTAACATCAAAAATATCATCAGAGCTACCTACAACACAGAAAAGCAGGAGGAAGGGACGCTTACTTGGAAAAAGAAGTGTACAAACGACGGTGGCGAGAGAAATCAACGGCGAAGGGTGCGACGGTCTCACAACGTTTCGAGAATCAACGGCAGCGGAAACAGAGAATGTAGGAGGAGCGTGAAGAGGGAAAAACAGATTATGGGCCCAAGGGTCCTATTTATAGAGATGGCGTGGAATGTGAAACGTCGCTCCGGGGAGACACGACCTTCCCCCATCCTCGACACCTACCCGCCTAGGCAATGATGACCCTATTTACTAGGGCGGCGTTGCGGTTCCCAAGGGCTACGCCACGTGCCCGACAGACGCAGCCTAGAGATTCCCATGAGAGTTCCTCGAGCACGCTTCAAAAGGAAAAGCCATGGGTCGGGCATTGGGTCCCCGACGAAAAAGCAAGCTGAGATCAAGTCGTAACTCCCATACCAGGAACAACAACTTGGGGGGCTCCTGTTCTGGACTAGGTCCACCTTGGCCCAAAGTGCAAATAAAGGCCCAGATCCAAGCAGCTCCTCGGGGAATGCTCACAATAGGACCATCACCGAACGTGCCCGACCACAAGACTACAACCGCAATGCCCGCCGTCTCCCTCGACGATCAGCATCCCCGACCAAGGGGACTCCAGCTCGAATCCAGCTCAAGCACCCTCCTCGTAGGGCAGATTCTGTCCTTTCTAACCGTTATGGAATCCTCAAGGCTCCGAAAAGACTGCGTCTACGTTCTTCCTCATTCTTCGCAGAGCACCATCCAGGAAGGGGACCACGTGCAGGTCCCCACTACACACATAGAACCTGGCAGTCCCTTTATTGGATCAGTTCTGGCCGACCCAATGAGGGGACCTTGGCCCAGCGCTGTCGACTATAAATACCATCTACTTCAAGAGGGTCAGGTATTCATTCATTACAGACCTACGTATTTCTTACCTGCTCATTCCGTCTCTCATTTTATCATCGGAGTGTCTTGCAGGTACCTCCCATTTCATTCAAATTCAGTCTGAGCTAGCTGTGACGGTTCAAGTCTGATCCGGTAAGATCAAAAATGTTTGTGTAAATTTGAGGATCTCAAATATGTTAAATGCACAAAATTAAATGGTGAAGTTGAAATAAAGGTACTTTTATTAAATGATAAAGTTGGTTATTTAACAGTTCCACAAGCAGTAAAATTTAAGAGACTAGTGTATGACAAATACTTAATAACCTTGAGACACTCGAGGACACAATTTTTTTCAATATAATTATGAGTAAGAAGATGATTCCAACGTCGAGAATGGAAGAATATTTGGAAGAAACACATATGTTAGGCTCTTGAGGAACATATAGCTTAGTGAACTCAAATAACCTTTTGATCTTACATTCATCATCTATGAGTTTTCCTGCTCTTGGATCTTCTATACGATATCCATAGGAAAAGAAGATAACTTCATAACTAAGATCACATAATTGGTCAATAGAGATAAGGTTAAAACTCTGTGTATGATAATCTTAGCTTACATGCGTAAGAAAAAAAAATGCTTTAGTAGTTGTATTTGTAACTACTAAGGCAAGATCATTTTGCATATGAATAAGTCCCAATACAATTTCTTCATATATGGGACAAAAAAGAATATTTTAAAATGATTTTTATATTATAATATAATTTTATGTAAAAACAGTTCAAAGAAACTTTTCATAACAACTTCAAATAAAAATTTAGTTTAAATAATTATTAGTGGAAGATTCAATTTGTCTTGAAGCTCACAAATGATTTGATGTAATTTGGACATATTAAAGATTGAAAATTTCAAATACATCATTTTCAAACTAATCTAACTTTAGTCCCTACTCCATAAGTCCAATTTTTCAACTTTTCAGTGTTAAGTTTCCTCACACTGAATGCAAACTTCTATTGGGACCATCACCATCCTTTTCACTACAACAACAATAACAAAACACCATTTTATCACGTATCTTGCATCACCATATGGACCACACTTTTGTTTCTTTTATTACAAGTGGTACTTAACTATTCTAATTGACAAATATTTTTGAAATGTTTCTAGAATACAACTCTAATTTGAGCCAAAAGTTGGAGACAATGTGGAAAGTGTGCTCTTAGAGCAAAATGTATGTATGTATGTCTATGCACAAGTAGCTTCAACAGCTAAACTCTTTGTCAATCCTCTACAAGGGTCTCCAAATGTATCGGTCGATACTCCAACACTACAACTTCTTGATCCAATGCAAGCCTGTTCAAACATCATTTGAGAGTATGTTAGAACAACAAACTTGGTTCAAAATAGCAAGGGAAGAAAAATCTAGGATAAATAAACACCTTCTGTACAATTGACAGTGCCTTATTGCTGCTGCAGCGTCCGTGGTAGAAGTTTCCGCATGTACCTAGTGGTGTTCCGTAGCTTGCAAATTTGATGGAAGAGATTATGTGATTGTTATCAGGACACTCGAGCAATAGTGCAGGCTCGATTTTTCTTCCTGATTCTGTATCGGAGTTCCACAAGTCTATTTGAGGAGGGTGAGATTGAGATACATGTGCACACAAACTTTGTAGCTGTTTTGTAGCAAAAGATATCTGTGTTGGATCACCACCTTTTTCCTCGAACAATACAAGAATATTTCCGTTTGGTTTCAACCACGAGCGTGGTACATGGTATCTGCGAGATGGAATTAGTGTTTCAGTGACATCGTAGATCAATATTATTTTCATTGAATGTTTCCAACACTTACAATGTTTGCGATGGTTTTCCGCAATTCTTGCGACATTTGGATGAAGTATAAGGTCCTCTATAGTTGCACGAGTCTGTGCAACCAGCATTTGAAGAGACATGTGTAGGCCAGTATCGTCCAATGCTTTGTCCGTTTACCCAAGCCTCGCCTTTTCCCATTCCCGTGAAGTCAATTGCAACCGGATTACTTCCGGATGGAGCATCAAAGCTTGTCTAATGCAACATGTACTACATTGGTTAATAGCAAAAATATTTTCATATCGTAGCACTTCCTTAATTTGAATGAAAATAAAATTACCTTGTACCAAGTCAATGGTTGGTCCTTAGGGAAGGTAGACTGTGAATTCCACAGTTCAGAACTTCCACTAGACAGACCTAACTCTTCACCTTTTAGGCCAATCTGATATCTCCACTTCAGAGAGGAGAGATCAAGAGTGCTGTTGCCATTCTTCAATCCTTTCAATATCACGGGACCGGTGATCCCCGCTCCCCACGTATCAAAAAAAGCTCCATAATTCTGATGTGTATTCGGTTTCATGTTAGTTTATATAGTAATGAGAGTCGAGAGAACTAATTGGACTGGCAAGTTATTCTATGTACGGTGGAAACTAATGAGCAAACGCAACCGAAAAAGCTGAACCTGAAGTCCGACTGTTAAACTCAGCAAATCAATTTTGTTCTCTCCAGCAACTAGTGTGATTGGGATGTCGACATTAAGCTTTGCTTTACCACTGTTTCCTGCTTGACTCCCTGAGAATTCGGGAATAATATCATCGACAGTTACTATTCAATAATTCAAGAAGAACATAATTGAATTGAAACAATAAAATCCTAATGAACATTTACCAGCAAGCTTTCCGTTTATGAAAGCATGAAGGGCATGGCCAAGTGATTCAATATGAAGGACAGTTTGAGAACCAGGGTCGTCCTCAAGACCAATACTTATAAAAAATTTAAAAGAAAAGTGTTATCAAGAAGCACATAATCATAGGTCAGAGGAAATATCTTTCAAACTTAAAGGCTTAACTACCTTAAAGAGTACCACAAGTAGTCACTTTTATCAGCCGTGGTATTTATTTGCTCGAGTAATCCAGTTTTTGACAATGAATCATCCTTCGAAATACCAACAGGTTCACTTATCCAACTCCATTTTGAGCTAGAAGTTTCTAAAGAGCCAATATCTTCTTTCGAAGATTCGGTTACGAAGCTTGAAATTGCAGATGCAGAATTAATCTGCCATAAAAATGTTGTTTTTATTACGAATATCATCATTATTCAAGCAACTTCACACGAATGAAGGGAAGACAAACCTTTGCAGTGTTAAGCACTACATTCTTGCAATCAGGTAAGATGCTCACAGACCATGCAGGCAAGTGATATGAATTGCCACTAAAATTTACAGTTTTATCAGATTTAGTGTCTACGTTGGCGAGGAAGGCAGCACATACAGATCCTGTCTTATAAACTGCCGCCTGCAGTTTAAATAGTAAAATACTGTTAAGACCTAATCTAGTCCGTGCGCCGAATAGTCATTGCGGAAAAAGTTAACTCTTTTCCGGTGAGAGAAACTTACAAGACGCGGATTAAGATTTTTAAACAGACTAAAATTTTCAATACATACCAACTATACCTCTATGTTAGGACCAAGAGATGAAATCTTGGGGTCAGTAGCTATCAATGCTTCTTCACAAAGCTTTATGGCCTTGTGCACATCTTTAAGGTGGCCCCACTTTGGCTGCCTAATAATGCCTGCATCATACATTTGATATACATTTGTGATGGCCACAGCATGAACAATGTATGCAGTATGACGGTTGAAGGAATGCATACCATACTCATCGATTGGTGCATCATAGTCATAACTTGTAGCAATGAAAGGTCCGCCGGAAGTTCGGCCAAAGTTGGTCCCTCCATGGTACTGTTTTTGAGCCAGCATTAAAAATGATACAGTATCAGCTAATTTCTTAGTTATCGCCGATTTATTTTTTCACTGACTTATCACAGCATTTGAGGTTGCATTACCATGTAATAATTTTGAAATGTTCCACCTCGTTGGAAAAAGCGTGCCACGGCAAATGCAAGATCTTCCACAGGCCTGTAAGGAACAGCGCCACCAAATGAAAGAAACCTACCGATCCAAAGGATTCAAAAGACGCTAACCATCAAATCACATTAGGAGAAATATATTTCAATGAAATGATATCTATAAAAAGGATGCTAAATTGCGAAATGCTAACCATCCACTCCAATTTTCAGTCCACATTTTCGGCTTTGTATTAGAGTTTGGTGTGAATTGATCACAGTAAAATCCATTGCATGTATTAATCTGTGAGCAGTTAAAGTAAAATGAATGTAGCAGACAAACAATCTAGTACACCAAAAACCGAAAAACACTTAATGTTGAAAAGTTAAAAGAGAAAACTTACGATTGGATCAGGAGCATCTCCTTGCTGACACATGACCCAAGGAACGCCTGTATCAAGAGATGTAGCCATATTTGCTGCCCACTTGATGTAGGATTTACCAGCAGAACCATAGGCTGAATCAATATTTCCATACTCATTTTCAATCTGAGATAAAATTATAGGTCCTCCCTGTGATGCATATAGTTTTTCTTGCTTCATGATATCCACAATCTTAGCGGTGAATCGCTGCATTTCTGTCTGGAGACAAAGTTTTCCAGCTAATGAACTCAGATTTAATAACAATAGCATGAGGCAGCAGGGTGAATGTTAGGTTACCTTGAATGGCTCATTGTCGGTTCGGAACTTAATCCCTGGAATGAAGTGAAGCCAAAGAGGGAAACCACTGTGAAGAAGTTAAAGCTCTCAATTAGAGATGAACACCTCAGCAAAAAATATAATACACATAAAGGACTTAAGTTTACCCATAGTTCCATTCAGCACAAGCGTATGGACCGATCCGGAGATGCACGTATAGACCAGCTTCAGCCACTGTCTTTATAAATTTCACCAAATCCCTCCTACCATCAAAATCATACTGCAAAAAAATCCATTTCGTTTCAATGAATGCTAATAGTCTTTTTGAGCTTAATCTATATTTTTCATTCAAAGCTAGACTAGTCTTATTTGGATAAACAAAATTAAGTGCTTACAGCATAAAAGTCTTTTCTTTTTACAGAAGATAAAGTAATCTCTAATTGTTTTTCTTAGAATTCGGATTAGGCCTAACTCATCCCTACAAAACCGGTTTGTAAAACGAGGATTGCTCCCACTTATAAACACAACACGTGCCATATCTCTAAGCAATGTGGATTAATTCACTCCCTTCAAACTCAACACAATGAATGTGTTGGAGACTGCAAATAAGGCAGGTCAAATATTGCAATTTAGGCGACTAGGGGCAGACCGCAGATGAAGGCGGAAATTCCAAAACCCCCACGCTCGGGCCTCAATGAGGCTGAAGTATGGACGATGTGAGAAGCCCAATAACTTATCTAGGATAGGCACTGATACCATCTTTGAATTCAAATTGAGCCTAACTCATCCCTACAAAATCGCCTTGTAAGGTGAGGATTGCCTCCACTTAAAAACACAACACAAACCATATCTCTAAGCAATGTGGACTAAATTCACCCCTTCAAACCCAGCACAATGAAGGTGTTGGAGGATGCAATGAAGACAAGCCATGTCGCAATTTAGGCGACTAGGGGGTGGACCGCTATGAAGGTGAAAATTCCAGCAGTTTTCATATAAACAAGTTGTTTTCATAAACTATCATAAAAAACTTATGAAAATAAGTTTTCATGAGTTGTTTTCATAATCTTTCCCAACAGTCTTTCATAAGTGCTTATGAAGAAATGCAAATGCAATGCTGAAAGTGACAGCAAGATGATATGAGAGAAAAAAGGAAACAGAACCTGGCCTTGAACAGGTTCATGTAAGTTCCAAAAAACATAGGTTTCAATCACATCAAGTCCTCCATCTTTGGATTTCTGAATAAGGCCCGGCCACATCTATAAAAACAACAAATTCAACACCATTTAAGATTAAAAAAAAAAACAATGCAAAAACTCAAAAACACAAACAGAGTGACAGAGAGAAAGAGAGAGAACCTGTGGAGTACTACGAGGGTAATGAATAGAACCAGAGATCAAGACCCTGCGCTTGCCATCTATAACCAATGCTCTATGATCATACTCCACATTGGTGCAAAACATAGTTGGAAACAACCAAACCATAAGCAACACAACTTTGGTGGCTCTCATGGTAACTTTTTGGCAGAAAGAATGAACAGAAAAAAAAAAAGGAAACCCAGATGGAAAGAAAGGAACTTTTCTTTTTGTAAATCAAAATGGCAATACAAAACAACACAAACTTGGTTTGGTTATCTGTTACACATGTGTCTGTGTTTTGAGTCACGTGCTTAGTGGAAGAGTAAGAAGAGGAAGAAGAAGAGAGAAGAGAAGAACTACTATGGTGGTATAAGTAACATGTTTATGTATAATGTGCACGCTATGAGGAGAAGAACACGCCATGTGTCAGGTGGTTGTTGACAGAGAAAAAGGTTGTCGGTGGTGACATTGTTGTCTTCCTTCACTGTAGCTTGTATGTGCATTTTTATTACTTCACTAGGTTTTTTTTTCTTTGAATGTGTTTTATTTAACAATTTTTTCATGATCACACGTATTATTGTATTTTTTTATCATTTTACTTTACGAAAAAGAAAAATCTGCTGCATAGAAGTTATTCAGATCTAAATTTCTACGTAGTTACCAAAAATAGAAGTAATTGAGGGGTAGTTGAGCGTGGAGGTGAGCAGCCCAACTAACTAACCACTATGACTACTACCAAGAATTAACATCTACTTAACCAATTTTTTAAGGATATTAGCTAAGAGGAATATTTATGATTTTTTAAATTATTTTTTCTATAACACTTTTTAACTAGGCATGAGAGTGAGCATGATAGTATAGTATATCAATAGTCGTTTATACTCATTTGAGCATCACTCTTTACACTCTGTTTGTACTATATGTGTATGCTGGTAGAAGTGGTCAGAAATTTTAAAATTTATAGTGGTTTAGGACAAAATTACGATGATAAGAGATCATGTGTTAAAGGTGCTTTTGGTGTGGAGATAGCAAGCTCACAAGGGTGACAAACTCTATATTTAGAGTATTTTATGCGTATCCAGGATGATCCTCCTCAACCATAGGGTTGACCTATATGTAGAGGTTTATGGGCCTGAATTTGGGGACCTCTAAGAAGTAGTAATCGCTCTTCCTTGACTAAGGAAGTTGTTGACTGCCTACTTCATCGAGAATCATGACCAAGATTTTTTGCACATCTAATTATATATTATGTACACCCCCACACATTTCTCATCAAGGCGAGCCACCTACTAATCAGGGATTATGCCTAGGCAAAAATATTCCAAGGAGAACGCTTGATGAGGCTTGGCCTCCGTACCACCCTATTGTGGCATTTACAAATATATCATTACACAATCCCTAAAGAACGTGCACTTGTAGAAGGGCGAAGTGATTAAGCTGCTTCTCCTCGTAGTTTTAAGGCATATATTCCTTTTAGGTTAGCTCTATAGTTAGGGATGAGTCGTTCAGTTAGGTGTGAGTCCCTTAGTTAGAGACGAGTCTCTCAATTAAAGGTGAGTCATCAAGCCCTATCAGGTGTCTCTCGTGTAACTTATGTGTCAACTGAAAGATATCAAGCATCAGTCATGTGATGAAAGTGCTCGATTACATTTAATATAAGCAATGATGATTTATCCTAGAGACGATTAATATATCCTAGAGACGATTAATAGACCTGGTCCGTACACATGTCAGGGGCATTCTAAGTGTTTTGAGGGAAAGACTAAAAGACTTCTGAGCTTAATTCAAACTCTCATATAAAAGGACTCATTTGCTCTCTTTTTTCCCCTTTTCTTTACTCATTTTTCTATCCCAACTTTATGCAAGCTTCTTCATAACCCCCTTCAAGTATTTATTCTTTCTCTTTTTCCCCTTTGTAACAACAATGGTTATGGTTTTAGATGAAAGGCCTTTTCATGTGGCTCTAGATTGGCATAGAGCTTTTAGTTATGTGAGATCGAGGGCCTTAGTAGTCATATTAGCGATTGTGATGACGGTAGTGGTTTCTTTTTGTCTTATGTGTTTCCAGAAATAGAGATAATGGTTGCCCCTTCCATAGTGTCTAAAAAGGTCAAAGATATTGGATCCCCTTTTACTATCAATGAGAAGGTAATCTCCTTTTAGAAGAAGGTTGACGTCTTTTCATTAGAAGACAAAGAGATGGTTGTCTTGGAGGCTTGTTCAGCAACAAAGAGGGTTAATATGCACATCTCTCCTTACTTCTCATCTCCTTACTTCTACTTCTACCCCCCCCCCCCCCCCCTCATTAAGGACATGAGGGTACTTTTCCCTTTTCCCCCTTTCGAGGTGGAAGTTATGAGATTCTTTAACATTGTGCCTTCTCAGCTAGTACCCAACAATTAGGGCTTTGTTAGGGCATTTGAGATTGTGTGCTAAGGGTTGGAGATTTCCCCCACTGTATGGGTGTTCTCTTTTTTTACACCACTAGAATTTCTGCAAAATGGGGTTGGGTAACCCTAGGTGGACTTTTGGGGAAGGCCATATTCAAACCTCATTCTAATCACTACAAGAATTGGAAGACAAGTTTGTACGAGTCAAAGAGTGAGAGGGATCTCAAATCATTGTAAGGGTGGGAGCCCCTCTATTCCCTTTGGTCTAGACAAACAACCCTGCGGCGATTGCAGACTATGACTATAAATATCTTTCAGCCAGCGAGACTAAAATGGTTTGCCTCTTGGAGAAATTTGAAGTTACAGAGTCTCATGTAGTAATTAAGCGGTGGCAAGAGGGCGGTGACTCCCCCAATAAATACATGAGTAAGCTTAGATATTTTAATGCGTTTATAGGTATCCTCTAGTAGTGTGTAACCTTTATTTATCTTTTTGTAGGTCAAATGGGCATGATTTCTTTAAAGGAGTGGCGAAAGAGGTGGGATAAGATCAAAGTTGCGCATAGGGAGACTGATAACCCTTATAGCCACCCTTAAGGTGTGATGGTCAAGTTGACGGAGAGACAAACCAAAGGCTAGCCTCTTGACTCACCAAGCTCCAATGCCTAAAAGTATAAAGGGAATTCTTCCATGGCTGCTAGGGGCAGATTTGTTTTGCTTACCTTAAAGGAGGCAGGTGTTCATAAGTTTCCAAGCGGCGAGGTTCCACCTTCCCAATTTTCTTTTTAGGGTGAATATAGTTGTAATGATGTCAAGTTTACCATCTCTCACCTCCTCTTCTCTATAGAGTTTTTTGGTGATTATTGTACCCCAAAATTATCCCTCTCATTTTATCAAGATTTCCCCTCACAAGGCTCCTTGAACTCCAGACAGGATTAGGGTTTTGCTCTGCTCAAGACATCTCCTTGCACTGATGACCTAAATTAGGGTTTGAGTTTGCGCAGGGATTTTTGGACTTCTAATGCTCAAAATTACTTTCATACTTCTTGTTGGACTCATAAGTTTGTCCATACCAAGTTTCAAGCCTTGAATCAAATTTTTGCTCAGTCAATTGGACAGTTGACCTAGAAATCAGCTGTATTAGGGAAAAAGTCAACCGTGGCCAATTTATAGTCAAACCTCATGATTTTTGACCCACATCAACATTATGAACTCATATGAACCATTTGATCAAGTTTGGACCACAACTCCTCAAGAAATTTGATCAGATCATCAAAAGGGCAAAATGGTCATTTTTAGGGTTTTGATTGTACAAGGGCAATTTCCGACTTTTGACCTAGCAATAGAAAATTGGGCTCAACCATGGACTCTAGGACTCAATTGCATCATCTTGACATATTCACAAAGCTCAAAAGATCTCAATTGCATTGGATTGACAGATGAATTTTTCAGTCAACTGGTCAAATTTGACTGTACACTGAAAAGTCAAACTTTGACTTTTTAGTCAAAATCAAGTGTCAAGGGTCATTTTTCATCAAGATATGTCAAAACATGAAACTTGTTCATCAAGAAACCCAATCAAATTAGGGTTTAAAGTTGAAAATTTTCATAACTTAGAATTTTTCAAAGTTATGAAATTTTCTTAATTTTTCCTAACTTTGCCCAACATTTTCACCATGATGCAATTGGATTCAAACAAAACTTCCAACATTAAAGTTGTATTCCTCCACAAATTCTACAACTTTGATTCACAAAGTTTTCTCTAAATAAGCTTGGATCTCAAGTTATGATTTTTGGAACAAGGGACCATGAAACTTGTAACTTAGTGAAATTTTGCCCTAGTTTAGGCAGGATTTTGACCTATCTTCATGGCCATTTTTCACATAGTTCCACTTGGAATCTCAAATTACATTTCAAAGATGGATTGTAAAGCATATTGTAAGCTTTCCAAAATGTTCAAGAACTCTCCAAACGAATTTGTGGTTAGGGAGAATCGAAGGCTTGAAGTTGGCAAAAACTCACTTTTCATCCATGGCATGTTCATGTTCATACAAGTTGCAAATTCAAATCAGCTTGCTTTGCACTAGATTATAGGCCTCAAAACCATTTCACACTCATTGATTAAATGCAAATCCATTGGTTTAAGGTATTGTTTTGGTCATTAGAACATTGCACATTAGATTAATCCCTAAGTAGAAAAAGCAATATTTCCATTTTTGCCAAATCTTGCTTTATGTCAAAACCACAATCCTTGAGCATAGAGCCAAATCTTGTGCAACAAAGCATATCCATCAACTTTAGGGGCCAAGATCAGAAGAAGCAGGCTGATAGATAGCCTGTACAGGCTTGTATTACATCATGGTGCATTTTGGCTTAAAATACAAGAAACATGTCCAAAACAGAAAAACTTGAACATTAGCAAAAACTAACTTGTGCAAGCTTTTGAAACATCTTTCTCACATCCCCTTGAACCAGAAACACGACCCTTTGAGCCTTCAAAACCTCCCATTGCACAAAATCACATCTCATTGGCAAAACAGGGCATTCCCTGCAGTTTGAGTTCCACAACACAAATTACTCGTGCGTTTTGTCCCAAATTGGTTCAAACATCTTCCACATAACCCATCTAAACTATCCCAAACCTTAAACACTAACTGTAACTCCATTTACAGGGTTTGCCATTTTCATTTTCAGCTTGTGCAGGTTGAGTTCTGTAGGCTTTTTCAAGTACATTCAAGGCAAGCTAGACATTGGAGAAGGTCAAGTGAAGTTCAAGCAAGCTCCCATACATCTCAGGCCTTGTTAAAAAGCTCCACATTGCCATACACGAAGTCAGCTGAAACAGGTTTTTATCAACTTCCTATCTCTCTATTTAGGAACATTTAGACTTAGGTTTGTGAATAAGAAATGTAGTATTCATAGCCATGAAGTTGTATATATGCTCAGTTTTCATTTTAATTAAGCATGCTAAGAGAATTTGGTCCATGAACATCCTGAAAAAAATAGGTTAAGATTTAGGGCCAGAGAAATTCTCTCTGGTCTTTGAGAGTTAGGACAAGTTTTTTATATGATTGGATTCGTCTTGAAAAGCTCTACAACTTTGATGTTATGTGTTTTTGCAATATAGCACGTATGCAGGATTTAGCATTTGTACAGGGCGCGCGGGAAATTTGAAGCCAGAGGTTAAAGATGAAGTGGCTTGGGCTGGGCTTTGGTCCTCTCACTATTTGCACCCTTCTTTTGTTGAATGCACCCCCTGGCCCAATTTCTTTATACTTTGATATTTTTTTATTTATTTATATTTTCTGATTTTATTTTATTATTTCCAAATATAAAAAAATACTCAAAAATATTTTTATAAATTTTTCACATTTATTTTGTATTTTATTTCTAACATAAAATTAATTTAGTGATTATATACTTTTATTTTATTTATTGAAAACTTAAAAAATAATACATAAATTATACTTTTATTTTATTCTTTATTTTATTCACACTAAAAAATATTGTTCTAAAATATATTTTTATTTTTGTATATATTTTATTATATTTTATTAAATAATATATATATATATATATATATATATATATATATATATATATATATATATATATATATATATATATATATATATATATATATATATATATATATATATATATATATATATATATATATATATATATATATATATATATATATATATATATATATATATATATATATATATATATATATATATATATATATATATATATATATATATATATATATATATATATATATATATATATATATATACATACTTTTATTTTATTTAATAGATACTTTAAAATAAAAACATAAAAATACTATAATTTTATTTTTATTATTATTTATACTTAAAATAATACTTTTTTCTAAATATATTTAATTTTTTGTATATACATTATTTTATTGTATATAAATAATATAATTAATATATTTATTTTCTTAAAGAAAATTAGGGTTTTACCCTTAACCAAAAAATAACCTTTTCCATTTATTTCTTTCTTTTTGCATTAAATATTTTTTTTTACATACATAAAAATAAACAAAACCTTTTTTTTGTATATTCATATTATTTTGTATATTTATTTAATTTGTTTATTTAAATATTGTCCATTTATTATTTATGTCTTTGATTCAATTTGAATCTAATAGTAAAATTAGGGTTTTAATTTCTTGTCAAATAATCCCCATTCAAAAATTGTATCCCCCTCCCCATAATCTTGTTGTAATAGTGGTAGATTTATTTTTTACGCATTTACACTTTCAATTATGCCATGATTAGAGATTAGGGTTTGTATGCAAAAATCCAAAATCAACAAGTAGCTTGACCTAATACAAAGACAAAAATACATGAAAATCAATACACAATGCACACTTGCAACCCTAGGGTTACATCCACTTGTTGCCTTAAAAATAGGCCATGTTATGCATGTTGAGTACTTTGGCAAAACAAAAACAAAAAACAAAAGATCATAGTCCCTCGATGACGCTATCTTGGTTGCCTATACAAAAATGATCTAGTCCCTCAAAAATTTGCTAAAAATACTTAACACAATTGCTATCATGGTCTATACGATGACCCGCGCCTGTCCCGTTTAACATCCTAATACAAGGTTGTTTACCAAATGCAATGGTAAAGCAATAATGTCAAAAGGGTTAAAAACATATAGGAAAGACCTTTGAGTAAAATAGGGTAGATAACTCTTAATTACTTGATCAAAACTTGCAAAACATCCTTGCTATTTTCAAACACACCTCACAACACAATTTCAAAATATTCCCAAAACAAACTTTCAAAACATTGAAACATCTTTTCAAAAGACAAAAACACCTTTGTATACATTCAAACAAGAATCATTACAAAGGTTGCCACAACGATGGCTTCTTTTCAAAACATCTTTCAAAACCACACACAAAGCACCATTTCAAACAATTGAAAAGCAAAAGCAAGTGATCTAAACTAGTAACTAAGAGCCCATGGATAACCATGGATGAAAAGGGTGCTTGCACCTTCCCTTTTCATAATCTACTACCCGAACCCAAGAAAACATCTCAAAGGTATTTCCTATGCTTTTTGACCTTTCCTTAGGATAAAATAAAAAGTCGGTGGCGACTCTTGCTAAACCGAAACATTTGCGAACACAAAACACAAAATCCCAAGTCAGTTCTCCCACCGTATCACAGAACTGGCGACTCTACTAGGGAGATATCTTATTTTAAAAGTGGAGTAACCTTAGGGTTTAGATCACCTTTGCATGCTTATCTTGTTTACTTTGATTGCTTTACAATTGGTTCTATTGTTTGGGCTTAAAATCCTCTACCCGGGTTTGGGAAACATTCATAGGTAAATAGCAATACATTGTGGAGACTGTGTGGGGTATACCGACATGGTTGAAGCAATAACTATATTAGTATGACATATTTGTGGGTACCGGTAGCCTTTGAGTCAATCAAAGAGAATACGGGGCCGCTGAGTGATGTCATGAAGCAATAATGAACTCTTAGAACCTTTACTTGACCATCTTGGCCTTATTAGGGGTAGTGAGATGACCGGCTTTGGTGCAGTCCGAAGTTGGTAGATACTCGATACTACACTCATTGACGGTTGTTTTCTTGGAATATTTCGGTCGCCAGTTAAGTGGATAAACTGAAATAATGAACACAAAATAATCTAGTGATATTGAGCTCCTCAGAACCCGGTTACTATTTATAGGACAGGTTGAGCCAACCAACCTCAAGAGGGTACTTACCTATGGAACCTCATACAAGCCTGAAACTAGGATCTTGTGTGACTTGCTTGTACATATACTTGTGCATACATCATGAACATCATAAAGCATCATATGCATCCACTAACCATTTCAAGGGTTTGGATCTTCATCTTTGTTCCTGTTTTGTAGGTTATGGAATCACTCCGCAGAAAAACAATTCAGGTCAACCTTATGAGAATCCCCCCTCAACTCAAGGAGCTCACTTCCAAGATTCCAGAGAATTCTCTCTTCAGTGAAAGACATGGTGGACTTCTCAACTTGGTCAACTCCAACATTGAAGAAGACACAGTGAAAGTTCTCTTCCAGTTCTTTGACCCCCTACACCACTGTTTCACATTCCCTGATTACCAACTAGTACCTACTTTGGAGGAATTTTCTCAACTCCTGAGGATTCCTATTCTTCATCAACTACCCTACAACGGTACGGAAAGAGAACCAAAGCCTGAAGATGTTGCTCAAGCCTTACACTTGCAACCATCTGATATCAAAGGTCATTGGGAAACCATAAGTGGTGTCAAGGGTTTCTTGGCAAAGTTTCTGTTTGAGAAGGCACAAGACTGCTGGGATTATTTAGATCTACAAGCTTTTGAGGAGATTGTAGCACTTCTCATCTATGGGCTAGTCTTGTTCCAAAACCCTGATCAGCTTATAGATGTGAATGTTGTCAAAATTTTCATATCTCGGAATCCTGTGCCTACACTGCTTGGGGACATCCTACACTCATTTCACACACGAACAGTGAGGAAAAGAGGTGTTCTCATGTGATGTACTCCTCTTCTAGCAAGGTGGTTTATTTCTCACCTTCCCGAGTCAGTTTTGAAGAATGAGCAGGGTTTAAGGTGGTTACAACGGTTGATGACCCTCATACATTCTGATGTTCGTTGGTGTTCTCGGTCCAGAGAAAATGTCATCATCATTGATCATTGCGGAGAATTCCCTAATGTCCCACTACTTGGCATTAGGGGAGGCATTACCTACAACCCCTGTTTATCCCTGAGACAATTTGGGTATGCCCGAAGGGATGGCCCACATGACATGCTGATTCCAGACTTGGTTTTTGACTTCGACAACGACGATCAAGGACTTCGACAAAGGTTTATCCGAGCTTGGAGGATGCCCAACAAGGTGGACAGTAAGACCTTGGGACACAAGAATTCCATCCCCCTTGAGCCTTACCTCAAGTGGGTACGAACCCGCGCCCAAAGTCTTATGATGCCTTACCCCTACATTCTCCCTGTGATCAAAGAGCCTGTTATGGAAGGAGATGTTCCATACACCCTCCTACATCCAGACATGCCAACATTATTGGAAGATTTGCAAAAGAGTTGGATACAGCTTAAGGAAGAACGAAATACTTTTGAAGCCAGCTTCTACGCCAGTGAGAAGAAGGTCTTGGAACTTACCCGTCGACTCCATGAAGAGCATAATCTCAACACTTACATCGCACCAAAGAGGATGCGCAATGTCTTTTTACATTAAGAATTTTGTAATATTTTGCCCATGGGGCATTTATGTACTAACAAATTTCTTCTTATTAATATGACGTGCGTTCTTTTTGTTTGCAACAAATTTGAATTTATGAATCCTTGAATGCATTACATGCATAACATATCATTCATCATATGCATAAACAAGTCTTCACACCAGGTTTCCTTATCTCTCTGCTGTTTATTTCAGCAAGATGGATATATAGCAGATGGTCAAAGATCTGCAGGCACATAATTCGCAATTCCAACAACTCCTTATGACCTTGGAAAAGGGTCAAGAGGATCTTAAAGCACTGTTAGATAAAGAGAAGGAAAGAGAAAAGAAGAAACAAAAAATAATTGGTGTGGCCACTATGGGAAGAAGGTTTGAGAATCAGGCTAGGAGAGTTCTGGAATTCCCCTCGATGTTTGACGAAGGGGTTGGTAAAGGAAAGGGAGTTGCAATGCCCTCCGAGTCTGAAGCTGAAGAAGAAGAAGAGGAAGAGGATGAAGATTACTCCGAACAGCAGTACCCTCTGGCGGACGTAAGTATAAGAATCTTGAAGACCGGCTAGCAGCCATGGAGGTGCAAAGGGTACCTGAGCTGGATTTCGAAGAACTAGGGTTGGTTGTTGGGATCGTCATTCCCCCCAAGTTCAAAGTACCTACATTTTCTAAATATGACGGTTTGTCCTGTCCGAAGATGCATATGCGGTCCTACGTCAGAAAGATCCAACCTTACTCTTCTGATAAGGATCTATGGGTCCACTTTTTTCAAGATAGTTTGTCGGGTACGCAATTGGACTGGTTCTATCAACTTGAGAGATCTGATGTTCATAACTGGGAAGATTTGGCTGCTGCTTTCTACCGACAATACCAATACAACACAGATTTAGCGCCTACTCGTACTCAGCTACAGAGTATGGGTATGGCCTCTAATGAGGGATTTAAGGAGTATGCCTAGAAGTGGCGGGATTTGGCTGGAAGGGTGTAGCCACCATTGTCAGATAGAGAGATGGTTGACATGTTTTTAGTGACTCTGTCAGGTCCATTCTTCAATCACTTGATCGGGAGCTCATCTGCAGGGTTCACCAAATTAATTCTGACCGGTGAAAGGGTCGAAGCTGGCATTAAGAGTGGTAAAATTCAAAAAGATGCTTCCACTTCCACTGCTATCAAGAAGACCTTCCCAACCAAGAAGGAAGTTTCTGATGTTCACACCCAGAGAAATCAAGGGAGAATGGAGCGCCGACCAGCGGTGGGGGCTGTGATGATCCAGAACTCCTCAGCCGATCAACCTCGAAGCAGTCAACCCAGATCTAACCAGCAAAGGGTGGAAAGGCCATAACGACAATTCACCCGGATCAATATGACACCTGCTCAGGTCCTCCCTCATCTGTTAAAGTTAAACCTTACCAACTTGAAAGAAGCGCCGAAAAACCCAAATACCTCTTCTCCCTATTATCATTCCAATGCAAAATGTGCATATCATTCGGACAGTGTGGGGCACGACACCAACAACAGTTGGGCCCTTAAAAACAAGATCCAAGATTTGATAGATGCCAAGGAGGTAGAGTTTGATGCCCCCGAAAAACCTAATGTGATATCCGCTCCTATGCCAAAACATGGTCACAATGTTCATGCTATTGTGGAAGATCTTCATGTTACTACTGTTGATAACTTAATGACTCCGTTGCCAATAATCAAGATGAATCTATTGAAAGCCGGGATTTTCCCAGGCTGTGAAAAAGATTGTTACTTTTGTTCAACCTTGCAATCCGATTGTCCGCTGTTGAAGTCAGGCATCCAACGCCTGATGGATACTCAAGAGATCCTCTTTCAGAAAACTCCTGTTGCTACTATTATTCCTGTTACTCCTGTTACTCCAATCAATGATGTTGCTATAAACACCATTTCCGACAATCTTTCCAAGACCTGCAAAAGGCCTGTTAAGATTACACCTGATCCAAAGTTGGTACCGCTGAAGATTACCATGCCAGGGCCTATCCCATATAAGTCCAATAAGACGATACTGTGGAATTATGGAGGAGAGATCTTCTATCACGGTGTGAAACAGATTGAATCAGTCGAAGAAAGCTCCGATGAAGAAACTCCTGACATAGGGAATATTGCGGGGACAAGTAAGATCACTCGTAGCGGAAGAATCTTCTCTCCGGAGATTGCTCCTCCACGGGCAGTCTTCGGACCCTCAAGTGCTCCTGTGCCTGTCAAGATATCTGTGCGAAGTCCGGTTATTGAAGAAATTGTTACTCCCGAAGTTGTACCCTCTGCTGTTACTGCTGATAAAGGTAAGGGGATCCAAGAAGCGCCCATCAGGAAGAGGGCTCAGACTTTGGTTATCCCCGAAACCACCCAAAAGGAGATGGAAGAGATTTTAAAGATAATTAAGAAGAGCGACTATGATGTCGTAGAGCAGCTGGGGCAAACTCCTTCAAAAATCTCTATGCTGGATCTATTGCTCTGCTCCGAGGCTTATGCCAAAGCCTTGATCAAATTTTTGAAGACGACGCATGTGCCTCAAGAAACTTCTGCGAATCAGTTTCAAGAGTGTGTAGCCAGCCTTACAGCAGACAATGGTCTTGGCTTCTCTAATGCCGATTTGACGTCTAAGGGAAGAAATAATAATGATGTGCTGCATGTATCGGTAGAGTGCAGAGGGACCACACTTGCTCATGTTCTGGTTGATACCGGTTCGTCTTTAAATGTTCTACCAAAGAAAGCATTGGACATATTGGACTGCGAAGGTTTGACCCTAAAGCCCAATAATATCATTGTTAGAGCCTTTGACGGTTCTAAGCATATGGTTCACGGAGAAGTGGACATTCCAATTAAAGTGGGAACGGAAATTTTCAACTCTACTTTTTATGTGATGGACATCCATCCTTCATATTCATGCTTGTTGGGAAGGCCATGGATCCATAATGCTGGGGCAGTCACTTCTTCTCTACACCAGATGCTCAAATACCCAGTCCAGGGTAAGATCATAACAGTTCATGGTGAGGAGGAGTATATGATAAGCCACCTTAACTCTTTCCGCTACGTGGAGTTAGATGGTGAGTTCATAGAAACACCTTTCCAACACTTTGAAGAGGTTTCTCCTGAAGTTGCGGTAGCCAAGACAATGACTGATGTGCCCATCATTACCAAGCCTGTGTCCCGAATGTCATCCCTTAAAGATGCGAAGGCTGTAATCAAGGAAGGAGGAAGTACAATATGGGGTCAACTGCCAGATTTTCCTCACAATACAGATAAGTACGGATTGGGTTTCACTACTGCTAGCCAGAAAGCTGTGCGTCGCTCCCGGGCTGGAGGACCAACACTAAAAATCACTCATCATGGAGTTCATGCTTTAGAGAATGATGAAGAAGGAAGCAATTTTGAAGACTGGATCTTTCCAACCATTGAAGGAGGACTGAACAACTGGGAGGCGAAGGACTTCGTTCCCATTACTTTCGTCAATCAGTAATTTATCTTTTGAACATTTCCTATTTGGTCTGTAATAACTTTTAAACAATTCGTACACTCTTTTTGCCTTATGCCTTACCCGGGGCATATAGGTCCATTTGTAAGGGTTTTGATTCCTCATTTTCATATGCCATTTTTAATGAATCATGGACGTTTTCATCTATAAACTTTTGTGTTCATTTTCTTTCTTTTTATATTTTATTTTGTTTAAAGGTGGCTATCCCTTACACACACCCACACTCACGAAATGCAGGTACCCATCCACTCCGGATTCCATGGGTAACAATTCTGCTACAGCCTTCAGTAACTCTGAAGATCTGGTCAATCATGCCGAATACGAAGGTGATGAAGACTGTGAGGTGCCTGGAGAGTTGGCTAGACTTTTGCAACAAGAAGAAAGGGCTATTCTGCCCCATGAAGAGTTGTTAGAGACTATCAATTTAGGAACAAAGGAAGACAAAAAAGAGGTTAAAGTGGGTGCCAACCTGGAGCCAAGTGTTAAAGAGCGATTAGTTCAGCTGTTGAATGAATATGTTGAGATCTTCGCCTGGTCCTACGAAGACATGCCAGGGCTGGATATGAATATTGTGGTTCATCGTCTCCCTACAAGAGAAGACTGTCCACCAATCAAGCAGAAAGTCCGCCTAATGATGCCTGATATGTCTGAAAAGATCAAAGCTGAAGTGATGAAGCAGTTCAATGTTGGATTTCTTGCTGTTACTTCCTATCCACAATGGGTTGCTAACATTGTTCCCGTGCCTAAGAAGGACGACAAAGTCAGAATGTGTGTGGAATACAAAGACTTAAATAAGGCTAGCCCTAAAGATGATTTTCCACTACCACACATTGACATCTTGGTGGATAACACATCTCAACATAAGATATTCTCTTTCATGGACGGATTTTCAGGGTACAACCAGATCAAAATGGCCCCCGAAGACATGGAGAAGACTACTTTTGTTACGCAGTGGGGTACCTTCTGCTATAAAGTGATGCCATTCGGACCGAAGAATGTTGGGGCAACCTATCAGCGAGCCATGGTAGCTTTGTTTCATGACATGATACATCATGAGATTAAAGTCTACGTAGACAACATGATATCCCGTTCACAAACAGAAGAAGAACACCTCGACCATCTGCAAAAGCTGTTTGTCAGATTAAAAGAATACAAGCTCATACTGAACCCTAGCAAGTGCACTTTTGGAGTCAGGTCCGGTAAACTTTTGGAATTCATCGTCAGTAACAAAGGCATTGAAGTTGATCCTGCTAAAGTCAAAGCTATACAAGAAATGCCTGCCCCTCGCACTGAGAAGGAGGTCAGAGGTTTCTTGGGACGCTTAAACTACATCGCAAGGTTCATCTCTCACCTAACATCTACCTGTGAACCAATCTTCAAACTATTGAAGAAAGATCAGGTGGTTGAATGGAACGATGACTGTCAAGCTTCTTTCGATAAAATCAAGGAGTATTTGCTGGAACCTCATATCTTGATGCCACCCGTCGAAGGAAGACCGTTAATCATGTATCTGTCTGTCTTAGATAACTCAATGGGGTGCGTACTGGGCCAACATGACGAGTCTGGTCGAAAAAAGAATGCCATTTATTACCTTAGCAAAAAGTTTACCGACTGTGATACTCGCTACTCACTGCTCGAGAAAACTTGCTGCGCTTTGGTATGGGCTGCTCGCCGGCTAAGGCAGTATATGTTAACACATACCACTCTGTTGATTTCTAAAATGGATCTGATCAAGTACATCTTCGAGAAGCCTGCTTTATCCGGAAGGATCGCTAGATGGCAGATGATCCTGACTGAGTATGATATCCAGTACATAACCCAAAAAGCTATAAAGGGGAGTGTACTAGCTGTCCATCTAGCCCATCAAGCCGTCGAAGATTACCAATCTATGAGGTTCGACTTCCCTAACGAGGATATTATGACATTGGACAACATTAAAGGTAACAGACCGTATGACGGATCTGAACAAGGATCCCGATGGACCCTGTACTTTGATGGTGCTTCAAATGCACTTGGAAACGATATCGGCGCGATACTTATCTCTCCAGAAGGTTGCCATACACCTTTCACTGCTAGACTCTGCTTCAGCTGCACCAACAACATGGCTGAGTATGAAGCTTGTATCTTTGGTCTCAAGGATGCTATTGACTTGGGAATCAAATCTTTGATTGTATTTGGGGACTCAGCTTTGGTTATCAGTAAAATTAAAGGAGAGTGGGATACTAGGCACCCTAACCTCATCCCTTACAAAGAACACGTCTTGACATTGTTACCACACTTCAAGCAGATTACCTTCGAGCACTTCCCGCGAGAATAGAATCAGCTGGCAGATGCGCTAGCTACAATGTCATCCATGTTTAAACTTAACTGGGATAATGAGGCACCTCAAATCACCATTGAATGAATGGACGAACCTGCACATTGTCACGAGATTAATACCGAAGAAGTGGTGGACCGACCTTGGTTTCATGACGTCAAAAGGTATCTCGAAGCACAAGAATACCCTGAAGGAGCTTCAGTCAACGATAAAAAGTTCTTAAGGAGGTTTGCGGCCAAGTTCTTTCTGAGCAATGGTATCCTATACAAGCGCAATCTTGATTGTGTCTTACTCCATTGTGTGGAAAAGATTGAAGCTGAGCAGATCATGGCTGAATTGCATAATGGCACCTTTGGCACCCACTCGAGCGGTCATATGATGGCTAAGAAGATTCACCGGGCAGGCTACTACTGGTCTACCATGGAAGCTGATTGTCATCAACATTCCCGTACTTGTCATAAATGCCAAATCTATGCTGACAAGGTACATATTCCCCCAGTTCCTCTCAATGTCTTAACAGCTCCTTGGCCATTCTCAATGTGGGGAATTGACATGATTGGAGAGATCAAGCCTACAACATCCAATGGACATCGCTTCATCCTGGTGGCTATTGATTACTTTACCAAGTGGGTCGAAGCAGCTTCCTTCGCTTCCGTTACAAAGAATGTGGTTGCCCGCTTCATCAAGCAGAACCTCATAATGCCCGTATGGTATACCCGATAAGATCATTATGGACAACGGTACAAATTTGAACAATACTATGATCACCGTTCTGTGCGAGCAGTTCAAGATTCAACATCACAATTCATCTCCCTATCGGCCTAAGATGAACGGTGCTATTGAAGTTGCGAACAAGAATATTAAGAAGATCATTCAAAAGATGACAGTCACCTACAAGGACTGGCATGAGATGTTACCGTTTGCTCTGCACGGGTACCATACCACGGCACACACTTCAACTGGGGCAACCCCTTTTTCTTTGGTATATGGCATGGAAGCTGTTTTACCTATGGAAGTTCAGATCCCTTCCTTGAGAATCATGAAGGATGCTGGTTTGAGTGAAGACGATTGAATTCAGACCCGACTTGATCAACTTAACTTGATTAACGAAAAACGACTTACTGCTGTTTGTCATTGTCAGGCGTATAAAAAACGTATGATCAAGGCTTTCAACAAGAAAGTCAAGAGGCAATTATATCAAGTCGGGGACCTTGTAATCAAGCGAATCATCTTGCCGCAAAGTGATCCCAGGGGAAAATGGACTCCTACTTACGAAGGACCATTTGTGATCAAGAACATCTTTTCTGGTGGGGCAATGATTCTGACCACCATGGATGGCGACGACCTGCTGCACCCTGCAAACGCAGACATAGTCAAAAGATACTACGCATAAAACGACCTGACAATTTGAAAACCCGAAAGGGAGACTTGGGCAAAAATGGGCATCCCGGTGAATCGAAAACCCAAAAGGGCGGTTCAGGAAAAAATTAGGGATAAATAAAAAAATCTGTACACCCGGCAAGTTGAAAACCCGAAAGGGCGACTTGGGCAAAAAAGGGTTTCCCGGTGGATCGAAAACCCGAAAGGGCGGTCCAGGCAAAAGTTAGGGAATTAAAGTGTATGACTATGTCTCGTCGGATAAATTTAAGGATAATCTCTTCATAAAAAAGCTCCAAGCTTCTGATCAATCCAATCATCTACGGACGAGGCAACAAATGGACAAGATACTCAGAGTTGTGAAGGCTATAGCAGAATGGGAACCCCATAGAATTGTTACACATAGCCATCTCTCTTTGTATAAATTTTTCTCATTTTTTACGATAACATTCTCTTACTAGGATGTCTGTCTCCTTTGTAAAAAATACTTACACAAAGTTAATACAAAGATACTTCAAAGTGCAAAAATTTGCTAGCCTTTTCTTTCTTTTTTACACCTATGTTTATTTGAAAAAGTCCAATGATTTGTTAAATGAGCATATGCATTTGAATATAATCACTGCTTACAAATAAAATGAAATGAGTAAGAATAATTACTGATAGGTTAAAAGTATAGGAAAACGTCTTTAGGCTATTCCAGAAGAAATCCCCTACAGTAGGTCATTCATATCCCCAGCGGAGTTAAGGTTCAAAATCCCCAGCGGAGTTAAGGTTCAAAATCCCCAGCGGAGTTAAGTACATATCGCCATCAGAACTAAGTTTCTAAACTCCCAATCCCCAACGGAGCCAGAAAACTTTGAACTACAGATCCCCAGTGAAGATGAAACTTTCTTCCCCAAAGGAGTCCAAAATTCCAAATCTTAAACCCTGGTGGAGCACCATCCAATTCCCTCCATAAATCCTCAGTAGATTGGCATACAACCCAAGCTCTTGAGAATTCTTAAGATGGAATAAACATTCTCCCCACAGAGTTATTTCCCAGTAGAACGAAGATTCTTGTTCTCATTTCTCCAGTTGAAGCCTCTCAGGTTTTAATTCCCCAGTAGAGATCGTCAGAGTTGTCCTTATTTCCCTAGGAAGGTCATGAAGGATTCTCAATTCCCCACAAGTCACCAAGGATTTTCAATCCTCAGCAGTAGTCCAAAGGACGTTCTCAGTCTCAACAGTCAAAGGTTTTGAATCTCCAACGGCAGTCAAGGGTTTATTTTCCCCAGCAGCAGTCAAAGATTTCATTATCTCCAGTTATCAAGGATTTATTTTCCTTAGCAAGACTGCTAATCATCTTACATGCGCATACATTACATTCATATATCATAAACATCAATAGAACGCATCTTATTGCATCATCCATGTCATGCAACATAACTTTGTGTTTTAGCTAACATTTTACCCTTTTCAGGATAAGATTAAAAGCTACATTTAACAAATGTTTAAAGATTTCAGATACAATACAGATACACCCCAGACACGGCGATCATTCTACTACTCATTTAGACTTCAACTATCAGATACAGACTAGATACGCTCCAAACACGGAAGCTATTCTATTTCTCAATCAGATTCAACTGTCAACTTCAGGTTCAGATGCATTCCAGACACGGAAGTCGTTCTGTCACTTGTCTAGATCCCAGTTACAATATGGATACACTCCCAACATGGAAGTCATTCTGCTATTCATATAGATCTCAACTTCAGATACAGTCCAGATACGCTCCAGACACAGTTGCCATTTTGTCACTCATTCAAACCTATTCCCCATCCCAGAGATACTCCAGACATGAATGCCTTTCTATTGCTTATTCAGATTTCAGATACAATACAGATACACTCCAGACACGTCAGTCATTCTGATATTCATCCAAGAATCAAATACAGTTACAGCTTGGATACGCTCCAGACACGGACACCATTCCTTTGCTCATACAGATCCAATCTCCAGATACAACTCATATACGTTCCAGACACGGATACCATTCTGAAATTCATTCTCCTGATTTTACACAAGAAAATCTTGGATGGCATCTTTAAGCCCATCTCCAGCAAGATTCTACCATCTCCAAATGGCATCTTTAAGCCCATTCCCTCAGCTACATTTTGACGAGTGCAAATTTACGGGCACTCTAGTGTCCAATCCTCTTTTACCTTCGAGTCACGAAAGGAAAACTCGCCAATCTAACTCTTCAGGTTCAAGAAGATTGAACAGGGGAAGCTGTTGTACCCCAAAATTTTCCCTCTCATTTTATCAAGATTTCCCCTCACAAGGCTCCTTGAACTCCAGACAGGATTAGGGTTTTGCTCGGCTCAAGACATCTCCTTGCACTGATGACCTAAATTAGGGTTTGAGTTTGCACATGGATTTTTGGACTTCTAATGCTCAAAATGACTTTCATACTTCATGTTGGACTCATAAGTTTGTCCATACCAATTTTCAAGCCTTGAATCAAATTTTTGCCCAGTCAATTGGACAGTTGACCTAGAAATCAGCTGTCTTGGGGAAAAAGTCAATTGTGGCCAATTTATAGTCAAACCTCATGATTTTTGACCCACATCAACCTTATAAACTCATATGAACCATTTGATCAAGTTTTGACCACAACTCCTCAAGAAATTTGATCAGATCATCAAAAGGGCAAAATGGTCATTTTTAGGGTTTTGACTGTACAAGGGCAATTTCTGACTTTTGACCTAGCCAATGGCAAATTGGGCTCAACCATGGAATCAAGGACTCAATGGCATCATCTTGACATATTCACAAAGCTCAAAAGATCTCAATTGCATTGGATTGACAAATGAATTTTTCAGTCAACTGATCAAATTTGACTGTACACTGAAAAGTCAAACTTTGACTTTTTAGTCAAAATCAAGTGCCAAGGGTCATTTTTCATCAAGATATGTCAAAACATGAAACTTGTTCATCAAGAAACCCAATTTTGCAAATTAGGGTTTAAAGTTAAAAAATTTCATAACTTAGAATTTTTCTAAGTTATGAAATTTTCTTAATTTTTCCTAACTTTGCCCAACATTTTCACCATGATGCAATTGTATTCAAAAAAAAGTTCCAACATGAAATTTGTATTCCTACATAAATTCTACAACTTTAATTCACAAAGTTTTCTCAAAAGAAGCTTGGATATCAAGTTATGATTTTTGGAACAAGGGACCATGAAACTTGTAACTTAGTGAAATTTTGCCCTAGTTTAGGCAGGATTTTGACCTATCTTCATGGCCATTTTTCACATAGTTACACTTGGAATCTCAAATTACATTTCAAAGATGGATTGTAGAGCATATTTCAAGATTTCCAAAATGTCCAAGAACTCTCCAAACTCATTTGTGGTTTGGGAGAATCGAAGGCTTGAAGTTGGCAAAAACTCACTTTTCATCCATGGCATGTTCATGTTCATACAAGTTGCAAATTCAAATCAGCTTACTTTGCACTAGATTACAGGCCTCAAAACCATTTCACACTCATTAATTAAATGCAAATCCATTGGTTTAAGGCATTGTTTTGGTCATTAGAACATTGCACATTAGATTAATCCCTAAGTAGAAAAAGCAATATTTCCATTTTTGCCAAATCTTGCTTTATGTCAAAACCACAATCCTTGAGCATAGAGCCAAATCTTGTGCAGCAAAGAATATCCATCAACTTGAGGGGCCAAGATCAGAAGAAGCAGGCTGATAGATAGCCTATACAGGCTTGTATTACATCATGGTGCATTTTGGCTTAAAATACAAGAAACATGTCCAAAACAGAAAAACTTGAACATCAGCAAAAACTAACTTGTGCAAGCTTTTGAAACATCTTTCTCACATCCCCTTGAACCAGAAACACGACCCTTTGAGCCTTCAAAACCTCCCATAGCACAAAATCACATCTCATTGGCAAAACAGAGCATTCCCTGCAGTTTGAGTTCCACAACACAAATTACTCGTGCGTTTTGTCCCAAATTTGTTCAAACATCTTCCACATAACCCATCTAAACTATCCCAACCCTTAAACACTAACTGTAACTCCATTTACAGGGTTTGTCATTTTCATTTTCAGCTTGTGCAGGTTGAGTTTTGTAGGCTTGTTCAAGTACATTCAAGGCAAGCTAGATATTGGAGAAGGCCAAGTGAAGTTCAAGCAAGCTCCCATACATCTCATGCCTTGTTAAAAAGCTCCACATTGCCATACACGAAGTCAGCTGAAACAGGTTTTTATCAACTTCCTATCTCTCTATTTAGGAACATTTAGACTTAGGTTTGTGAATAAGAAATGTAGTATTCATAGCCATGAAGCTGTACATATGCTCAGTTTTCATTTTAATTAAGCATGCTAAGAGAATTTGGTCCATGAACATCCTGAAAAAAATAGGTTAAGATTTAGGGCCAGAGAAATTCTCTCTGGTCTTTGAGAGTTAGGACAAGTTTTTTATATGGTTAGATTCGTCTTGAAAAGCTCTACAACTTTGATGTTATGTGTTTTTGCAATAGTGCACGTATGCAAGATCTAACATTTGTACAGGGCGCACGCGAAATTTGAAGCCAGAGGTTGAAGATAAAGTGGCTTGGGCTGGGCTTTGGTCCTCTCACTATTTGCACCTTTCTTTTGCTGAATGCACCCCCTGGCCCAATTTCTTTATACTTTGATATTTTTTTATTTATTTACATTTTCTGATTTTATTTTATTATTTTCAAATATAAAAAAATACTCAAAAATATTTTTATAAATTTTTCACATTTATTTTGTATTTTATTTCTAACATAAAATTAATTTAGTGATTATATAATTTTATTTTATTTATTGAAAACATAAAAAATAATACATAAATTATACTTTTATTTTATTCTTTATTTTACTCACACTAAAAAATATTGTTCTAAAAAATATTTTTTATTTTTGTATATATTTTATTATATTTTATTACATAATTAATATAATTAATATAATTAATATATATATATATATATATATATATATATATATATATATATATATATATATATATATATATATATATATATATATATATATATATATATATATATATATATATATATATATATATATATATATATATATATATATATATATATATACTTTTATTTTATTTAATAGATACTTTAAAATAAAAACTTAAAAATACTATACTTTTATTTTTATTATTATTTATACTTAAAATAATACTTTTTTTTAAATATATTTAATTTTTTGTATATACATTATTTTATTGTATATAAATAATATAATTAATATATTTATTTTCTTAAAGAAAATTAGGGTTTTACCCTTAACCAAAAAATAACCTTTTCCATTTATTTCTTTCTTTTTGCATTAAATATTTTTTTTACATACATAAAAATAAACAAAACCTTTTTTTTTGTATATTCATATTATTTTGTATATTTATTTAATTTGTTTATTTAAATATTGTCCATTTATTATTTATGCCTTTGATTCAATTTGGATGTAATAGTAAAATTAGGGTTTTAATTGCTTGTCAAATAATCCCCATTCAAAAATTGTACCCCCTCCCCATAATCTTGTTGTAATAGTGGTAGATTTATTTTTTACGCATTTACGCTTTCAATTATGCCATGATTAGAGATTAGGGTTTGTATACAAAAATCCAAAATCAACAAGTAGCTTGACCTAATACAAAGACAAAAATGCATGAAAATCAATACACAATGCACACTTGCACCCCTAGGGTTACATCCACTTGTTGCCTTAAAAATGGGCCATGTTATGCATGTTGAGTACTTTGGCAAAAGAAAAACAAAAAACAAAAGATCATAGTCCCTCGATGACTCTATCTTGGTTGCCTATACAAAAATGATCTAGTCCCTCAAAAATTTGCTAAAAATACTTAACACAATTGCTATCATGGTTTATACGATGGCACGCGCTTGTCCCGTTTAACATCCTAATACAAGGTTGTTTACCAAATGCAATGGTAAAGCAATACTGTCAAAAGGGTTAAAAACATATAGGAAAGACCTTTGAGTAAAATAGGGTAGATAACTCTTAATTACTTGATCAAAACTTGCAAAACATCCTTGCTATTTTCAAACACACCTCACAACATAATTTCAAAACATTCCCAAAACAAACTTTCAAAACATTGAAACATCTTTTCAAAAGACAAAAACACCTTTGTATACATTCAAACAAGAATCATTACAAAGGTTGCCACAATGATGGCTTCTTTTCAAAACATCTTTCAAAACCACACACAAAGCACCATTTCAAACAATTGAAAAGCAAAAGCAAGTGATTTAAACAAGTAACTAAGAGCCCATAGATAACCATGGATTAAAAGGGTGCTTGCACCTTCCCTTTTCATAATCTACTCCCCGAACCCAAGAAAACATCTCAAAGGTCTTTCCTGTGCTTTTTGACCTTTCCTTAGGATAAAATAAAAAGTCGGTGGCGACTCTTGCTAAACTAAAACATTTGCAAACACAAAACGCAAAATCCCGAGTCAGTTCTCCCACCGTATCACAGTGATTATAGGGTTCTCAACACCAAGTCATCCCCCAAGCTATCATATATGAAGAAGAATCACTTTCTAAGAGGATGGCGTTGGAGTATATCAATTGGGAGGAGAGATGCCAAGAATGAGCAGTGATAAAAGCTCAAACATTATGGGGAATGTTATGCCAAGGATCAGGAGCTACTTGAGTCTTTACAAAAGAAAAAGGAGTCTTGGGCAACCAAGCTGGACAAGGAGGAGGCCAAAGCCAAGGACTTGGCCGCCTTAGATAATTCCTTCAAGTCATCTTCAGTAGACGCCCTTCATGAAAATAAGAGTTTGGAGGACGAGGTATCATAGCTTAAGGACAACCTGGTGGTAAACTATGATATCTATTTTGGGTGTGCGAAGAAACAAGTATCCTTATTTTACCCGACACTAAATTTGATCATTGTTGGACATATTCAAAGTTATCTGTGATGGTCAGTTGGTGGATGATGAGGATATTTCCCCTTTAGAGCATCTAGGTTCTCCCTTAAATGTATACACTTAGGATGACCCTGATGGTGATACTACAAATGTAGGTGAGTCAGTGACCTCTCATCAAGAGAGAGTGCCAGTGGAGGAGGTAATATTATAGGATGGAAAATAAGTGGGTTTCTTGTTTCTATTTCCCCGACCCTTTGTGGCTTTTCTATATTTTTTACCCATAGGGGAATTTTTGTAAAAACTTGAATTGTTACGCCTTTTCATTATCTTTGTTTAACTATATTACTTTCATTATTGTTCTTCTCGTGTGATTAGATTTAGAAGAGTTTATGTAATCTCTCAGGAGCCCTGCTTTGGTCCCTTCGTTGATATTCCCTTGTGAGGCAGTCCAAATCTCTTGTAAGGATTTGGTACATTCTATCGCCTTAAAATGGGTGGAAAGGATTCCTCCATGAGGATCCAACATGTCTAGTTGTCTCAAACAGTGGCAAGGATCCATCTATTAAGATCTAACATGTTAGATCACCTCAAAGGGAGGAAAGGATGCATATAGGAGGACCCATCATATTAGATTACCTCAAAGGGCGACAAGGATCCCTATATGAGGATCCAACATGTTAGGTCACCTCAAAGGGCGGAAAGGATCCTCTATGTGGATCCAACGTGTTTGATAGCCTTGAAGGGAAGAAATGACCCCTCTATGAGGATCCGTCATGCTAGATCACCTCAAAGGGCGACAAAGATCCATCTATGAGGATCCAACATGTTAGGTCACCTCAAAGGATGACAAGGATCCCTCTACGAGGATCCAGTTTTATCTCGCCTCTGAGGGTGGTTTCCTTCAATTTCATGCAAGGAAAAAGGGGGAGATAACAATGCAATTAATTCAAAATAAAAAATTAGGAGACTCGTTAAAATCCCTTTCCATTACACGAGGCACAAGGGAAATGTTCTTCCCTATAAAAACAACATGTCTTTACAATCGGCAGAGATATAATACTCGCCTACATCCAAAATAATAGCAACAAAACAAACAAACAACAATCAAGTGAGAACACTCCTGGGGCCTTCTCGCTTAGGCTTTAGTTCCATATCTTCTCGCTCTTCTGAGGACGAGTCTCTCCATCTTTAAGATCCGCTTCTGGTGGCTTGATTCCCGAACCAACGTTCTTGGTGTTCAAGCCTAGGGCTCAACTTCTTTTCAGCTTGAGACTTTTCATGTAGCCTTTTCTTGCGACTCCTTAGTCTTATTGGATTACTCCAACCCACCCACCAGAGAGTGGTTATTTCATGCACAAACATAAAATAAATAGGGTGGTACCCAACTAATTAAAAGTTAGTCGTCATATGATCATATTATAAGAAGAAGGGGAACTTATAACCAAATACCTGACCTTGATATGCTTTGCTTGTTCCATCACTCCAAAGGTGGTCTTCAGTTTTATATAGCCTTTCACTTGTACTTGTTGCTCTGAGAATCCAACTAGTGAACCCTTTGAAAGACTTTATGTCATATGGGTCGAGGAGAAGCCTCTCAAATGCATCCCAATAGAGGATATATGTAAAGCTTCTTTGATCTACTAAGACTCTTCTAATTTCCTAATCAATGCACCTCATGGTGATGACCATGGGGTCGTCATTGTGTTGATGGATACATGATGCATCTTTTCTAGAAAAAATAAATTTCGGCTTATAATGTCTTGTTCTTGCCTTCTTTTAGATTTGGAGGGCATATCTTTTTTGGGAGAAACTGGTCTATCCATCCCGAGCAAATCCTCTTGCAATAGTATGAGCATATGACATATGACCTTGTCGCTCTCTTCTTTGCATGGTTCCTTTGCCTTTGAAAAATCTAGGGCTTCCAGTATCGATATGCCTACGGGAGCTGGCTCTGCCTAACCCTTGAGAGAGCCGCCTTTGACATATTACTTAAGGTAACCCTTCTAGATCAAACACATTATTTCCTTTTTGAGCTAGTAGTAGTTGTAACACCCTAAATTCCCCATGCGCCAAATTATAATATAAATCAAGTATCGATCACATATACACATTTAAGATGTCACTCATCATGAAACAATACATGTTCTATATCACTTATCATTTCAAATAAACATTCAAGTACACCTGTCATCTTATGCTCACCTTCACTTAGGGTATCATCATAGTGAAATTCACTAAATAAGCATGCTTCAAAATTATAAAGTCTTATAAAAATAATTTATTCGAGATTAAACAAATATGGCAAAAGCCTCCACAATCAACATAACTCAAAACGTCCAGAGTATAACATCCAACTCTCACTTAACAAAAACATAATAATAAAATAACATCATTTACCCACCCAGTGTTACAGAATCAGAGCATTAAACCACTAGACATATGCTAAACAAATGAAAATAAATCCACAAGCTATTTCCCACTTACATCAGCAAACTCTACTCCTGAGTATCTGCAAGATGTCCGTGGTGGACAACATCAAAGAAAAGGGGGTGAGATTTCACTTCATTAAATTAAATTGTATAAGCTGCAAGGTAGAATACACATGTTCTACATCAATCACATAATCATATTATCACACCCAATTCAACATCATACACAATCACAATTAGGCATACAACTCATTCATGCAATGCAACTTAAGACAACAACTTCACTCTTATACATGTGGTACAATTTATGTACAAAACATGTCCATCTCACTCCCATTTTGCATCATTGAATCATATTCCCTCTTGGAATCATAGCACACCAAAATCGCTACCATCACTATAGATAACACTTCACTGATTCCTACTAGAACTAGTTACTCGCTCACGATCCCCACTATAGGACTAGAGCACTAAAAGCTGAATCGAAAATCGTACACCATGAATGCATGACTCAACAACATGCAAACATATGCACATTTGGCCCCTCTTCTGACCATACACAACACCAATAATACAAATAAAATAATCATGATAGGAAAACATATCAACATCCAACAACATTTAATCACAACAATATCACTGTAACATTCATCGTTTGCACCACACAACATAATTCGTCATTTATAAATGAACTCATTAAAATGATTAAAATCATGGTTAATTATAAAGTTACATTAAAGAAACATTAAACAGTAGCCAAATAGCAGACCAACAATCAACAAACTTGGAAAAATAGAAAACGATAATTAATTCCAGCAACTGGGTGAATTACTCCCTCACTGGCAGTATAGCGGGCTGCCCATCACCAACCTTACGCCCATCACCAACCTCAAAACCAAGGTGACTTGGTCGTAATGCCAACGGCGCCCGTCAGCACCACCAAGGGCCATGATGAACTGGTCGTCATGCCGATGGCGCCCGCGATCGACCTGCTGAATGCAAAAACATGATTTCCAACAATGGAGACATATGGAATCTCCTAAAATCACTTCCAACCACCCAATTCGACCCAAAACACGTCATACATGTTATAATACATTCATAACAAATTAATTTATCAATTTTAGCACGTATAATCCTTTAATCTAATGAGTTCATGTTTGTCCCAAAACCTTCAAAAACCCAACAATGGTGACCGTATTACAACAACTCAAAACCGAATTTTAACACACATCACAATACACAATTTCTATCATTAACATCATCATACAACAACAATTCATCAATAATTTACAGAATTAAATCAAAACTCAATAATCCTATTGGAGGTTAAATACTCCTTATTCTACCCCTCATGCATATACTCATTAGAGAAGTAATTCTCCCCCTTACCTGGTTCTCCTAACAGTAATGCAAATTTTCTGGTTTGAATGTTCTTCCCTCACTCTCTAACCTTCAAGTTCTACCTTCTTCTTTTGTCTCTCTAAACCGATTTCACATACTATAAAAAACTCTATAAACCTAGGTTACTTGTTAATTTATATAATTAGAGTATTAATCTATTTAAAATTATAATTAATCTCCTCCACTATAATTATTATTACTCCTTCCTCCCTCTAATTCTCTTAATTCTAAAACATGGCCCAACTCCTCATATTTCTCAATTTAATTAAATAATCTCACCAAAATTTATATTATTTCAATTATTTAAAAATCTAAATAAATTCTAAATAATTCTACTTAACTTCTACTCTCGCTCGACACCCACATCTCAAGGTCACTCATGCTCATCTTCCTTACTTATTTAATCACCACAACCCAGTAATCAAATAAAATACTGAAAATCACAAATAAAATAATTTAACAAAAATCGAGTTGTTACAACTCTTCCCCACTTATATATTTTTTGCCCTTGAAAATTATCTAAAGCAAACAGAGTCGGACACGACTCCTTTATCTGACTCTCCAGTTCCCAAGTCATGCTCCCACCAGCTGGTCATCCCTAAAATACCTTCACCAAGGTAATATCTTTACCATGCAGCTGCTTCACTTCCCAACCTTTTATCCGCACGGGTGATGCCTCAATATTCAGGCTCTCTCACTTGGACATCATCCACTTCAATCAAATGCGATTGATCCCAAATGTATCTACTCAACTTAGACACATGAAACACATCATGAAGATTAGTAAGAGGTAGTGGCAAAGCAATATTATATGTCACTTCTCCTATCCTCTACAAAATCTGGCACGAACCAACAAAACATGGCGTGAACTTTCGAGACTTCAAAGCTTGACCAACACCAGTTATTAGATTAACTCACAAGAATACATGATCACCTTCACGGAACTCAAATGTTTTCCTCCTCTTGTCATCGTAACACTTCTGGTGACTTTGCGAAGCTTTTATTTTCTCTTGGATCATCTTGATCTTCTTAGAGGTTTGCTGAATAATCTCAGGTCCAAGCACAACACTCTTGCCTGATTCATACCAAACATAAAGGAGTTTTACATCTCCTACCATACAACACTTTAAATGGTGTCATCCCAATACTTGAATGGGAACTATTGTTGTAGGTGAACTCAATCAACGACAAATAAATATCCCAAGCACCTCCTTGTTCAAGCACACAAGCTCTCAACAAGTCTTCTAAATATTAGATAGTCCTCTCCATCTGATCATTTTTCCATGGATGATAAGCAGAACTCAATCGCAACTTAGTACCTAAAGCATTCCATAGACTCTCCTAGAATCTTGATGTGAATCTCATATCTCTATCTGAAAAAATACTTGAAGGAATATCGTGCAAACTGACAACTTTCTCAATATATAACTCGCATTACTATAAAAAGCACAACATCAACGCCCAAGTTACCACGGTTCTTCCAAACATCGTGGTGACATCTCTAAACTCAGGCGCTAACATTTTTTTATTTTTTAATTAAGAATTGTTAGGATATAATAATAGTTCATGACCTTACCGTGGTGATACAACCAAGCTTTCATGGGTTCGAACCTTAACACCCTCAAATATTTTATTCGTTTAACGTTAAGGCGCGCCTTTTCTTATTTATTTATTTTAAATAAAAAATAAAAGGGATATCATGTACAACTGTTGTGAAATTGTTTCTCATAAAATAAAAAGATAGCAGATACTTTGTTTCGTTCAAAACACACAGGGGTGACCTAGAGAACGAGACGAAATAGATAGCAAAATATTCACCATCCTCTTTGAATATTATTGCTTGAAGGAAAATCTTCACCATCCTCTTCGAATATAATTTTTGGTAAGTCATCATTTCCTTTCTCTGACGTTTATGAATGTTTAGGGTTACCGCATCTATTAATGTTCTTATGAATGTGTATTTTTCATGTTTAGGGTTACCTCGTTCATAACCATAGGATGAAAGCTGATATATTGGTGTATATTAGAAAGCCCAAGATTTTGTGAATCATTCATGTGGTTTTGTGAATCTTTTTGTGTGAATCATTAATGTAGTTTTGTGAATCATTAGTGTATATTAGTGTAAATTAGAAAGCCCTAAGTTTTTAACTTATGAATCGTTTTGGTTTTATCCAGATTTTGTATATGAGAAAGCTCTAGAGTGTATGTCATACTAAGAGTTAAGCTGACAGAAATTGAAAAAGCTTAAGAAACACTTATGGCATTTTTCATTAAATTAAAAAAAAACTTAATAATCATATTTAAATCCTCTGGCTGAGATAAAATTTGACCAAGTATAATCTGCTTCATCCTCATCATCAAAATCGATAATGACTAGACTTTTCACCCTTTTTCTTCTTCTTGATCTCCTCTTCTTGAGAGCTCTCATGGATCTCAAAAGTTCGGTTGCACAAGCACGACCTCTTTCTGCTTCTTGATTCTGAGGAGGGTTTTGCACAAGATCAATCTCTACAGCCATAATAGCTTCTTGATTTTGATTCATCTTCTTCTATGATTCCTTTGGATGAAGTTTATTTTGTGTTTTGGTTCAAAGGGGAATTATGTTTTTATATTGTTTCTTCTTATACTTCCTCTTCTCTGATCCTTGAAAGTATACAGCCAAAAGAATTCAAGCATGTCAAGTTTTCTCATTATTGGTTCTTTAATTTTATATGTTTTCTTCACTTGGAAGTTGGAAACATCTTCTAGTTGCCTACCTCGAGCTCTTAAATAATTACATCTCTTTGAAATTCTGGCTATTAGATCCCGGATGTCCTAAGAGATGTTGAGACATCAGATCCGACTTCACACACAATAACAAGATGTCTAAACAAAAATAGTAGTGCTGAAAGTAAATAACACAGATATGCTTACCCAATTCATAACAACCTTCCTACTCTGGGAGCTACCAAGTTAGGGACGAAATTAACTACATAATATCGATTTGCAGACCTTACAACAAACCTCCAGTTTTTAGCTTACGCACTTAATCACTACACTATGCTTAACTTCTACCTAAGACACACCTAGGTATGAGGCCCTCCTCAAATCGCTCTCCAATTACACTCAGTAATTGAAGCCACTCTAAACACAAGTAGAGAAATAAAATAATCGGAAGCTATACTTCCAAAACACACAAAACTCAATGCTTAAAAGCTTATGAGAATTTACAAACAATATGTTCAATGCTTAAAAGCTTATGAACATCTCACAGAGAACTTACAACCCAACAAATAAGGATTCTAAAACCCTAACACAATTACATTTGTAATTTCCACCTAATACTAGGTATACAACAGTCTATTTATAACTTTATTCTAGAATGCGTTAGGCTTCAAAACCGCAACACTGAAGCTGCACAAAGTCTGCAAAAAGTCCTCCAAGAAAATAAGTCTTCAATCATTAGTTTCCTAATAAAACTTCATATTAGAAACTAATCTGTTGTACCCCAAAATTTTCCCTCTCATTTTACTCAATACATACTCCTAGAGATCCTCAATTTGCTCAAGTTTGCCCAAGAGTTGACCAGACAAGCTCTATCCTAAGGCAGTGTGTCTCAAATTAGGGTTTCCATTTTCATCAAGATAGGTGAACTCCAAAGACCTCATATTCTCTCCATGGTCCTAATGTGTTATCAAGACCCTCCATGTCAAATTTCAAGCCTTACACAAGAAGTTTGCTCAGTCAACTGATCAGATGCTTGAGAATCGACTGTATTAAGTCAAAAGTCAATTGTGGCCCACATACAGTCAAACTTCAAGATTTTTGGTCAACATCAACATTTTGAAGTGAATTTCATCATTTGATCAAGGGTTGATCATGATTCTTCAAGGAATGCCCTAAATTCATCAAAACCCAAAAGTTGCTAAATTAGGGTTTCTCAAGAAAAGTCAACCAAACTTTGACCAAGCATAACTTCCTCACACTTTATCATAAATTGTCCATCCAAGGCTCATTTTGAATAGGACACAATTCCCTACAACTCATCTTCATCCCACAAGTTCATAATATGCACTCATCAAAAGATATGAATTTCTACATTATAGGTCCTTTTGAAAAGTCAACAAAAACACCTTTTGGGTCAAAGCTTCTTACATGAACATGGAAGACCCAATTGAAATGAGACCAAAAGAATTGCTTAGGGGACATCCTAAGATTTCTAAAAAGTCCAATAAAACCTCTCTAGGGTTAAAATTGGAGGAGATATTCCTTATCAAAGTTGACATTTTTTGCAAAACTGCCAAAAGTCAAATGGGCTCAAAATTACATTTTTTTGCCAAATGGGCCTAACTTTTTATACTTGCACCTCACTTATAATATGGTCCACGACCCAAATATTCACCCACACATTATTTGCTTCATTTTTCATTTTATTTTGATTTTTTATAAATTAAAAAGTAATTAAATCAAATAAATGACATATAATAGCAGAGATATGTTTTGATATGATTTTATGACAGGATCTCAATCAAATTATGCTGAAATATCAAGGCCAAAACGAATCAAGCATGATTGGTACAAAAATTGGATGATTGGACTCAATTTAGCAAGTTTGTATATGGCATGAAAATCAAATCAAATCTTCAAAACTTTCAAAGATACCAATCAGTTTTATAACCCTAATTTGTTCTAGGATATATATTGAACATGTACAAGGCATAAGACAGGGGTTGGCAGCAGAGAAAGCACAAGAACAAATTCCAAATTTCTTGCAAAAAAGTGTGATTCGGTTTTCATTCTAGAGGATCTTTCAAAACAATTTTAGGCCAGCAATCGCATCCTAAGACGTTTCTGAAGCTAACTAGATCAATTCCAAGTCCCTTCACGCCCAGAAACACCTGGTATGAACATCACAGTTTGCAACATTTTTTAAATTCGATTTCCATGATTTATGCATTATAAACATATTTTGATCATGTATTGTCGTTTGTTATCATGTTTACAATGTTTTAGCATACTTTGATTGAAGTTTGGGTGCAGATATGGACATATGCCATAGTTAGGGTTTGAGGTTCCATATTAGGAACTTCATATACAGGCCAAATTGGATCATATAAAGGGTGGATTTGCATTCAGGAGGTCATGAGAAATTGACCCATGCCCTTGGTATCAATTATTATTGCTTGTACTTGATTTTGAAAATGTGCAGGGTTTTCGCTATAGACATGGTCCGTAAGTATAGGCCTGATGTCTAAAACGACGGAAGAAGGAAAAAGAAGATCATGTGGCAGCCAACCATTGGGCCATTTGAAATTCCGCGCGTTTTTGTCCACTAACCATTTGTTTTTCCATATTATGTTTTGTTTTCAGTATAATAACAACTAAGCAAGTTGGCCCAGTGGAAGAGCGCGTTGGTGGAGAGTATAAGGACTTGGGTTCGATCCCAGGTCCCAGCAAAACTTTATTTTCTTTTCCATTTGCAGATCCTGTGCATCACCTGCCCTAACGTTCACCATGCGCTATCAACCACCCATCCTTCAGATTCATAGTCAAACAGATCCAACGCATAGCAATGAAGGACCCATGATACACCCTCAGGTCAACGCCACATGGAACCAAGCGCTGACTGGGCTTGGAAGGCTAATGGGCCTGGAAAATTCAACATTGCACCCCCTCCATTCAGTACAACACAAGCCTAATTCCTCTCTTTCTCTATTTTTTAAATTTATTTTATTTATTGTCTTAATTACTTTTCTTTTCACAAATAATATCTAAAATCTTTTTTTTTATTTAATCAAAAAATCACAAAAAAACACCAAAAAAACATTTTTTTTTCATAAAAGAATATTTTTTATTTCTTAATTAATTTAGTTTAATTAACTTAGGGCAATTTAATCTTTTTTTATATATAATTAAAAATAATTAGAATTAGGGTTTTAATTGTACATAACTTAATTAATTTTTTTCCTCAAAAAATAACTAAAATATTTTTTCAATTAGATTTTTAGGGTTTTCAATTCTTCTCGCATTTAATTTTCCGCGCGCATTTTAATTCTTTTATTATTATTGAAACTTCTCCGGGATTGTAATAGTAATTAGGGTTTTAAACTTCCGCATTTTTATTTTCAGTCAAGATGATTATGTAACTGCCAAAGCCCTATAATAGCTAGGTTTATTTTCTTGCCCTTTAAATTCTTGCAAATCTTTAACTGTCTAGATGCATGGCTAATAGGATTGTCTGAAAATCAAAACGATAGATAACCTAATGTGCAAAGACTAATTAATTGAAAAAATCCACACGCACATATCCACTCCTAGGGTTTGCCTCACTTCGGTTGCCTTCAGTAAAATAGTCATTTAAGCATAGGAGATTTTAGTGATTGCCCTCTTGTCTAAAAGATCAAATGTCCCATTCGATTGTTGCCTCGAAAATGTTGCCTCAGAAAGATCTTAAGACTCTAGGGTTACTACTAAAGTTTCCAACCCATTGCTTAGGTGACTGTACTTGTCCCTTTCGAATGTCCCTTACCAACTCCAACGACCGGGCTACCTACTCCTTAATAGTAGGATAGCGCTGTCTAAAGGAAGCGATAACGAACCATCTTTTTTCGAGTAGGTAGAATCTTAAGTACTTGCTCAACACAACTTTTCACACAAACACCTTTCAAAACAATTTTCAAAACAAACTTCGTCACACCTTTGAAGGATGATACAAGGGTTATCACGAAGTAAAACTTTTTCAAAACAAGCACACACACAAGAAATTTTAAAAAGATGAGCAAGTACCTAAGAGCCCATGGAAAACCAAGGATAGAAAGGGTGCTAACACCTTCCCTTTCTATAATCTACCCCCGTACTCAAAAATCTCGAAAAAAGTTTTTTTTCTGTTCTTTTTCCTTTTCCATGATTGGATAAAATAAAAGTCGGTGGCGACTCTTGCTTACCGCGACATTTTGCGAACAAAAAACGCAAAATGCAAACCAATAAAAACAGTCGGTTCTGCCATCGTACCACAGAACTGGCGACTCTGATGGGGAGAAATAAAGTGGGGTTTACCTTAGGATCTAGGTGTTGTACCCCAAATTTTGACCTAAGATACCATCTCCCATCTGCATCATTGCATTACAAGTGTTTTGATCTATTGACTTTAAAAGTTCATAACTTTTTTCAGGCCGAGAGCTATTTATTTTGAACACTAAATTATTTAATCGATTCATGCTAAAACAATGTTTATTAATTATTTATTATCTTAAATTTAAATAATTGGAATTTGTTTCCAATTATTATATAATTTAAAGATGTATATATAATAAAATAAATATTAGAAAAGAGGCGTATTAATCGTGCAGACAGTATTTATTTATTATTCACTATCTTAAATTTAAATAACTGGAATTTATTCTCAGTTATTACATAATTTAAAGATTTATGAATAATATAATAAATATTCGAAAAAGTTCATTAATTGGTCAATAATGATTATTTAATTATTTATCATTCTAAGTTAAAATAATTGAAATTCTATTTTAATTATTATAATTTAGAAAATTATGAATAATGAATTAAATAATTGAAACTATTAATTGATCAATGATATTATTTATTTATTTGTTTATTATTCTGAATTTAGGTAATTGAGATTCATTTTCAATTATTATACAATTTAAAGAATTATAAACAATAAAGTAAATAATTAGAGAGAAGGAGGAAATTAATTGGTAAATATTGGAATTTTATTCATTTTTCTTCTAATTGTACAATTATTGTGTAAATATTGTATTTATTACAACGAATTTACAATAATAATTTTACAAAGTTAAAATGAAATAAAAACTAATCTAATGTTTTCTAATTCTAAATCTTCTATCCAATGCCTTTTTGTCTGCTCACTTGATTTTACCTGCAAAACGATTAAAAGAAATTAGAATTGAACAAATAATTAAAAGCAAAAAAATTATTTAATGTTCATCATTAAAAGCAACGGCTGGAATCAGTTTACCCTTTTTTGCAAATCACGGGATTTCTCCCGGTTCACAAAAAAGGGAGGAATTTTTATTTTTCATAAAAGAATGCACAATTGTGAAACATGCACAAATTCATTTTTATTTTTCAAAACTGCATAATTAAAAATTAATTGCATTTTTTCAAAGTCCCTGCATAATTTCAAAACAGCATATGCAAGCACAAACAAAAGCCAACGTAAACCTACATGCAGCCACATAGTAGAAGCCAAAACAATAGGCTCTACTGTTGCATTGGAAGTCAAAGAAAGATGCAGTTCAAAACCATTATGCAAGCAATAATATTTCCTCATTCATCATATTCCAGCTCTGTTACAATTTCAGAAAAAAAGCAGTACACATCATTTTATGTATCAATGTACTTGAGAGAGAGAAGAGAGAAAGAAAATTGGTTTTGCAGGTTTTGGTTTAGGCAGAAGGAATTATAAGACAAAGCGACTGCAGTAACACAGTAAAAGGAGAAGCACAAGAGTAGAATACAAACAAAACTGCTGTAACAATATGATGCAGGAGGCAGAATATTATTCAAATATTCAAATCCCCAACCTGTAACACAACCTAAGCCTGTAACGTAATCCTGAGGAGAAAAGAAAAAAGTTGTTATAACAAGCTAGCAAACCCCTTCAACAAGGAGATTTTTTTTTCACAACCTGCATAAAAAACATAAACCCTTCCTACTGCGCAGAAAACCAGTAGAACAAAACCAATTGAGAGAAATCAAAAAGATATACACAACCATAAACCTGCTATCTGCATTGCAAAACCTGTCTACTACCGAAACCAAAACACCAAAAACCATTCCTACTGTCAAACCAAAGGAGATCATGGCCTAAACCATTCAACTACATCATCAAAAACCTTAACCATTTGATACACCAAAAACCATAGCCTACTGTCAAACGCCAAACCCACATAAATAAAAACAATATGGCCTAAACCTCAGTAAACCTGATTGAGCCATCAAACCAATATCACATAAGAACCATAGCATACTGCTAAATAAAAAACCTGATATAGCATAAAACAACATGGCCTAAAAACCAGAACCTGTTAACTGCATTACCAGAACCATAGCCTACTGCATTTCAAAAACCAGTAGAATCATAAACCAACAAACATCATCACCATTTCAAAACCAGCAAAGCATAAACCATTGAAACCATGTCCAAACCCACATAAGGCCTCAGAATTCGTCGTCATAGGCTATCATAAGGCAATAGTAACAAGGCAAGGAGGAGAAGAAGAGGGAGCTAATCAAAACAAAGTGTTCCAACATAGCATATTCAAGGCAACCAGAAAAGCCTCAGCATAACATCATTGGCCAAAAGCAAAAGCATACAGAATACCAAAGCAAGAAGAAGAAGGACACAAATACACAAACCAAGGCCCAGTAGTCCGAAGCAAGCTCGCGCCTGTCCTTCCTCGCCGTGGCCTCCGTCGCACGCCACAATTTCCTCCTCCATCTCCGCCTCTAGGTAACGATTTCTTTTCCCCCTTTTACTTTCACAACACCTCCAGCAAATAATAATAGAGAATCAGAATCAAAGTGGATCAAAAACATGATCATGCATTTACATTAAAACCCTAAACGAGTGATAGAACGAAATTTGTACCGTAAAATCCGTCGCCCCTTAACGTTTGGCTGGAGGGAAGAGGAAAGTGGGAGCTGGTGGCCATAGACAGGAGGAGATCTCAGAGGCAAGTCAGAAGCAAGCAGCGCGAAGAGGACGAACGAGAAGAATGGCGCCGTCGCTGTTAAACCAAAATCCTAAGCCAATGTCCCAAAACTAAAACACGTTCGCGTAACCTTAAAACAAATTAAGGAATGTTTGAACCTCAACTTAATTGCTAAAGCCCAAACGAATTGCTTGGGGCACCCCCCTCTTCCATTTTGATCAGGCCTTTTTAGAAACCCCTTTGGCCCATATAAACTCTTTTTTTATCTACCCTATTTTTATATACTTTTTTTTCTTTTCCCTATTTATTTTCTTTAGTTTTTTTCTTCTTCTAGAGTTTTATTAGTTGAGATAATTAGTAAACTTAGTCAAATAAGGGTGTAATTTAATTAAAACGATTTTTGATCATTTGACCTTTTTTAGATTAGTTTAATAATTGTTAGTTCCCTTTTTTAGGTTAAATTAATAACTTTAGGTTTTAACTTAGTCTAACTATTTAATAACTATTAAAATAATACCTTTTATAAAAAAAAGGAAAAACATATTAAATTTAGAAACATATGGAAATAAAAAATATTTTATTTAATTAATTCACTCGTTTTAGTTAATATTAATACAAAAATATATAAAAAATATATAGAGGCTTAAAAACTAAAAAATATTTTATCTTCTTTAATTAATCCTCATGCTTTTATCCACGTTAAAAAATGCGTAAAAAAATGAAAACTATTAAAACATTTTCTTTTCATTAATATTAAACCAAGAATCTAAAAAATGCATTATTCACACCATTTAGTCTATCATTTAACTATTGTTATTTAATCATTATCCGCATAAATTTTTCTGTTTATTTATTTCATATTTATTTGTTTATTCCGTTTACGTTTAAATCCAAAGGAAAAACGATAAATTTGTTGACTTCATGTCCTCAAGTCTAATCGCGCGAATGTTTGCATTTCATTAAAACTTAGGATAATTTTCCTTCAAGTATTCAATCTTTTCAAAACTTATACCCTTTAAGCAAAAAACTTCGACGTTAGGTCGTCGTATCTTCAAAAACCCGTCCGTACCCCTTTTCGGCCAAAACAATTTATTTTTAATCAAACGATCAATTTTAAATAAACAGATATTTCAAAAGGTTCCTATAGAGTACTATAGATACATTGGGTGCTAATACCTTCCCATTGTATAACCAACCCCCGAACCATAGATCTTTTCAAAAATGTCTTGTATTGTGATTACTTTTAAAAAGTATTATTTACATTGCATATTTAGGGTTTTATTTCGCTCTTTTCCCTTTTCCTTTGGAAACAATAAAGCGCGGTGGCGACTCTTTCTTTTGTGAGACGAATTAATCAATAATTCGATCTCCGATTTACCCCGCTACATTTTTTATCGCTACAGAATTGGCGACTCTGCTGGGGACAGATTGACCTCTTGCTGGTCCATCCCTAAGTGGGTTAAGCCTAATTTGTCTTATCTGTTTTACTATTATTTGATTTGCTTGATTATATGTTTAAATTGGGGTGTTTAGGTTTTTGCAAAGGACGAATCCTATACTCGGATTAAGTAACACTTAAGGAATAGGACGGGCGGTATAGTCATGTTAACTTTGAGGGAGTAATCCCGAAGAAGGAGGCATGAGATCCCCCACTCAATGGAAGGCCCTCTTGAACTTAATATTTGTTTACCGAGTAATCGGGAAGACATTATTATTTTCGACCTAGGAGCCCGAGAAGTTGAGGACCGTAGAACCCTAACCCATCTTGGCCTTTTTTAGGTGTAGCGCGGAGACTATAACGAAGTAATTCGGAAGTAGTTGTTACGCGATGCTACGCTCGGACGAGTTTCTCTTGAGAATATTGCTAATTATTGAGTAATCAAGACGTTGGTAATATCCGAAGGAGGAATGTAGACTCTGGGAACTCTTAGAACCTTGTCTTACAGGTGTGATTGAACCGTTAGTACATACCTTTGGGTGGGCTTTACCCTCGACTCCATGCTGAACGTTGAACCTTTGAACCCCATGTTTGCAAGCTTGTGTGTGACTGTCGCATTATCATTCATTCATGCACTCATTAGCATCTTTGTAAAAAAAAAACTTGTTTTTCAAGGAACTTCGGAATGATTTTTGCAGACATCTCAGGTTATTATGGAACTTGGAAGGAGAAATACTCGAAGCTTTAGTTTCAAGGAGCCCGAGATTAAAGAACTAAAGAGTTTGATTCCGAAGATCGAAAGTCCGACGGATTTTCAGAAGAAGTATGGGTCCATCGTACCGCTCATGAAGCGCAAGATGAAGAAATGCATCCTCAACACGTTGGTTCAATTCTATGATCCCTTGTACCGATGTTTCACCTTTCCGGATTACCAGTTGATGCCCACTTTAGAGGGGTACTCCTATATACTTGGTTTGCCGATCACCGACCGTGTTCCTTTTTCTGGATTAGAAGAGGAGCCCAAATCTCACGAGATAGCAACCATCACCCACTTAAAGAAGTCAGAGGTAGAGGAGAACATGACTACGAAAGGGGAATCCGGGGTTTGTCGGCGCAGTTTTTGTTGAAGAAAGCTCGTCATTTTGCTGAGACAAAGGATACTGTTGCCTTCGAAGACGTGTTTGCTTTACTCGCATATGGTCTATTCTTATTCCCTAACGTTGATAAGTTTGTGGATATCAACGCCATCAGAATTTTCCTGATTGGAAATCCGGTCCCTACGCTGCTAGGAGATACATACTACTCCATCCATCTTCGAAACTCTTATCAAGGAGGGATGATTATTTGTTGTGTACCATTGCTGTATCAGTGGTACGTCTCGCATCTACCTGGGTCTGAGGCTTTCTGGGATCTCGAGAAGGAACCGTGTTGGGCGCCAAAGATTATGGCTCTCACTCATTTCGACATTGACTGGTATAATCGAGTTTACCACGACGTGAAGATCATTGATAACTGTGGTGCTTTTCCTAACGTACCTCTTCTCGGTACGAGAGGTGGAATCAACTATAACCCTGTTCTTGCGCGCCATCAGTTCGGGTACCCGATGAGAGATAAACCAAACAACATCCACGTGAGTGGTTTCTTTCTTCAGGAAGGACAAGATCATCAGGCAGCTAAGAGGGAGATCGAAGGAGCTTGGCGCCACATCCATAGAAAAGGGAGAGATATGTTAGGACATAGAGGTGCCGTTTCTTTGGAGCCTTACTTACAGTGGGTCTGTGCTAGGGATTGTGTTCTCAAGATGCCCTATAAACTTGAGAAACCTTTATTCCATGCCATTGCACCATCATCTGTTGTTATCCCCATCGCGGATATAGGAGAGTACCAAGGAAATCTGGCTAGGATGAAGTCCGAGAGGGATGCTTGGAAAGAAAAGTACCATATGTCTGAATATGAGAATCGAGTCCTGACTCGACAGTTAAAGGAAAAGGAGGAGTTGTTGTTTATTCAAGACGGCCGGTTCATTGATCACGATGAGAAGCTTCGTCAAAAGGATGCCTTGCTGAAGAAGTATGCTAGTGAAAGGAAGAGAAAGAGGGAAGGTTCGGTAAGCGCGGCTCTCGTTCCTAATCCGCAGAAGGAAGTCATTGATAGACTGGTAGCTGAGAAGAAAGAGATGGAAGACTTTTATGAAGAAAAGATCAAGAAGCTCCGGTTACAGCTGGTGTTTGGTCCTTCATCTGAGAATTCCGAGTGATCTTTAGCTTTTAGTTTATTTTATTGATGTCATTTTGTAAAAACTATGTAAAAGGGCTTCATGCTCCGAAGTTGTAATTTATTGCTTTATTATGGGCTTCATGCTCCAAAGTTGTAATTTATTGCTTTATTTTAGATTTCATGTTTTAAAATTGTAATTTATCGCTTTATTATGGATTCCGCGTTTCGAGGTTGTAATTGGATTTGTTATCCCAAAGTTGTAATTTACTGTTTTGATATTCCAAATTGTAAGTTGTAATTTATCGCTTTCGATTAATGGATTGAGTTTTTGTTGTTCCAAATTCCTTTACCATTGATGTATGCAAAAATTATCAAGGTTTCTTGAAAAACTTTAAAAATGAATCATCATTTGCATCGCACATCATGCATCATTACACATTCCACTTCACATGTTTTCTAGAGTCTTATCCTTGTTCTTTTTCCGCTCCCAAAGGTTGTCAAGCTGTCTCACCGATACGACACTCGGGCCAATCGTCAGAGGAAAATGGAAGATTTGGAACAGGAAAATCATGAGCTTCGTGGGGAAGTTGCTACACTTCGTGTCGAGATGGAAAAGTTGACTGCGTTAGTGGAAAGTTTGGTGGCTGTTCAGAATCAGCCATCGACTACAGCTGCCGAGATTCAGACTTCAACTCCAGTGGTTTCCGAGATTGTCACTGTTCCTGCATTCGTGACTCAAATCAACTCTCCGCTTCAACATCAGATGCCGGAAGGTTTTCCGTGGGGAATGCCTTACAACTTTGTGCCAGAGGGGTATCAACCTGCCGTACAACCTTTGTTTCAACCTGCTTTGTCTCTTCCTCAGCCAGAGACAACTGCTATGCCGTCAGTAATTCCGTCTGTAACACCTTTTCCGCAACCGATTATGACAACCGTTGCTCCTGTGGTCCACTCCGTGCCTTACTTGAATGAACCTACTTATCCTGCCGAGCCTGCTGAAAGTTTGGGTCTCTTTGATAGAATGGAAGAGTTTCAGGATCAGTTCCAGGAAATGCAGAAAGAGCTTAGAGCATTGAAAGGGAAGGACTTGTTTGGGAAGAATACGCATGATCTTTGTTTAGTTCCGAATGTCAAGATTCCAGCAAAATTCAAAGTGCCAGACTTTGAGAGATACAAGGGTGATTCGTGTCCTAGAAGCCATTTGACAATGTACGTAAGAAAGATGTCTACGTATTCCGATGATCATGACTTGTTGATTCATTATTTTCAAGACAGTTTGACGGGTGCTGCTCTATAGTGGTATATGTGTTTAGACAGTATTCGGATCCGCAACTTTAACGATCTTAGCGAAGCCTTTGTCCATCAGTACAAGTATAACGTTGACATGGCGCCGGACCGGGATCAACTCCGGGTGATGTCGCAAAGAGACCGGGAATCTTTTAAGGAATACGCCCAGAGGTGGCGTGAAATCGTTGCTCAAATCTATCCACCTCTTGAGGAGAAAGAGATGACGAAGATATTTTTGAAGACTTTAGGTTCCTTTTACTATGAAAGAATGATAGCCAGCGCACCCAGTGACTTCACCGAAATGGTAAGCATGGGTATGCGATTAGAGGAAGGGATTCGCGAGGGGCGTTTGGTTAAAGAAGGGAGTCCGTCTAGCAGTGCGAAGAAGTTTGGAAGTGTTTTCCCGAAAAGAAAAGAGCAGGATGTCAGCGCTTTGTTCCCAGGTAGACCTAGGAGAGGTTACTCTCACGTTGCGGAAGTCACTCCGGCTGTCCGCCCAACTTTGATGACCCCAGCTCATCAAACTCCACCAACTCAACAACGGCCTTTTCAGCAGCAGCCTCGACAACAGGCTTATCCATTCAACAATCAGAACCGTTCACCCAGAAAACCGCAGTTCGATGCCATTCCTATGACTTATACTGAATTGTTCCCTGCTCTTATCAGAAAGAATCTCATCACGACAAAGCCTCCTCCTGTCGCACCGAACAGTACTTCTCCGTGGTACAAGGCAGATCAGTTTTGTGAATATCATCAAGGGTCGCCGGGGCACAACCTTGAGAATTGCTTTGCTCTGAAGGCGGACATGAAGAGATTGATTAAGAATGGTATCTTGTCTTTCAAGGATGTTAATCCAAATGTCAAAGATAATCCTTTGCCTCGACATGGGGCAGCTTCGGTGAATATGGTGGAAGGTTGTCCGGGGAAGTTTCAAGTTTTCCAAGTTGAACATATAAGAGAGTCGTTGATCAGGTTACATCAAAGTTTGAGAAGACTTGCCTTTGTTAGGCACCAGCATGATTATGATGTTTGTGAATTTTGTTCAAGAGAGGATGATTGTCCTATTGTGAAGGAGGATATTCAGAAGTTGCTAGATCAGAGAGTTATCACTATTACGTATGACAGAAATCCGGAGGATGAAGTGAATGTTATCATACCACATTTCAATTTGCCTGAATCAGTAGAGATTGCTTACGACAGTCAGACTGCACCTGTTGATCCTTTGATTATTTACCCACCTGGTCCTGTGCCTTACAACTCGGACCAAGCTGTACCGTATAAGTATAATGCCACAATGATTGAGAATGGGGTAGAAGTCCCTATACCAACGAGACCGTCTTTTGTTAACATTGTTGATGTGAGTAGAGTTACGAGAAGTGGACGTGTTTTTGCAGCAGTACCTTTGAGGAGACCAGAAGTTCAAGTCAGGAGACCCATACCGGCGGAGATTCCAATGAGAAATGTTGAACCAAGGGTTGAGATAGGCCGATCCAGTGAACCTATCCCTCACCCTGAGGATGATGAGATCCTGAAGCTTATCAAGAGAAGTGAATATAAGATTGTGGACCAACTTTTGCAAACTCCTTCCAAGATTTCCTTGCTTGCTTTACTGAGAGATTCTGGTGCCCATAGAGAAGCTTTGATGAAGGTCTTGGACCAGGCATTCGTGGATCATGATGTGATGGTTGACCAGTTCGATGGAATTGTGGGAAATATAACTTCGTGTAACAATCTTGGTTTCAGTGATGAAGAACTCCCAGAGGAGGGAAGAAACCATAATATGGCTTTGCATATCTCAGTAAGTTGTGGAAATGATACCTTATCAAGTGTGTTGGTGGATACAGGTTCGTCGTTGAATGTGATGCCCAAGACTACATTATCTCGGCTTTCATATCCAGGTGCCCCTATGAGGCCTAGTGGAGTAATTGTTAAAGCGTTTGATGGTTCTAGGAAGACAGTCATTGGTGAAGTGGATCTTCCTATAGTGATTGGTCCCCATACTTTTCAAATCACTTTCCAAGTGATGGATATTCGTGCTGCCTACAGTTGTTTATTGGGTCGTCCCTGGATCCATGATGCCGGGGCAGTCACCTCTACGCTCCATCAGAGACTAAAGTTTGTAAGGCATGGGAAGCTGGTGATGATTGGGGGAGAGCAAGCCATGGTGGTAAGCCATTTATCATCGTTCTCTTTTATTGATGCGGACGAGGATGTTGGAACCCAGTTCCAAGGTCTTTCTGTTGCTAAGAATACAGTGAAGAAGCAAGGGGCATCCATCTCTTCTTTTGAGGATGCGCGGCGAGTGGTGGAAAGTGGTTCGGCCGAAGGATGGGGCCAGGTGTTGACGTTACCTGAGAACAAGTCTGGGGAAGGTCTGGGTTTTCATCCAGTATCTGCAAGAGTCAAGAAAGAGGTGGTTGTTCGTCCGATTCAAGAGGTTTTCCGAAGTGCAGGGTTTGTACATCCTGAGGTTGATGCTATCATAGATGATGATTCCGAGGAAGATTTGCTCGTTTTTGTGACGCCTGGATTGGCTTGCCAAAACTGGATAGCTGTTGATGTTCCTGTGGTTATGCACATTTCCGAGTAATGTTTTGTTTATTTTTCTTTGAAAAAAACTCACTCTGCCCAAGGCGAAACGTATTTTGTGTCGGGCTATAAAAAATAATTCCTTTTGCTCTGCCCAAGGCAAAAGAGAAATGTCTGGGCTCTTTGTTTCAAGTATTTCCCTTTAATGAATAAAAATGTTATTTTGTCCACTACTGTTTTATTTTTCACTTTTTCGGGGAAATAGTAATGAAAATTAATTAATAACCTTTTGTTTTATTTGCACAAATCGATTTCTAAAATAAAGCATAATCATATGTGCAGATTAATCCATGACTTAACCATCGAAAACAATGATCCTATGCCCTCTCCCAACTTTGAATTCCCTGTGTTCTGAGCCGAAGAAGAGGATGATGAAGAGATTCCTGTTGAGATTTCCCGTTTGCTCGAGCATGATGAGAAGATTATTCAACCATTTGAAGAACCTTTAGAGTTGGTCAACTTGGGTGATGAAGAAGTTAGAAAGGAAGTCAAAGTCGGAGCATTGCTTATCCCGGAAGTTAAGGAGAAGATGTTGGAGCTTCTCAAAGAGTATGTTGACGTGTTTGCTTGGTCCTACCAAGATATGCCAGGTTTGGACAACGATATTGTAGAGCATCGTTTACCGTTGAGACCTGAGTGTCCGCCGATCAAGCAGAAGTTGAGAAGGACTCGTCCTGATATGGCTGACAAGATCAAAGAGGAGGTTCAGAAGCAGATCAATGCAGGTTTCCTTGTTACATCGGTTTATCCTCAGTGGTTAGCCAACATAGTGCCTGTTGCAAAGAAAGATGGCAAAGTTCGGATGTGTGTAGACTACAGAGATCTGAATAGAGCTAGTCCAAAGGATGACTTCCCATTACCTCATATTGACGTATTGGTCGACAATACTGCCAAGTTCAAAGTCTTTCCTTTCATGGATGGTTTTTCTGGTTACAATCAAATCAAGATGGCACCAGAGGATATGGAGAAGACCGCTTTCATTACACCTTGGGGAACTTTCTGTTATCGGGTTATGCCGTTCGGTTTGAGGAATGCTGGCGCAACATACCAAAGGGCCATGACTGCTTTGTTCCATGACATGATGCATAAGGAGATCGAAGTGTATGTGGATGATATGATTGCCAAATCACAGACTGAGGAGGATCACTTGGAACATTTGTTGAAGTTATTCCAGCGTTTGAGGAAGTACAAACTCCGTCTGAATCCCAACAAGTGCACTTTTGGTGTTCGTTCTGGAAGACTTCTGGGTTTCATTGTCAGTCAAAAAGGTATTGAAGTAGATCCTGATAAAGTCAAAGCTATTCGAGAAATGCCCGCACCCAAGACGGAAAAACAAGTAAGAGGATTCCTTGGGAGACTGAACTACATTTCTAAATTTATATCTCATATGACTGCTACCTGTGGGCCGATTTTCAAGCTTCTCCCAAAGAACCAAGGATGTGTGTGGACAGAAGATTGTCAGAGAGCTTTTGATAGCATCAAAGAATATTTGCTTGAACCTCCCATTTTGATTCCTCCAGTGGAAGGAAGACCTCTGATTATGTACCTGACTATATTGGAAGATTCCATGGGATGTGTGCTTGGTCAACAAGATGAGACTGGAAGAAAGGAACATGCTGTATATTATCTGAGTAAGAAATTCACAGACTGTGAGTCTCGGTACTCATTGCTTGAGAAAACCTGTTGTGCTTTAGCTTGGGCTGCTCGCCGTCTGCGCCAGTATATGATTAACCACACCACTTGGTTGATCTCCAAAATGGATCCGATCAAGTATATCTTTGAGAAGCCCGCCTTATCTGGAAGAATAGCCCGTTGGCAGATGTTGTTATCTGAATATGACATTGAGTATCACACTCAGAAAGCAATCAAAGGGAGTATTTTAGCCGATCATTTGGCCCACCAACCAATTGAAGATTATCAATCCATCAAGTTTGATTTCCCAGATGAAGATGTTATGTACTTAAAAGCTAAAGATTGTGAAGAGCCGTTACCTGAAGAAGGACCTGATCCTGAATCCCGTTGGGGTTTAATATTTGACGAAGCTGTGAACTCTTATGGAAATGGAATTGGGGCAATCATCGTCACTCCCCGAGGTACTCATATCCCGTTCACGACGAGACTGAAGTTTGACTGCACGAACAACATGGCAGAATATGAGGCATGTATTATGGGTCTCGAAGAAGCAGTGGAACTAAGGATTAAGATTCTTGATATTTACGGAGATTCAGCATTGGTGATTATTCAAATCAAAGGAGAATGGGAGACTCGTCATCCTGGTTTGATCCCTTACAGAGACTATGCTAGAAGGTTGTTAACTTTCTTCAACAAAGTGGAATTACATCATATCCCTAGAGATGAAAACCAAATGGCTGATGCTTTAGCTACTTTGTCTTCAATGTTTCAAGTGAATGGTTGGAACGATGTGCCTACAATCCGAGTTATGCGCCTCGACAGACCTGCTCATGTGTTCTCAGTAGAAGAGGTTACCGACGACAAACCGTGGTTCTATGACATTAAATGTGTTCTTCAAACTCAAGAGTACCCGCCTGGGGCATCCAATAAAGATAGGAAGACGTTGAGAAGATTAGAAAGCAGTTTCTTTCTCAATGAAGAAGTTTTGTATAAGAGGAATTATGATATGGTTTTGCTCAAATGTGTGGACAGACGTGAAGCAGACATGCTGATGCAAGAAGTACATGAAGGATCCTTTGGCACTCATGCCAATGGACATGCAATGGCTAGAAAGATGTTGAGAGCTGGTTACTATTGGGTGACCATGGAATCTGACTGCTGCAAGTATGTGAAGAAATGTCATAAATGCCAGATTTATGCGGACAAGATGCACGTGCCGCCGACCCTCCTCAATGTTATTTCTTCACCTTGGCCTTTCTCTATGTGGGGCATTAATATGATTGGAATGATTGAACCCAAAGCTTCAAATGGTCATCGTTTCATCTTGGTAGCGATCAATTATTTTACTAAATGGGTGGAAGCAGCATCTTATGCTAATGTAACTAGACAGGTGGTAGTCAGATTTATCAAGAATCAGATCATTTGCCGATACGGTATCCCGAGCAAGATCATCACTGATAATGGTTCGAATTTGAATAACAAAATGATGAAAGAGCTTTGTGAAGAGTTCAAGATCGAACATCATAATTCTTCTCCTTACAGACCGAAGATGAATGGGGCTGTTGAAGCTGCTAACAAGAATATCAAGAAGATTGTCCAGAAGATGGTGGTAACTTATAAGGATTGGCATGAAATGCTTCCGTTTGCTTTACACGGGTACCGTACTTCAGTTCGGACTTCAACAGGCGCAACCCCATTTTCCCTAGTTTATGGTATGGAAGCAGTACTCCCCGTGGAGGTTGAGATTCCGTCTCTGAGAGTGTTGATGGAAGCTAAACTTTCTGAGGCTGAATGGTGTCAAAGTAGATATGATCAGTTGAATTTAATCGAAGAGAAGAGATTAACGGCTTTGTGTCATGGTCAATTGTATCAGCAGAGAATGAAGAAGGCTTTTGATAAGAAGGTTCGACCGCGCAAGTTCAGAGAAGGTGACCTTGTGCTCAAAAAGATATTATCTTTCCAACCTGATTCCAGGGGCAAGTGGGCTCCGAATCATGAAGGACCGTATGTCGTTAAGAAAGTTTTCTCTGGGGGTGCTTTGATTCTCACCAATATGGACGGTGACGAGCTCCCGCGTCCCATGAACGCCGATGCAGTTAAGAAGTATTTCGCTTAGGCAAGCTTTTGGTCATCCCGGCTGTGGCATTTGAGCACATTTTGGAATTCAAAGTTGTTAGGGAGAATAGTGATCATTGTTTTTGTGTAACCTTTTATTTCATGTACTATTTCCCACACTTTTGTAAATCGTTGGAGTCGCGTTGTTAGCGAACTACCATCTTATTAATGAAATTTGAGCATTTACCTTTTGTGGGCAAAATTTTAATTTTTTACGGCCATATTTGAAACAAAGTATTTAAAATATTCTTATTTCTAAAATGTGTCGTGAATAACGAAAGGAATATTAACAGTCGTTCCGAAGATGGTCAAGTCATGAAATGCAAAATAGTACAGTAATTTATCCTTGCATGATGAACTTGTTTTCTTTCAAAATCATCATGAGGTGTTGGTTGTGTAAGTTTGCGTTCTAGTGATGCTAAGTTTGGTGACTCCCCAGTTGTTCCAATTAAGTGTTGTTTTGGCTACCTTTGTTTGGAGATTCTGAAGGGCGGTACGCTTCGTCTCATGCCAGTGGTCTATTGGCATTGTAAGTTTGGATTTGGATGCTTTTCTCCTCAAAAGACTTGAGCCTTGTAGCATTACGCTCCGATGTTGCTTTGTGCTTCCAGTTCCGGTTATCTTCCGTCTTTTCAAGATTGGCCGAGTATCTATTTTGCTGTGACATCTTATTATCTTCAAGATATTCCATCTGTCTGTTTTGTCAGCATAACATTCATTTACTCATTTACACTCATATCAGCATGCATATCTACATTTGCCGTTGATTTTGGGTCGTACTTTGTTTATTCAAACAACGTACATATTTCTTTCCAAGTAGAAGGTTAGCTTAGGCAGAAAATGTGCTTCCTTTCTAAATTCCCCAACTGAACTAATCCTCGTGGATGATTTTTGATTCAGCTTACCTTGTCCATTTCTGGATAGGATGAATCCCCAATCGAATTACTTTCTCATTGGGTAGAGTCTTGTTTGACTGTCTTCTCTCTGGTTTATTCCTGGATGAAGTTGTTGCCTCTTGCATAGGCTATCTCTTTGATTTTCCCCAGTGAGTTTGCGACCTAGACGACTGGTGCATTTATTTTGCACATTTAGGTATATGATCTCCTCGGGAAAGATTGATTCATGTTTCTTTCTAACGAAGATGTTATTCTCTTCCAGTGTCATCGCAATTTCCTTCATTATGATTTTGGGAAAACGACAAGCGGCAGCTCTTAATGAGCAACTTGTACGTTATTATTTTGTGGAAGACGGCAAGCGGCAGCTCTTCACGAGCAACTTGTGCGTCATTATGATTTTGGGAAAACGACAAGCGGCAGCTCTTAATGAGCAACTTGTACGTTATTATTTTGTGGAAGACGGCAAGCGGCAGCTCTTCACGAGCAACTTGTGCGTCATTATGATTTTTGGGAAACGACAAGCGGCAGCTCTTCACGAGCAACTTGTGCGTTATTATCTTGTGGAACACGACAAGTGGCAGCTCTTCACGAGCAACTTGTGCGTTATTATCTTGTGGAACACGACAAGCGGCAGCTCTTCACGAGCAACTTGTGTGTCGTTATTATTTTTGGGAAACGACAAGCGGCAGCTCTTCACGAGCAACTTGTGCGTTATTATCTTGTGGAACACGACAAGCGACAGCTCTTCACGAGCAACTTGTGTGTTGTTATTATTTTTGGGAAACGACAAGCGGCAGCTCCTCACGAGCAACTTGTACGTCATTTTATCTTGTGGAAAACAGCAAGTGGTAGTCTCTTTATTTGAGCAGCTTGTATGTTATCGGTATTTTCTTTGGACGACAGCAAGTGGCGGCCTCTTGATTTGAGCAGCTTGTATGTTATTGGTATTTTCTTTGGACGACAACAAGTGGTAGCCTCTTTATTTGAGTAGCTTGTATGTTATCGGTATTTTCTTTGGACGACAGCAAGTGGCGGCCTCTTGATTTGAGCAGCTTGTATGTTATTGGTATTTTCTTTGGACGACAACAAGTGGTAGCCTCTTTATTTGAGCATCTTGTATGTTATCGGTATTTTCTTTGGGCGACAGCAAGTGGCAGTTTTCTTTATTTGAATAACTTGCGTATCTACAATATTATTATATCAGCATTAATGAGTATATCTCCGAAAACCTCGCTGAGAAGCTTGTCATGAATCATTACCTTCAGAAATCGGTAATCTGTTATCAGCAATTTGATACCCTCTGTCTATCATTGACCTTGAGTTGCGAACTCACTGTTTTGGGTCAATAATCTGCTATAGCCTATGCAAGATGCTCTCTTTGTTAGGGTCAGAGGTCGTATTCCCTCGATTTTATTCACTGTCAAGAGTCTGTCGTTCGAAGTCGATAGCTTGTTTCCCCAGTAATGTATAATCCATGTCTCTGTGTTTTGTTGGTGTTCGATTCCTCCAACATTGTCTTGTTTCATACAATATCTTTCACTGTGAATCCAATCACTGCATTCATGTCAAACATAATGACGGCATCTTAGGACAAAATTTGCATAATTATGTATTTAAGTACCTTCAATCTCGTCGAAACGAAGATTTCGATCTTCATATCTCCGGATAGAAGAAACTTAAATAGGGGAAGCTGTTGTACCCCAAATTTTGACCTAAGATACCATCTCTCATCTGCATCATTGCATTACAAGTGTTTTGATCTATTGACTTTAAAGTTCATAACTTTTTTCAGGCCGAGAGCTATTTATTTTGAACACTAAATTATTTAATCGATTCATGCTAAAACAATGTTTATTAATTATTTATTATCTTAAATTTAAATAATTGGAATTTGTTTCCAATTATTATATAATTTAAAGATGTATAGATAATAAAATAAATATTAGAAAAGAGGCGTATTAATCGTGCAGACAATATTTATTTATTATTCACTATCTTAAATTTAAATAACTGGAATTTATTCTCAGTTATTACATAATTTAAAGATTTATGAATAATATAATAAATATTCGAAAAAGTTCATTAATTGGTCAATAATGATTATTTAATTATTTATCATTCTAAGTTAAAATAATTGAAATTCTATTTTAATTATTATAATTTAGAAAATTATGAATAATGAATTAAATAATTGAAACTATTAATTGATCAATGATATTATTTATTTATTTGTTTATTATTCTGAATTTAGGTAATTGAGATTCATTTTCAATTATTATACAATTTAAAGAATTATAAACGATAAAGTAAATAATTAGAGAGAAGGAGGAAATTAATTGGCAAATATTGGAATTTTATTCATTTTTCTTCTAATTGTACAATTATTGTGTAAATATTGTATTTATTACAACGAATTTACAATAATAATTTTACAAAGTTAAAATGAAATAAAAACTAATCTAATGTTTTCTAATTCTAAATCTTCTATCCAATGCCTTTTTGTCTGCTCACTTGATTTTACCTGCAAAACGATTAAAAGAAATTAGAATTGAACAAATAATTAAAAGCAAAAAAATTATTTAATGTTCATCATTAAAAGCAACGGCTGGAATCAGTTTACCCTTTTTTGCAAATCACGGGATTTCTCCCGGTTCACAAAAAAGGGAGGAATTTTTATTTTTCATAAATGAATACACAATTGTGAAACATGCACAAATTCATTTTTATTTTTCAAAACTGCATAATTAAAAATTAATTGCATTTTTTCAAAGTCCCTGCATAATTTCAAAACAGCATATGCAAGCACAAACAAAAGCCAACGTAAACCTACATGCAGCCACATAGTAGAAGCCAAAACAATAGGCTCTACTATTGCATTGGAAGTCAAAGAAAGATGCAGTTCAAAACCATTATGCAAGCAATAATATTTCCTCATTCATCATATTCCAGCTCTGTTACAATTTCAGAAAAAAAGCAGTACACATCATTTTATGTATCAATGTACTTGAGAGAGAGAAGAGAGAAAGAAAATTGGTTTTGCAGGTTTTGGTTTAGGCAGAAGGAATTATAAGACAAAGCGACTGTAGTAACACAGTAAAAGGAGAAACACAAGAGTAGAATACAAACAAAACTGCTGTAACAATATGATGCAGGAGGCATAATATTATTCAAATATTCAAATCCCCAACCTGTAACACAACCTAAGCCTGTAACGTAAACCTGAGGAGAAAAGAAAAAAGTTGTTATAACAAGCTAGCAAACCCCTTCAACAAGGAGATTTTTTTTCACAACCTGCATAAAAAACATAAACCCTTCCTACTGCACAGAAAACCAGTAGAACAAAACCAATTGAGAGAAATCAAAAAGATATACACAACCATAAACCTGCTATCTGCATTGCAAAACCTGTCTACTACCGAAACCAAAACACCAAAAACCATTCCTACTGTCAAACCAAAGGAGATCATGGCCTAAACCATTCAACTACATCATCAAAAACCTCAACCATTTGATACACCAAAAACCATAGCCTACTGTCAAACGCCAAACCCATATAAATCAAAACAATATGGCCTAAACCTCAGTAAACCTGATTGATCCATCAAACCAATATCACATAAGAACCATAACATACTGCTAAACAAAAAACCTGATATAGCATAAAACAACATGGCCTAAAAACCAGAACCTGTTAACTGCATTACCAGAACCATAGCCTACTACATTTCAAAAACAAGTAGAATCATAAACCAACAAACATCATCACCATTTCAAAACCAGCAAAGCATAAACCATTGAAACCATGTCCAAACCCACATAAGGCCTCAGAATTCGTCGTCATAGGCTATCATAAGGCAACAGTAACAAGGCAAGGAGGAGAAGAAGAGGGAGCTAATCAAAACAAAGTGTTCCAACATAGCATATTCAAGGCAACCAGAAAAGCCTCAGCATAGCATCATTGGCCAAAAGCAAAAGCATACATAATACCAAAGCAAGAAGAAGAAGGACACAAATACACAAACCAGGGCCCAGTAGTCCGAAGCAAGCTCGCGCCTGTCCTTCCTCGCCGTGGCCTCCGTCGCACACCGCAATTTCCTCCTCCATCTCCGCCTCTAGGTAACGATTTCTTTTCCCCCTTTTTACTTTCATAACACCTCCAGCAAATAATAATAGAGAATCAGAATCAAAGTGGATCAAAAACATGAACATGCATTTACATTAAAACCCTAAACGAGTGATAGAACGAAATTTGTACCGTAAAATCCGTCGCCCCTTAACATTTGGCTGGAGGGAAGAGGAAAGTGGGAGCTGGTGGCCATAGACAGGAGGAGATCTCAGAGGCAAGTCAGAAGCAAGCAGCGCGAAGAGGACGAACGAGAAGAATGGCGCCGTCGCTGTTAAACCAAAACCCTAAGCCAATGTCCCAAAACTAAAACACGTTCGCTTAACCTTAAAACAAATTAAGCAATGTTTGAACCTCAACTTAATTGCTAAAGCCCAAACGAATTTCTTGGGGCACCCCCCCTCTTCCATTTTGATCAGGCCTTTTTAGAAACCCCTTTGGCCCATATAAACTCTTTTTTTATCTACCCTATTTTTATATACTTTTTTCTTCTTTTCCCTATTTATTTTCTTTAGTTTTTTTCTTCTTCTAGAGTTTTATTAGTTGAGATAATTGGTAAACTTAGTCAAATAAGGGTGTAATTTAATTAAAACGATTTTTGATCATTTGACCTTTTTTAGATTAGTTTAATAATTGTTAGTTCCCTTTTTTAGGTTAAATTAATAACTTTAGGTTTTAACTTAGTCTAACTATTTAATAACTATTAAAATAATACCTTTTATAAAAAAAAAGGAAAAACATATTAAATTTAGAAACATATGGAAATAAAAAATATTTTATTTAATTAATTCACTCGTTTTAGTTAATATTAATACAAAAATATATAAAAAATATATAGAGGCTTAAAAACTAAAAAATATTTTGTCTTCTTTAATTAATCCTCATGCTTTTATCCACGTTAAAAAATGCGTAAAAAAATGAAAACTATTAAAACATTTTCTATTCATTAATATTAAACCAAGAATCTAAAAAATGCATTATTCACACCATTTAGTCTATCATTTAACTATTGTTATTTAATCATTATCCGCATAAATTTTTCTGTTTATTTATTTCATATTTATTTGTTTATTCCGTTTACGTTTAAATCCAAAGGAAAAACGATAAATTTGTTGACTTCATGTCCTCAAGTCTAATCGCGCGAATGTTTGCATTTCATTAAAACTTAGGATAATTTTCCTTCAAGTATTCAATCTTTTCAAAACTTATACCCTTTAAGCAAAAAACTTCGACGTTAGGTCGTCGTATCTTCAAAAACCCGTCCGTACCCCTTTTCGGCCAAAACAATTTATTTTTAATCAAACGATCAATTTTAAATAAACAGATATTTCAAAAGGTTCCTATAGAGTACTATAGATACATTGGGTGCTAATACCTTCCCATTGTATAACCAACCCCCGAACCATAGATCTTTTCAAAAATGTCTTGTATTGTGATTACTTTTAAAAAGTATTATTTACATTGCATATTTAGGGTTTTATTTCGCTCTTTTCCCTTTTCCTTTGGAAACAATAAAGCGCGGTGGCGACTCTTTCTTTTGTGAGACGAATTAATCAATAATTCGATCTCCGATTTACCCCGCTACATTTTTTATCGCTACACTAGGTTATTTCAAATTGCTTTCTTTTTTGTTTGCTTTATTCTTAAAGGGTTATTGCTTAGGTTACTATAGATCCTACACCCGGATCTGGGGGCACTCATTAGGTAAACAACAATAGATCATGGAGACTGTACGGCGTAAACCGATATGGTTTAAGCGATGGCTATGTTGGTGTGGCACTTTGGTTGGTACTAGTATCCTTCGTGGGGAAACGAGGAGAATACGGGGCCGTCGCGTGGTGTCGTAAAGCACTAGCGGACCTTAGAACCTTAGTTGAACAAACTTGGCCATTAGAAAGTAGTGAGATAGCCGGCCTCGGTGTAGAGCTGAGGATTGGTTGATACTCGATGCTACACTCATTGAGATCAGAATTTCGGGATATTTCGGCTGCAAGAAAAGACTGCTTGAGCTGAGACAATTCCTGATAAAAGATGGTCAGTGATATTGAGATCCCTTAGAACCCGGTTACTTTTTAAGACAGGTTTGAAACCAACTAAACTTCAAGAGGGTATGACCTTTAACCCCATGCAAGCCTTAAACCTAAGAGCCTGGTGTGATTTGTCTGTGTTTGTTATACATATGGTTTATCATGACATCATGCATCATAACATAGCATCCATTCTTATTGCACTAACCATTTCAAAGACCAAGGGAATTTATCTTTGTTCTATTTCGCAGATCATGGCTTTCGTTCGTAGGAACACTGTCCGAATTAGCTTTGTGAAGATACCTTCCCAACTCAAAGAGCTAGTATCGAGGGTTTCTGAAACTTTAGCGTTCATTAAGAGACATGGTCAACTTCTCAACCTGGTTACTTCAAACTTTGATGAAAATATGATGAGTGTACTCTTTCAGTTCTTTGATCCCAGGCACCACTGCTTCACCTTTCCAGACTATCAGGTTGTGCCTACCTAGGAAGAATTCTCTCAGTTGTTGGATATACCCATTCTTGAACAGTTGCCCTTCACAGGTCTAGAAGAAGTTCCTAAGCCAGAAGTCATTGCCTCAGCTTTGCATCTGAAACGGGTCGACATGGTATCCAATTGGGAAACAAGAAGCAGAGTTAAAGGTTTTCTAGCTAAGTTTCTGATAGACAAGGCCTAGATGTTTTGGGATGATATGGATTTTCAGGCTTTTGAGGAGGTCTTGGCTCTTCTAATCTATGGGTTAGTTCTATTCCCTAATCCAGACTCATTCATAGATGTGAATGCTATCAAGATTTTCCTCTCTCGCAACCCTGTGCCTACCTTGCTCGGAGATATTTTGCACACTCTCCATACTCGTACCATGAAGAGAAGAGGAGTTCTTATATGTTGTATGCCATTGTTGTCGAGGTGGTTTATTTCTCACCTCCCTAAGTCTATACTTAAGAATGAAGAAGGTTTAGGTTGGTCGCAAATGATAATGTCACTCGCTCACATGGATATTCTCTGGTGTTCCCGAGCTATGGAAAACACTGCTATTATTGACCGCTGCGGAGAGTACCCTAATGTCCCATTACTTGGTATCAGAGGGGGTATAACCTACAATCCTTGTTTAGCTCTACGAAAATTTGGTTACGCTCGAAGAGATGGTCCTCACGAGTTACTTATTGAGGGCATTGTATTCAACTATGAGGATGATGTTCACGAGTATCGCCGAAGGTTCATACAAGCTTGGGGCATGGTAAACAGATCTGACGCAAAGGCTTTGGGGTCAAAGGCTTCCATTCCTATGGAACCTTACCTCCAATGGGTACGAGCTCACGCCCAGAAGCTTATGATGCCCTATGTGGTCGTTTTACCAGTGATTGTAGAACCCACTACTGAAGGGGGTATTCGTTATACAGTTCTCTATCCTTATATGCCCACTGATCTTGGGGAATTACAGAGATCATGGATTCAGTTGAATAAGGAGCGGGATACTTACAGGGATCAGTTCCATGCTCAAGAGAGGAGGGTTTTAGAGCTTACAAAGCAGCTCCAGGAAGAAAAAGGACTCAATGATTATCTTGGCACAAAGAGGAAGCATCCATGGGAATTTTGATGTCTTTTATAATTTTAGATTTGTTTTAATTGTAACGCCTAAAAGGCATTCAAACTTTGAATTCAGCTAATAAAATCTTTGTTTATTTTGGCTTGCAAATTTAAATTTCCCAAAGTATTTGAAATCATTGCATGCGCATCCCATTCATAACATTGCATGTACAGGTACCATTATAGGTTTCTCATCTTCTTCGCTGTTTATTTCAGCAGAAATGTCTTCCGAACAAAGCATCAAGGACCTTCAGGCACAGAACGCCCAGTTCCAACAAATGTTCATAAGTCTGGCAAAAGGGCAGGAGGATCGGAAAGCCCTCATCCTGAAAGAGAAAAAGAAAAAGAAGAAGGCTGTCGGTATTCTAAATACGGGCAGAAGGTTTGGAGAGCGGTTGAAGCGACAAGTCGATCTGACTTCTTCATACAAGGAATGGGAGAATCAAGAAGAAGAAAAGGATCCCAGTCCTGCAGTTTCTGACAATGATACCGACTACAATGATGAGCAATATCCTCCTGCTGAGGATAAATACAAGCAGTTGGAAGATCGTTTGAGTGCCATGGAAGTTTAGAGGATACCTGGGCTGGATTTCGAAGAATTGGGATTGGTGTCGGGAGTAGTCATCCCGCAGAAGTTCAAAGCTCCAGTTTTTGCTAAGTATGATGGGGTGTCCTGCCCAAAACTCCATCTCCGTTCTTATGTCAGAAAGATCCAGCGCCACACCACTGATAGAAATCTATGGGTTCATTTCTTTCAAGATAGTCTGTTAGGGACTCAACTTGAATGGTTCTACCAGCTGGAGGGAGCCAATATACGAAATTGGGAAGATATGGCTGCTGCTTTCTACAAGCAGTATCAATACAACGCCGACCTTCCTCCTACTCGTACTCAACTCCAGAGTATGTCCATGGGTGCAAGTGAAGGCTTTAAGGACTATGCACATAAATGGAGAGACTTGACTGGAAGAGTTTAACCCCTATTTTCTGATAGGGAGTTGGTTGATATGTTTTTGGGGATGCTATCTAGTCTATTTTTCAATCATTTGATTGGTAGCTCGTCAGCTGGTTTCACTGAACTGATTCTAACTGGAGAAAGAGTAGAAGCTGGGATTTGGAGCGGCAAGATACAGAAGGATGCCTCTTCAAGCTCATTAAAGAAGCCTTTTGCTGGTAAGAAGGAAGCGAGTAACATCTATAGCCCGAGGGGCCAAAACAAGGTTGAACATCGTCAGACAGTAAGTGCCGCAATGATACCTAGGCCTGCAGTTGCTCCACAATGCTACAATCAACAAAGAGTGGAAAGACCACAACGACAGTTTACCCGAATCAACATGACATTGGATGAAGTTCTAGCTCATCTGCTGAGATCCAACTTGGAAACCTTAAAAGAGGCTCTCAAGAATCCAAATACTACATCTCCCCGATATAATCCAAATGCTCGGTGTGCCTATCATTCTGAGAGTCCTGGCCACAATAACGATGACTGCTGGGCTCTAATAAATAAGGTACAAGATTTGATTGAAGCCAAGGAAATTGATTTTGATGCTCCGGAGAAGCCCAATGTCATAACTGCTCCCATGCCTAAGCACGATCGTGGAATTAATGTTGTTGATACCGACTTGTTTGTGACCTTGGCGGATGAAGTTTCTACTCTTCTCATGACTGTGAAGAAGAATTTGCTGTTGGCCGTTTTATTTCCGGGTTGTGGTGAAGGTTGCCACGTGTGTTCGTTTCTACCTTCTGGTTGCCATTTGCTGAAGTTAGGTGTTCAACGCCTGATGGACAACAAATAAATTTTGTTCGAGAAAACTTTGGTTCCTGTTGTTCCATCTGAAGACATTGCCATTATAACCATTTCCGCCAATCCTTTCAAGGTCTCCTCGAGAAGACCTGTTAGGATTATATCTACTCCAAGAATTGCTCTGCTGATAATCACTATTCCTGGTCCTGTCCCGTATGTCTCGGACAAAGCTGTCCCCTGGCATTATGGTGCCGATGTGTACTATCATGGCATTAAACAAGGTTTGAAAGATGAAGAGGCTGATCCTGATATTGGTAACATTGTCGGAACCAGCAAAGTTACCCAAAGTGGAAGGGTCTTCTATCCCAAGATTTCCCCTAAGACTGTCAACAAGCCTATTGTCATTCCATCTGTTGTTCCTGCTTGTACATCAACTACTGCTCCTGTTCTTACTCCAGTTATTACCCCTGTTGGAGAATCGTTTGATACCTGCGACAAAGAAATTATAGGTGAGCCTGCCCGGACGGAGGCGCCTAGGAAAATTGTTGTAGAAGCCTCTAAGCAAGAGATAGAGGAAATACTGAAAATAATTAAGAAGAGCGAATATAATGTGGTCGAGCAGCTGGGGAAGACCCCATCAAAGATATCCATGTTGTCTTTGCTGTTGTGTTCCGAAGCCCATGCGAAGGCTTTAATTGCATTCCTCAAGACTGCAGATGTGCCACAGGAAACTTCAGCTGAGCAGTTCAAAGATTTTGTGGCCAGCCTGACTGCTGATAATGGGCTGGATTTTTCAAATGCGGACTTGACACCGAAGGGGAAGAAGCATAATAATGCTCTGCATGTCTCGATTGAATGCAGGGGCACCACTATGGCTCTTGTGCTGGTAGATATTGGGTCTTCGCTAAATGTCTTGCCTAAGAAGGCATTGGATCGACTAGATTGCGAGGGTTTGACTCTAAAGCCTAGTAACATTGTGGTAAAGGCTTTTGACGAATCGAAGATAATGGTGCATGGGGTGGTGGACATCTCTGTCAAAGTGGGTTCTCAGACTTTTGGGTCCATCTTCTATGTGATGGATATCAGGCCGTCGTATTCTTGTTTGCTGGGTCGTCCTTGGATCCATGAGGCTGAGGCAGTTACTTCCACACTCCACGAAATGCTGAAGTATCCAGTAAAAGGGAATATTGTCATTGTGCGGGGTGAAGAGGAGTATATGGTGAGCCACCTCAATTCCTTCCGCTATGTATAGATGGACGAAGAATTTATAGAAATTCCTTGTCAGAATTTTGAAGAGGTCCCTTAGATCTTGGCATCAACTGAAACTACTACCAACAACAAACCTCCTTTGAAGATGGATTCCCTCAAGGACGCAAGGGCCGTGTGTGATACGGTGGGATAACTGACTTGAGGTTTTGCGTTTGTGTTCGCAAATGTTTCGGTTTAGCAAGAGTCGCCACCGACTTTTTATTTTATCCTAAGGAAAGGTTAAAAAGTACAGGAAAAACCTTTGAGATGTTTTCTTGGGTTCGGGGAGTAGATTATAGAAAGGGAAGGTATTAGCACCCTTTCTATCCATGGTTATCCATGGCTCTTAGTTACTTGCTTAGATCACTTGCCTTTACTTTTCAATTGTTTGAAATGGTGCTTTGTGTGTGGTTTTGAAAATGTTTTGAAAAAGATGCCTTGTCTAGGCAACCACTGTAACAATTCTGGTTTGAATGTTTTACAAGGGTGTTTGTCTTTTTGAAAAGATGTTTCAATGTTTTTGAAAGTTTGTTTTGAAGTTGTGTTATGATGTGTGTTTTGAAAAAGGGCAAGGATTGTTTTGCAAGATTGATCAAGTAACCAAGAGCTATCTACCCTAAATTTCTCAAATATCTTTCTTATGTTTTAACCCGTTTAACAGTGTTGTTTCACCATTGTATTTGGTGAACAACCTTGTGTTAGGATGTTAACGGGACGGGCGCGGGTCATCGTTTGAACCATAGAGGCAATAATGTCAAGTATCTTTGGCATTTTTCTTAAGGGACTTGATAATTTTTTGTTTAGGCAACTTGATAGCGTCATCGAGGGACTATGATCATTTGATTTGTTTTTGTTTTGCCAAAGAGACTTAACATGCAAACATGGCCCATTTTTGAAGGCAACGAGTGGAGTAACCCTAGGGGTGCAAGTGTGCATTGTGTTTGTTTTTTTTCATGCATATTTATATTGAATTAGGTCAAGCTATTTGTTGGTTTTATTTGCATACAAACCCTAAATCTATCATGGCATAATTGAAAGCTTTTAAATGCGGAAATTTAAATGCTAAGCTATCACAATAGTGATTATGGGGATGGGGGTACAAGTTTGAATTTGGGGATATTTGACAAGGAAATAAAATCTAAGTTATTACAACCATATCAAAAGTATAGGATACAAATATTTAATTGTACAATATTTAAATAAATACAATGTAAATAAATATCAAAATGCAATGTATTATGCAAAAAAGGATTTTTTATGTATGTAAAAAGGTTTTCATATTTGAAGTATAAACAAAATAAAAAAGGTCATTTTTTTTGGTTATTTTTGTTGTTTAGGGCAAAACCCTAATTTTTTGAATAAATAGTATTTATTTATTAATTATATACAAGATATATTAATTTATACAAAAAATAATAAAAAAAGGAAGTATATTGTAGAAAAAGTATTTTTGGTGTCAAATATTAAATAAAAAATAAAAGGTATAATTTTTGTATTTTTGCCCTAAATATTTAATAAAATATGTATAAGTATATATTATATATATTTAATATGCTTAAATATGTAAAAAAATAAAATATTAATTATTTACAAAAATGTGTTTTTTTAGAAAATGTTCTCAAAATGTAAATAAAAAATAATAACTGAAATATAAATATTTTTGTATTATTTTTTAGGGTTTTAATAAATGAAAAGATTTATATTATTTACATATATATGCTTAAAAGGTAAATAAATGCCAAATAAATGCAAAAAAATGTGGAAAAATATTTTTGTTAATTTTTATATTTGAGCAAAAAATATAAAGTCATAATAAAAAAGAAAAATGCAAAAATGTCAAATATTTAACCAAATGGGCCAGGGGGGTGCAAATTGAAAAAAGGGGTGCAAAAAGCAAGTTGACTCAGGCCCAGCCCAAGTCAACTCTGTCTTCAACCTCCAGCACATGTTTGAACAAGAAAACGCGCGCTTCCTTCTACACCTGCTATCTCTTGATTCCTTGATTTTTAGCAAAAACTCATAACACAAATAATGTAGAGCATCAAACCACGATTCCAAACATGTAAAAAACTTGACCTAACTCTAAGAAACCAGGGAGAATTTCTTCACCCCCAATTTCTGACATAATTTTTTTCACATGTTCATGGCTAAAATTCTCACAGCACGCTTAACATAAATAAAAACTGATCACATGTATGGCTTCGGAGCTATGAGTAGGACATGTTTTATTCACAAACCTAAGCTTAACTCTTCCTAGATAGAGAGATAGGAGTCCATGGATTACATGTTTCAGCTTGAATCGTGCAGAGCAATATAGCAACCTTCAATGGAGTTTGAGCTTCTGTATAGCTTGCCTGAGGTCCAAGGGTGCTTCTCCTATACTTGGCTTGCTTTGAAACTGCCTGTATCGTGCTGTAGAAGTTCACCTGCACAGCTTGAAAGTGAAAATGGCAAACGTGGTTAGGGATGTTACAGCTGGTGTTTAAGGCTTGAAACAGTTTGGATGGATGAAATGGAAAGCGTTTGCACTGGTTTTGGCAAAAACTCACGAGTGGATTGTTCTATAGAGGTCAAGTTGCAGAACTGGCCTATTTTGCAGCAAAACAAGGATTCTGAGTATTGGGAGGTATGAGGGATCAATGAATCGTGCTTTAGGCTTGTTTTGGTGTATGGAATATGTGTACAAAGTTTGCTTAAGTTTTTGTTTACAGGAATGAAAGATGGTATGTGTTTTGCCAAGTTTTTTCTACTTGAAGCAAGAAAGTGCAAGTTTCAATACAGGCCTGTATAATGCCCTAAAGTATGCTGCAACTTTGGCTCTTGGTAACTGGAATTTGTGGACTCAATCTTGCCTCAAAGATCTGGCCCCATGTCTCAAGGATTCATCTTTGACATAAAGTATCACTTTTCTAAAATGGCAAGTTTGCTTTTTCCAATTAAGGATTAATTTAGCATGTATTGTCCAAATGAATGAAATAAAGCCTTAACACAAAGGTTAGACATTAAATTATTGAGTGTGGAGAGGTTTAGAGGCCTGCAATCTAGCATAAACCATGGTGAGTTGAAAATGCAAGTTGTTGTGAACATGCTTTGGCCATGAACAAAAGTGAGTTTTGGCCAACTTTGCAAATTCGATTCTCTCTATCCACAAGGGTGTTCGAGAAGTTCTTGGACAATTTGGAAAGCTTGGAATGTGTACTACAATCCATCTTTGTAATGAAAATTGAAACTCCAAGTGGAACCATGTGAAAAATGGCCAAGAAGTTGGACAAAAATCCTGCCTATAATAGGGCAAAATTTCTCTAAGTTAAAAATGTTTTGCACCATTGTTCCAAAAATCATAACTTGAGATACAAGCTTCCTTTGAGAAAACCTTGTGAATAAAAGTTGTAGATTTTGCAATGGACTACAACTTTTATGTTTCAAGTTTTGTTTGAATCCATTTGTATCTTTGTGAAAAAATGGGACAAAGTTAGGAAAAAATAAGGAAATTTCATAACTTCAAAAATTTTCTAAGTTATGAAAATTTTCATTTTAAACTCTAATTTGTAATTTTTTGTTTCTTGATGAACAAGTTTCATAATTTGACATGTCTTTATGAAAAATGAATCTTGGCACTTGATTTTGACCAAAAAGTCAAAGTTTGACTTTTCAGTTATACAGTCAAATTTTGATCAGTTGACTGCAAAATTCATCTGTCAATCCTATGCATTTGAGATCTTTTGAACTTGTTGAATGGGTCAAGACAATGCCATTGAGTCCTTGAGTCCATATGTGAGCTTGGTTTGCCATTGGTTAGGTCAAACAGTAAAAAATTGCCTTTGTGTAGTCAAAACCCTAAAAATGACCTTTTGCCCTTTTGGTGATCTGATCAAATTTCTTGTGGAATTGTGATCCAAACTTGACCAAATAGTTCATATGAGTTCATTATGTTGATGTGGGTCAAAAATCATGAGGTTTGATTGTCAATTGGCCACAATTGACTTTTTCCCCAATACAACTGATTTCTAGGTCAACTGTCCAATTGACTGGGCAAAGATTGGAATCAAAGCTTGAAACTTGGTATGGATAAACTTGTAAGTCCAACATGAAGCATGAAAGTCACTTTGGGCATTTTAGGTCAAAACATCCCTGTGCAAACTCAAACCCAAATTTGGGTCAACAGTGCAAGGAGGGGTCTTGAGCAGAGCAAACCCTAACTTGATCTTGAGCTCCAAGAGTCTTGTGGTGAGAAAAGGTTGATGAAATGAGAGAGCAAATTTTGGGGTACAACAGTTGCCCCTGTTCAATCTTCTTGAACCTAAAGAGTTAGATTGGCAAGTTTGCCTTTCGCGTCTCGAAGGTAAAAGGAGATTGGACACTAGAGTGCCCGTAAATTTGCACTCATCAAAACATAGGTGCGGGAATGGGCTTAAAGATGCCATTTGGAGATGGGCTTAAAGATGCCATCTGGAGATGTGACTGAATCTTGTCGGGGGATGGGCTTAAAGATGTCATCTGGAATGTATGTTAAACTGTTATGTTGTTGGTGAAAGAAATGAGTATCAGAAAGGTGTCCATGTTTTGGAACATCTCTGAGCTGGGGGTCTGAATAAGCAATAGATTGACATCCGTATTTGGAAGCATCCGTAAACTGTTTTAAGAAGTTGAGTCTGGACAAGCGATAGATTCACATCCATATCTGGAAGCATCCGTAAACTGTTTTCAGAAGTCTTGAAATTGAATAAGCAATAGATCAACATCCATGTTGGGAAGCGTCCGTAAACTGTTTTCAAAAGTTGAGTCTGAATAAGCGATAGATTAACATCCGTGTTTGGAGAATCCGTAAACTGTTTTCAGAAGTCTCGAAATTGAATATGCAATAGATCAGCATCCATGTTGGGAAGCGTCCGTAAACTGTTTTCAAAAGTTGAGTATGAACAAGCGATAGATTAACATCCGTGTTTGGAGAATCCGTAAACTGTTTTCAGAGGTGTTGAATCTGAACAAGTGATAGGTTAACATCCGTATCTGGAGAACCCGTGAACTGTTTTCAGAAGTCTTGAAATTGAATAAGCAATAGATCACCATCCATGTTGGGAAGCGTTCGTAAACTGTTTTCAAAAGTTGAGTCTGAACAAGCGATAGATTAACATCCGTGTTTGGAGAATCCGTAAACTGTTTTTAGAGGTGTTGAATCTGAACAAGTGATAGGTTAACATCCGTATCTGGAGAACCCGTGAACTGTTTTCAGAAGTCTTGAAATTGAATAAGCAATAGATCAGCATCCATGTTGGGAAGCGTCCGTAAACTATTTTCAAAAGTTGAGTCTGAACAAGCGATAGATTAACATCCGTGTTTGGAGAATCCGTAAACTGTTTTCAGAGGTGTTGAATCTGAACAAGTGATAGGTTAACATCCATATCTGGAGAACCCGTGAACTGTTTTCAGAAGTCTTGAAATTGAATAAGCAATAGATCAACATCCATGTTGGGAAGCCTCCGTAAACTGTTTTCAAAAGTTGAGTCTGAACAAGCGATAGATTAACATCCGTGTTTGGAGAATCTGTAAACTGTTTTCAGAGGTCCTAGAGTTGAATAAGCAATAGATCAGCATCCATGTTGGGAAGCGTCCGTAAACTGTTTTCAAAAGTTGAATCTGAACAAGCGATAGATTAACATCCGTGTTTGGAGAATCCGTAAACTGTTTTCAGAAGTCCTGACTTATTAATCTTATCCTGAAAAGGGTAAAATATTAGCTGAAACACAAAGTCATGTTGCATGAAATGTATGATGCAATATATGTTATATCAATGTTTATGACATGAACGTAATGAATGCACATGTAAGCTGATGAGCTGTCTTGCTGAGGATATATGAACCCTGGATAGCCGGAGATAATAGAATCTTGACTGCTGCCGGGGAAAGTGAATCCTTGACTACTGCAGGGGATTGCAAGAATCTTTGATTGCTGAAGCTGAGACATCCTTGTTGACGCTGACTGCTTGGGGAACAAGATCTTCAATTGTTGAGGGATCTTAGGACCACTGCTGGAGATTGAAAATCCTTGATGACTTATGGTGAATGAGAATTCTGATGATCTCTATAGGGGAGTCCAGAACCTGGTAGACTTATGCTGGAGAAGTGAGACTGAGAATCTTCAATCGGATGGGAAGTATCTTTGTGGGAGAATGTTCACTAATCTGGTTCCACTGGGGATTGATAGTTGGAGGTTTTAGCTCTGCTGGGGATTAACAGTTTTGGCTCCACTGGGGATTCTGAAACTTACCTCTGAGGGGAATTAAGTTCTGGAAGGCTCTCTTGGCTGGGGGAATCAGCTTTGAGAAAGCTTTTGTTCTACTGAGGATCCTGAAGTTTAACTCTGTTTGGGGAATTAAGTTCTGGATTTTAACTTTGTTGAGGAATTTGGAGTTTAATTCTGCTGGGGATTTCCTCTAAAAGGGCATCAAGATATCTACCTATACCTTCAACCTATCAGCAATCATCTTTTCTTGATTTGTAAGCAAATGATTATGTTCAAATGCATATGCCTAGTTAACAAAACATTGGACGTTTCTCAAATAAAACATAAGTGTGAAAAAGAAAAAGAAGACAAAGCAAATTTCTGTATTTGGAAAAGTGTTTGTATTAACTTTTTATGAGTATCTTTGTACAAAGGAGACAGGCATCCTAGTAAGAGGATGTTGTCGTAAAAAATTGAAAATTTTATACAAAAGAAAGATGGCTATGTGTAACAATTCCATGGGATTCCATTCTGTTATAACCTTCACAACTCTGAATATCTTGTCCATTCACTGCTTCGTCCGCCGATGATTGGATTGGTCAGAACCTCGGAACTTGTTAATGAAGAGATTGTTCTTTAAAGTGATCCGACGAGACATAGTCATACGCTTTAATTCCCTAACTTTTGCCTGAATCGCCCTTTCGGGTTTTCGATCCACCGGGAAACCCTTTTTTGCCCAAGCCGCCCTTTCGGGTTTTCAACTTGCCGGGTGTACAGATTTTTTTTTGTTTTATCCCTAATTTTTGCCTGAACTTCCCTTTCGGGTTTTCGGTTCACCGGGATGCCCATTTTTGCCCAAGTCGCCCTTTTGGGTTTTCGACTTGTCGGGTTATTTTATGCGTAGTATCTTTTGACTATGTCTGCGTTCGTAGGGTGTGGCAAATCGTCACCGTCCATGGTGGTCAGAATCATTGCACCACCGGAAAATATGCTCTTGATCACAAACGGTCCTTCGTAAGTAGGAGTCCATTTTCCCCTGGGATCACTTTGCGGCAAGATGATCCGCTTGATCACAAGATCTCCGACTTGATATACTTGACGTCTGACTTTCTTGTTGAAAGCCTTGATCATCCGTTTTTGGTACGTCTGACCATGGCAAACAGCAGTGAGTCGTTTCTCATCGATCAAATTGAGTTGATCAAGTCGGGTCTGAATCCAATCATCTTCACTCAAACCAGCGTCCTTCATAATCCTTAAAGAAGGAATCTGAACTTCCATGGGTAAGACAACTTTCATGCCATATACCAAAGAAAATGGGGTTGCCCCTGTTGAAGTACGTGCCGTGGTACGATATCCATGCAGAGCAAACGGTAACATCTCATGCTAGTCCTTGTAGGTGACTGTCATTTTCTGAATGATCTTCTTGATGTTTTTGTTTGCAGCTTCAACAGCACCGTTCATCTTCGGCCGACAGGGAGATGAATTGTGATGATAAATCTTGAACTGCTCGCATAGAGCGGTGATCATAGTATTGTTCAAATTTGTACCGTTGTCTGTGATGATCCTGTCGGGGACACCATACCGGCATATGAGGTTCTACTTGATGAAGCGGGCAACCACATTCTTTGTAACAGAGGCAAAGGAAGCTGCTTCTACCCACTTGGTGAAATAGTCAATAGCGACCAGGATGAAGCGATGTCCATTAGATGTTGTGGGCTTGATCTCTCCAATCATGTCAATGCCCCACATTGCGAATGGCCAAGGAGATGTCAGAACATTGAGAGGAACATGAGGAATATGAACCTTGTCGGCGTAGATTTGACATTTGTGGCAAGTACGGGAATGTTGACGGCAATCAGCTTCCATGGTAGACCAGTAATAGCCTGCCCTTAGAATCTTCTTAGCCATCGTATGTCCGCTCAAGTGGGTGCCAAATGTGACACTGTGTATCTCAGTCATGATTAACTCTGCTTTAGCTTTGTCTACACATCGGATTAAAACACAATCGTGGCTGCGCTTGTAAAGGATGCCATTGCTTAGGAAGAACTTGGCCGCAAATCTCCTTAAGAACTTTTTGTCATTGACGGAAGCTCCTTCCGGATATTCTCTATTCTGGAGATACCTTTTGATTTCATGAAACCAGGGCTGTTCCACTACTTCTTCGGTATTAATCTCATGACAATACGCAGGTTCGTCCCTTCGCTCGATGGTGATTTGGGGAGCCTCGTTATCCTAGTTGAGTTTAAACATGGAAGACATTGTAGCCAGAGCATCTGCTAGCTGATTTTCTTCTCGCGGGAAGTGCTCGAAGGTGATCTGCTCGAAATAAGGCAACAATGTCAGGACATGTTCTTTGTATGGGATAAGATTAGGATGTTTGGTATCACACTCTCCTTTGATTTGATTGATAACCAAAGCCGAGTCCCCAAATACGATCAAAGATTTGATCCCCAAGTCTATAGCAACCTTGAGACCAAAGATGCAAGCTTCATATTCGGCCATGTTGTTGGTACAGCTGAAACAAAGTCGGGCCGTGAAAGGTGTATGGCAACCTTTTGGAGAAATGAGTACCGCACCGATACCGTTTCCAAGTGCATTTGAAGCACCATCAAAGTATAGGGTCCATCGGGATCCCTTTACAGGTCTGTCATACGGTCCGTTACCTTCAATGTTGTCCAAAGTCATGATGACCTCGTTCGGGAAGTCGAATCTCATGGATTGATAATCTTCGATAGCTTGATGAGCTAGATGGTTAGCTAGTACACTCCCTTTTATAGCTTTTTGGGTGGTATACTGGATGTCATACTCAGTCAGGATCATTTGCCATCTAGCGATTCTTCCAGATAAAGTAGGCTTCTCGAAGATATACTTGATCGGGTCCATTTTGGAAATCAACAAAGTGGTATGAGTCAACATATACTGCCTTAGTCGGCGAGCAGCCCATACCAAAGCGCATCAAGTTTTCTCGAGCAATGAGTAGTGAGTCTCACAGTCGGTAAACTTTTTGCTAAGGTAATAAATGGCATGCTCTTTTCGACCAGACTCGTCATGTTGGCCCAGTACGCACCCCATTGAGTTGTCCAAAACAGTCAGATACATGATCAAAGGTCTTCCTTCGACGGGCGGCATCAGAATATAAGGTTCTAGGAAATACTCCTTGATCTTATCAAAAGCAATTTGGCAATCGTCGTTCCATTCGACTACCTGATCTTTCTTTAATAGTTTGAAAATTGGCTCACAGGTAGATGTCAGATGAGAGATGAATCTGGCAATATAGTTCAAGCGTCCCAAGAACCCTCTAACCTCCTTTTCAGTACGGGGGGCAGGCATTTCTTGTATAGCCTTTACTTTTGCTGGATCGACCTCAATGCCTTTGTTGCTGACAATAAATCCCAGAAGTTTACCAGACCTAACTCCAAAAGTGCACTTACTTGGATTCAGCCTGAGTTTGTACTCCTTCAACCTGGAAAACAACTTTTGCAAATGTTCAAGGTGTTCCTCCTCTGTTTGTGATCAAGCTATCATGTCATCTACGTAAACTTCAATCTCATGATGTATCATATCATGAAACAAAGCTACCATGGCGCGTTGATAAGTTGCCCCTGCGTTCTTCAGTCCGAACGACATCACCTTGTAGCAGAAGGTACCCCATTGTGTAACAAAGGTTGTTTTCTCCATGTCCTCGGGGGCCATTTTAATCTGGTTGTAGCCCGAGAATCCGTCCATGAAGGAAAACACCTTTTGCTGAGCCGTGTTGTCAATCAAAATGTCGATATGCGGTAGCGAAAAATCATCTTTAGGGCTGGCCTTGTTCAAATTCCGGTAGTCCACACACATTCTGACCTTGCCGTCTTTTTTGGGAATGGGCAAAATGTTAGCAACCTATTGCGGATAGGATGTAACAGCCAGAAAGCCAGCGTTGAATTGCTTCATTACTTCAGCTTTAATCTTCTCAGACATGTCGGGCCTCATTCAACTGACTTTTTGCTTGATCGGTGGACAATCTTCTCTTGTAGGGAGACGGTGAACCACGATATCTGTGTCTAACCCTGGCATGTCTTCATAAGACCAGGCGAAGATTTCAACGTATTCATTCAACAACTGTATTAAGAGCTCCTTGACACTTGGTTCCAGATTGGCACCCACTTGTACTTCTTTCCTGTCTTCCTCTGTCCCTAAGTTGATGGTTTCCAACAACTCTTCATGAGGTAAGATGGACCTCTCTTCTTGTTGTAGAAGTCTGGCTAGCTCTCCCGGTACTTCACAATCTTCGTCATCTTCGTACTCAACCTGATTGACCAAATCTTCAGAGTTATTGAAGGATACAACAGAATAGTCACCCATGGAATCCGGAGTGGATGGGTACCTGCATTTGTGAGTGTGGGTGTGTGTAAGGGATAGCCATCCTTAAACAAACAAAAATGCAAAAGGAAAGAAAATGAACACAGCAGTTTATAAATGAAAAATGTCCAATGATTCATTAAACATGGCATATGGTTATGAAGAGAATCAAGCCCTTACAAATGGACCTACATGCCCCGGGCAAGGCATGAGGTGAAAAATAGTGTGCAGATTGTTTTAGTAATTATTACAGACCAACAGGAAATGTTCGAAAGATAAATTACTGATTGATGAAAGTAATGGGAACGAAGTCTTTCGCCTCCCAGTTGTGCAGTCCTCCTTCAATGGTTGGGAAGATCCAATCTTCAACATTACCCTCTTCGTCTTCGTCTTCTAAAGCATTGATTCCATGAGGAGAAATCTTGATGGGTGTCTTTTCAATTTTGGAGCGACGCATAGCCTTTTGCCCCGCAACAGTAAATCCCAATCCAAACTTGTCTGTCTTGTGGGGAAAGTCAGGCAACTGTCCCCATGTTGAGCTCTTCCCCTCCTTCATTGCAGCCTTTGCGTCTTTCAGAGATGCCATCCTGGCCACCTGCTTGGGTACCCCAGCTACTGCCTTTGCTACTGCAACCTCGGGAGAAACTTCCTCGAAGTGTTGAAAGGGTGTTTCGATGAATTCGCCATCCACTTCCACATACCGAAAGGAATTCAGATGACTGATCATGTACTCCTCCTCACCATGTACAGTTATGATTTTTCCCTTAACAGGGTATTTCAGCATCTGATGTAGAGAGGAAGTGACTGCCCCAGCATTATGAATCCACGGCCTTCCTAGCAAGCAAGAGTATGATAGGCGGATGTCCATCACATAGAATGTGGAATTGAACACCTCAGTGCCTACCTTGATGGGAATGTAGACCTCCCCATGCACCATTCTTTTAGACCCGTCAAAGGCTTTGACAATGATATTACTTGATTTCAGCTCCAAGCCTTCACAATCCAACCGGTCCAGCGCTTTCTTAGGCAGCACATTTAGAGAAGAACCAGTATCGACCAAGACATGGGAGAGAGTGGTTCCTCGGCATTCAACTGACATATGCAGTGCGTCATTGTGCTTTCTTCCCTTCGGAGTCAGGTCAGCATCAGAGAAACCCAGGCCGTTGTCGGCGGTAAGGCTGGCTACACAATCCTGGAATTGGTCGGCTGAGGTTTCTTGGGGCACATGGGCTGTCTTCAAAAACCTTATCAAGGCTTTGGCAGGAGCCTCCGAACAAAGCAGCAGGGCCAACATGGAGATCTTCGAGGGGGTTTGCCCCAGTTGCTCCACCACATCATAATAACTCTTCTTAATTATTTTCAGAATCTCCTCCATTTCTTTCTTAGAGGTTTCAGGGATGACCAATGGCTGAGCCCTCGTCCTGGCGAGCTCTTCCTAGATCCCCTTTCCTTTATCAGCAGCAGCAGAAGGAGGGACAACCACAAGAGTAACAGCTTCTTCAATCATTGGAGTTCTTGCAGATAGTTTTACCGGTGCAGGGGTAACCTTGGGAGCAGCTGAGGGTCCAAAGATTGCCTTTGGAGGGGCAATCTCTGGAGAGAAAATTCTTCCACTTTGGGTAATTTTGCTCGTACCGGCAATGTTTCCAATGTCGGCAGTTTCTTCGTCAGAGCTCTCTTCAGTTATCTCAATTTGTTTAACACCGTGGTAGTAGATTTCTCCACCATAGTTCCACGGTATTGATTCGTCATATTTGTAAGGGACGGGCCCGGGCATGGTTATCTTCAAGGGTACAATCTTCGGAGCGGATGTAATCTTAACAGGCCTTTTGGGGACCTTGGAAAGATTGGCGGAAATGGTTATTATTGAAACTTCATTGATAGGAGTTGGAGTAACAGGAGTCTTTTCGAAAAGAATTTCTTGGTTGTCCATTAGGCGTTGGATGCCTATCTTCAGCAATGGACAGTCGGTTGGTAGGGAGGAACAAAGGTAGCAATCTTCTTTATAGCCGGGGAAAATCCCAGCCTTCAACAGATTCAACTTGATTGTCAGTAATGGAGTTATCGGATCATCAACAGTAGAAACAAACAGATCTTCTTCAACAACATGGACATTGCGACCATGCTCTGGCATTGGAGCGGAGATTACATTCGGCTTCTCAGGGGCGTCGAACTCAACCTCTTTAGCGTCTATCAAATCCTGAATTTTATTCTTAAGCGCCCAACAATCGTTGGTGTCATGCCCGGCGCCGTCAGAATGATAGGCACACTTTGCATTGGGATGATAGTGTGGGGAAGTGGTACTCACATTCTTTGGCGCCTCCTTGATATTGGTGAGATTCAACTTCAACAAATGGGGAAGAACTTGTGCAGGCGTCATGTTGATGCGGGTGAACTGCCGTTGTGGCCGTTCTACCTGTTGCTGATTAAGTCTAGACTGATTGTTACGAGGCTGATTATTTGACGAATTTTGAATCATCACGGCCCCTACATTCGGCCGGCGCTCAGTTCTTCCCAATCCTTTCTGAGAGTATATAACAGCCGCTTCCTTCTTGGCCGGGAATGGTTTTTTAACAGTTGTGGAGGCAGAGGCATCCCTTTGAATCTTCCCACTCTTAATACCGGCGTCCACCCTTTCGCCAGTCAGAATCAATTCAGTAAACCCTGCGGAAGAGCTCCCAATCAAATGGTTGAAGAAAGGGCCAGATAGGGTCCCCAAGAACATATCAACTAGCTCCCTATCTGAGAGCGGTGGTTGTACTCTTCCGGCCAAGTCACGCCATTTCTGGGCGTATTCTTTGAACCCCTCATTTGAGACCATCCCCATACTTTGTAGCTGAGTACGGGTTGGCGCCAAGTCGGCGTTGTATTGATACTGGCGATAGAAGGCAGCTGCCAAGTCTTCCCAGTTATGCACTTCTGACCTCTCGAGCTGGTAAAACCAATCTAGCTGTGTACCAGACAGGCTGTCCTGGAAGAAGTGTACCCAAAGATTTCTATCGGATGAATGAGGTTGAATTTTTCTAACATACGACCTTAGGTGCATCTTCGGGCAAGACAAACCGTCGTATTTTGCAAAAGTTGGTACTTTGAACTTGGGAGGGATAACAATCCCAGCAATCAATCCCAATTCCTCAAAATCTAGCCCGGGAACCCTTTGTAGCTCCATAGTCGCCAGTCTATCTTCCAGGTTTTTGTATTTGTCGTCCGCTGGAGGGTATTGCTGCTCTGAATAATCTTCATCTTCCTCAATCTCTTCCTCTTCAGCCTCGGATTCAGAAGGTAATGCAGCTCCTTTTCCCTTACCGGTCCCCTCATCAGATGTGGAGGGGAATTCAAGAACTTTCCTAGCTTCATTCTCAAATTTTCTTCCCAGTGTAGCTACCCCAACTCTTTTCTTCTTCTTTTTTCCTTTTTCTTGCTCTTTATTCCCTAACAGTGCTTTAAGATCCTCCTGACCCTTTGTCAAGGTCATAAGGAGCTGTTGAAACTGCGAGTTTTGTGCCTGCAGATCTTTGACCGTCTGCTCAATATCCATCTTACTGAAATAAACAGCAGAAAGATAAGGAAACCTGGTGTGAAGACCTGTTTGTGCATATGATGAATGATATGTTTATTCATGTAATGCATTCAAGGATTTAGAAATTCAAAATTGTTGCAGACAAAAAGAACACACATCATATTAATAAGAAGAAATTTTGTCAGTACATGAATGCCCCATGGGCCAAATATTACAAAAACTTCTTAAGGTAAAAAGACGTTGCGCATCCTCTTTGGTGCGATGTAAGTGTTAAGGGTCTCCTCCTCGTGAAGTCGGCAGGTAAGCTCCAAAACCTTCTTCTCACTGGCGTAGAAGCTGACTTCAAAAGTATCCCTTTCTTCCTTGAGTTGGATCCAACTCTTCTGCATTTCCTCCCATGATGTTGGCATGTCAGGATGTAGGATGGTGTATGGAACCTCTCCTTCCTTAACAGGCTCTTTGATCAAAGGGAGAATGTGAGGGTAAGGCATCATAATACTCTGAGCACAGGTTCGTACCCACTTGAGGTAAGGCTCAAGAGGGATGGAGTTCTTGTGCCCCAGTGTCTTGCTATCTACCTTGTTAGGCATCCTCCAAGCTCTGATGAATCTTTGGCGAAGTCCTTGCGCATCGTTGTCGAAGTCAAAAACTAGGTCAGGAATCAGCATGTCATGAGGGCCATCCCTCCGAGCATATCCAAATTGTCTCAAAGCTAGACAAGGGTTGTAGGTAATTCCTCCCCTAATGCCAAGTAATGGAACATTAGGGAACTCACCACAACGATCGATGATGATGACATTTTCTCTGGACCGAGAACACTAATGTACATCAGAATGTGTGAGGGTCATCAATCGTTGCGACCACCTCAAGCCTTGTTCATTATTCAAAACTGATTGTGGAAGGTGAGAAATAAACCACCTTGTAAGGAGAGGAGTACAGCACATGAGAACAGCTCTCTTCCTCATTGTTCGTGTGTAAAATGAGTGGAGGATGTCCCCAAGAAATGTAGGTATGGGATTCCTGGATAGGAAAATCTTGCCAGCATTCACATCTATAAGTTGATCAGGATTTGGGAACAAGACCAACCCATAAATGAGGAGTGCCACAATCTCTTCAAAGGCTTGTAGATTCAAAGAATTCCAACACTCTTGTGCCTTCTCGAACAAGAACTTTGCCAAGAAGCATTTGACACCACTTCTAGTTTCCCAATGCCCCTTGATGTCAGATGGTTGCAAGTGTAGTGCTTGAGCAACATCTTCAGGCTTTGGTTCTTTTTCCGTACCGTTGTAGGGTAGTTGATTAAGAATAGGAATTCTCAGGAGTTGAGAAAATTCCTCCAAAGTAGGCACCAATTGGTAGTCGGGGAATGTGAAACAGTGGTGAAGGGGGTCAAAGAATTGGAACAACACTTTCACCATGTCTTCTTCAATGTTTGTGTTGACTAGGATGAGCAGTCTACCATGTCTTTCACTGAAGAGAGAGCTTTTTGGAATTCTGGATGTAAGCTCCTTGAGTTGAGGAGGGATTCTCACAAGGTTGACTTGGATAGTTTTCCTGCGAAGAATTTCCATGACCTACAAAACAAGAACAAAGATGAAGATCCAAACCCTTGAAATGGTTAGTGGATGCATATGATGCTTTATGATGTTCATGATGTATGCACAAACATATGTACAAGCAAGTCACACAAAACCCTAGTTTCAGGCTTGCATGGGGTTTCATAGGTAAGTACCCTCTCGAGTTTAGTTGGCTTAAAACCTGTCCTAAATAGTAACCGAGTTCTAAGGAGCTCAATATCATTGGATTGTTTTCCATGTTCATTGTTTTGGTTTAGCCACTTAACTAGCGACCAAAATATTCTAAGAAAACAACCCTTAATGAGTGTAGCATCGAGTATCTACCAACTTCGGACTGCACCAAAGCCGGTCATCTCACTACCCCTAATAAAAGGCCAAGATGGTCAAGTAAGGTTCTAGGTCATTAGTGCTTGGTGACATCACTCAGCGGCCCCGTACTCTCCTTGATTAAACTCAAGGGTTACCGGTACTCACAAATATGTCGCACTAATATAGCTATTGCTTCGACCGTGTCGGTATACCCCGTACAGTTTCCACAACGTATTGCTATCTATGAATGTTTCCCAAATCCGGGTGTAGGATTTCAAGCCCAAACAAGAGAACCAAAATGTAAAGCAATCAAAGCAAACAATTAGTCATGCAAAAGGTGATCTAAGCCCTAAGGTTACTCCACTTTTAAGATAGTCCCCAGCAGAGTCGCCAGTTCTGTGATACGGTGGGAGAACTGACTTGAGGATTTGCGTTTGTGTTCGTAAATGTTTCGGTTTAGCAAGAGTCACCACCGACTTTTTATTTTATCCTAAGGAAAAGTTAAAAAGCACAGGAAAAACCTTTGAGATGTTTTCTTGGGTTCGGGGAGTAGATTATAGAAAGGGAAGGTATTAGCACCCTTTCTATCCATGGTTATCCATGGGCTCTTAGTTACTTGCTTAGATCATTTGCCTTTACTTTTCAATTGTTTGAAATGATGCTTTGTGTGTGGTTTTGAAAATGTTTTGAAAAAAGATGCCTTGTCTAGGCAACCATTGTAACAATTCTTGTTTGAATGTTTTACAAGGGTGTTTGTCTTTTTGAAAAGATGTTTCAATGTTTTTGAAAGTTTGTTTTGAAGTTGTGTTGTGATGTGTGTTTTGAAAAATGGCAAGGATTGTTTTGCAAGATTGATCAAGTAACCAAGAGCTATCTACCCTAAATTTCTCAAAGATCTTTCTTATGTTTTAACCCTTTTAACAGTGTTGTTTCACCATTGTATTTGGTGAACAACCTTGTGTTAGGATGTTAACAGGACGGGCGCGGGTCATCGTTTGAACCATAGAGGCAATAATGTCAAGTATCTTTGGCATTTTTCTTAAGGGACTTGATCATTTTTTGTTTAGGCAACTTGATAGCGTCATCGAGGGACTATGATCATTTGATTTGTTTTTGTTTTGCCAAAGAGACTTAACATGCAAACATGGCCCATTTTTGAAGGCAACAAGTAGAGTAATCCTAGGGGTGCAAGTGTACATTGTGTTTGTTTTTTTTCATGCATATTTATCTTGAATTAGGTCAAGCTATTTGTTGGCTTTATTTGCATACAAACCCTAAGTCTATCATGGCATAATTGAAAGCTTTTAAATGCGGAAATTTAAATGCTAAGCTATTACAACAATGATTATGGGGATGGGGGTACAAGTTTGAATTTGGGGATATTTGACAAGGAAATAAAATCTAAGTTATTACAACCATATCGAAAGTATAGGATACAAATATTTAATTGTACAATATTTAAATAAATACAATGTAAATAAATATCAAAATGCAATGTATTATGCAAAAAAGGATTTTTTATGTATGTAAAAAGGTTTTCATATTTGAAGTATAAAAAAAATAAAAAGGTCATTTTTTTGTGTGGTTATTTTTGTTGTTTAGGGAAAAACCCTAATTTTTTGAATAAATAGTATTTATTTATTAGTTATATACAAGATATATTAATTTATACAAAAAATAATAAAAAAAGGAAGTATATTGTAGAAAAAGTATTTTTGGTGTCAAATATTAAATAAAAAATAAAAGGTATTATTTTTGTATTTTTGCCCTAAATATTTAATAAAATATGTATAAGTATATATTATATATATTTAATATGCTTAAATATGTAAAAAAATAAAATATTAATTATTTACAAAAATGTGTTTTTTTTAGAAAATATTTTCAAAATGTAAATAAAAAATAATAACTGAAAAATAAATATTTTTGTATTATTTTTTAGGGTTTTAATAAATGAAAAGATTTATATTATTTACATATATATGCTTAAAAGGTAAATAAATGCAAAAAAATGTGGAAACAATATTTTTGTTAATTTTTATATTTGAGCAAAAAATATAAAGTCAGAATAAAAAAGAAAAATGCAAAAATGTTAAATATTTAACCAAATGGGCCAGGGGGGTGCAAATTGAAAAAAGGGGTGCAAAAAGCAAGTTGACTCAGGCCCAGCCCAAGTCAACTCTGTCTTCAACCTCCAGCACATGTTTGAACAAGAAAACCCGCACTTCCTTCTACACCTGCTATCTCTTGATTCCTTGATTTTTAGTAAAAACTCATAACACAAATAATGTAGAGCATCAAACCACGATTCCAAACATGTAAAAAACTTGACCTAACTCTAAGAAACCAGGGAGAATTTCTTCACCCCCAATTTCTGACCTAATTTTTTTCACATGTTCATGGCTAAAATTCTCACAGCACGCTTATCATAAATAAAAACTGATCACATGTATGGCTTCAAGGCTATGAGTAGGACATGTTTCATTCAAAAACCTAAGCTTAACTCTTCCTAGATAGAGAGATAGGAGTCCATGGATTACCTGTTTCAGCTTGAATCGTGCAGAGCAATATAGCAACCTTCAATGGAGTTTGAGCTTCTGTATAGCTTGCCTGAGGTCCAAGGATGCTTCTCCTATACTTGGCTTGCTTTGAAACTGCCTGTATCGTGCTGTAGAAGTTCACCTGCACAACTTGAAAGTGAAAATGGCAAACGTGGTTAGGGATGTTACAGCCGGTGTTTAAGGCTTGAAACAGTTTGGATGGATGAAATGGAAAGCGTTTGCACTGGTTTTGGCAAAAACGCACGAGTGGATTGTTCTATAGAGGCCAAGTTGCAGAACTGGCCCTGTTTTGCAGCAAAACAGGGATTCTGAGTATTGGGAGGTATGAGGGATCAATGAATCGTGCTTTAGGCTTGTTTTGGTGTATGGAAGATGTGTATAAAGTTTGCTTAAGCTTTTGTTTACATGAATGAAAGATGGTATGTGTTTTGCCAAGTTTTTTCTACTTGAAGCAAGAAAGTGCAAGTTTCAATACAGGCCTGTACAATGCCCTAAAGTATGCTGCAACTTTGGCTCTTGGTAACTGGAATTTATGGACTCAATCTTTCCTCAAAGATCTGGCCCCATGTCTCAAGGATTCATCTTTGACATAAAGTATCACTTTTCTAAAATGGCAAGTTTGCTTTTTCCAATTAAGGATTAATTTAGCATGTATTATCCAAATGAATGAAATAAAGCCTTAACACAAAGGTTAGACATTAAACTATTGAGTGTGGAGAGGTTTAGAGGCATGCAATCTAGCATAAACCATGCTGAGTTGAAAATGCAAGTTGTTGTGAACATGCTTTGGCCATGAACAAAAGTGAGTTTTGGCCAACTTTGCAAATTCGATTCTCTCTATCCACAAGGGTGTTTGAGAAGTTCTTGGACAATTTGTAAAGCTTGGAATGTGTACTACAATCCATCTTGGAACCATGTGAAAAATCATGTAAAGCTTGGAACCATGTGAAAAATGGCCAAGAATTTGGACAAAAATCCTGCCTATAATAGGGCAAAATTTCTCTAAGTTAAAAATGTTTTGCACCCTTGTTCCAAAAATCATAACTTGAGATAAAAGCTTCCTTTGAGAAAATCTTGTGAATAAAAGTTGTAGATTTTGCAATGGAAAACAACTTTCAGGTTTCAAGTTTTGTTTGAATCCATTTGTATCTTGGTGAAAAAATGGGACAAAGTTAGGAAAAAATAAGGAAATTTCATAACTTAAAATTTTTTCTAAGTTATGAAAATTTTCATTTTAAACCCTAATTTGTAATTTTTTGTTTCTTGATGAACAAGTTTCATAATTTGACATGTCTTGATGAAAAATGAATCTTGGCACTTGATTTTGACCAAAAAGTCAAAGTTTGACTTTTTAGTTATACAGTCAAATTTTGATCAGTTGACTGCAAAATTCATCTGTCAATCCTATGCATTTGAGATCTTTTGAACTTGTTGAATGGGTCAAGACAATGCCATTGAGTCCTTGAGTCCATATGTGAGCTTGGTTTGCCATTGGTTAGGTCAAACAGTCAAAAATTGCCTTTGTGCAGTCAAAACCCTAAAAATGACCATTTTGCCCTTTTGGTGATCTGATCAAATTTCTTGTGGACTTGTGATCCAAACTTGACCAAATAGTTCATATGAGTTCATTATGTTGATGTGGGTCAAAAATCATGAGATTTGACTGTCAATTGGCCACAGTTGACTTTTTCCCCAATACAGCTGATTTCTAGGTCAACTGTCCAATTGACTGGGCAAAGATTGGAATCAAAGCTTGAAACTTGGTATGGATAAACTTGTAAGTCCAACATGAAGCATGAAAGTTACTTTGGGCATTTTAAGTCAAAACATCCCTGTGCAAACTCAAACCCTAATTTGGGTCAACAGTGCAAGGAGGGGTCTTGAGCAGAGCAAACCCTAACTTGATCTTGAGCTCCAAGAGTCTTGTGGTGAGAAAAGGTTGATGAAATGAGAGGGCAAATTTTGGGGTACAACACCGTGGTTGAAGAAGGTGGGTGTGCCAATTGGGGTCAGCTCCCTTATTTCACTCACAAAACTGACAAATTTGGTTTGGGCTTTACTACAGGGGCTCAAAGGGCTGTTCGACGTGCTCGGGCTGGAGGACCTCCCCCACACATCAGTAATCAGGGAATTAATGCCCTTGAAGACAGCGAGGAAGACTCAGACATTGACAACTGGATCTACCCAACTGCCAATAGTGGACCGAGTAACTGGACGACTAGGGACTTTATACCAGTTTCTTTTATTTCGCAGTAATTGACTTACTTGTTTTGAGATTTGTAATAAACAATTTAAAACTTTACGGCCTTGTACCTTTCCCGAGGCACATTGGATTTGCTTGTGAGGGCTGTAATTTGTCATTTCATATATCATTAATAAAGCATTGGACATTTCTTGCATACAAATTTTGCACTCTCTATTTTTCTTTTTCTGTTTTCACTTTATCAAAACAGCTATTCTCTTACACACACTCACGTATCATAATGCAGATCCATATCCACTCTGGATCCCATTGATAACAGCTCTGCTATTGCCAGTTATGACTTTGAAAATTCGATCAACCAAGCCGAAGACGAAGGTGAGGATGATTGTGAAGTGCCTGGAGAACTTGCTAGACTATTACAACAGGAAGAAAGGGCCATACAACCTCATGAAGAGCCGGTTGAGACAGTGAACTTGGGTACTGAGGAATACAGAAAAGAGATTAAAATAGGTGCAAATCTGGAGCTTAGCGTCAAACAGAGGTTGATACAGATGTTGCACGACTATGTTGAGATCTTTGCCTATTCCTGTGAAGACATGCCTGGTTTAGACACTAATATTGTGGTACATCGCTTGACGACTAAAGAAGACTGTCTTTCGGTTAAGAAGAAGGTCCGCCGTATGCGTCCCGAAATGTCAGAGAAGATCAAGGGAGAGGTCATGAAACAGTTTGATGCAGGATTCTTGGCTGTCACTTCTTATCTGCAGTGGGTCGCCAACGTCGTTCCGGTACCTAAGAAGGACGGTAAGGTACGTATGTGTGTTGATTACAGAGATCTGAACCGGGCAAGCCCCAAGGATGACTTCCCACTTCCTCACATTGACGTTCTGGTAAACAACACTGCCCAGCATAAAATCTTCTCCTTCATGGATGGTTCCTCTGGCTACAACCAGATCAAGATGGCTCCTGAAGTCATGGAGAAGACGACCTTCGTTACACAGCGGGGAACCTTATGTTACAAGTTGATGCCTTTTGGGTTGAAGAATGCCGGGGCAACTTATCAGCGCGCCATTGTCGCTTTGTTCCATGATATGATTCACCACGAGATCAAAGTCTATGTTGATGACATGATAGCCAGGTCTCAGACTAAGGAAGAGCACCTTGATCATCTACAAAAGTTGTTCGACAGGTTGAAGACATACAAGTTGAGGTTGAATCCGAACAAGTGTACCTTCGGGGTAAGGTGTGGTAAGCTTTTGGGCTTCATCGTCAGTGACAAGGGTATTCAGGTAGACCATGCGAAGGTAAAGGCCATACAAGAGATGCCGACTCCCCGCACAGAGAAAGAGGTTAGAGGTTTCTTGGGACGTCTGAATTACATCGCCAGGTTCATTTCACATCTGACTGCTACTTGTGAGCCAATCTTCAAGCTTCTGAAGAAAGATCAAGTGGTAAAGTGGAATGGCAAATTCCAGACCTCCATCGAAAGAATCAAAGAATACCTTCAGGAACCGCCAATTCTAATGCCTCCAGTTGAAGGAAGACCTTTGATATTATACTTGACTATGCTAGACAATTCAATAGGGTGTGTGCTGGGGCAGCATGATGAGTCTGGTCGAAAGGAGCACGCAATTTATTACCTTAGCAAAAAGTTTACCGACTGTGAGACACGATACTCATTGCTCGAGAAAACTTATTGCGCTTTGGCATGGGCTGCTCACCGACTGAGATAGTATATGCTGACTCACACTACCTTGTTGATATCGAAGATGGATCTGATCAAGTATATTTTCGAGAAGCCCACTCTCTGCGGAAGGATAGAAAGGTGGCAAATGATCTTAACTGAGTACGACATATAATACACAACACAAAAAGCAATAAAAGGGAGTGTATTGGCTGATCATTTGGCTCATCAGGCCGTGGATGATTACCAGTCCATGAATTTTGAGTTCCCAGATAAGAATATCATGTTGGTGACTGACTACAAAGAACCTGGACCGGATGAAGGACCCGAGGAGGGATCCCGATGTTCTATGTATTTTGGTGGAGCCTCGAGCGCCCTGGGTAACAGCATTGGTGCTGTAATCATATCCCCCGAGGGCTGTCATACTCCATTCACCGCCCGATTATGTTTCAACTGCACCAACAACATGGCGGAGTATGAAGCATGTATTATGGGTCTTCGAGCTGCTATTGACCTGAGGATTAAGTTCTTAAGTGTATTCGGGGATTCCGCTCTGGTGATAAGTCATATCAAAGGCGAGTGGGATACGAAGCACCCGAATCTCATTCCTTACAAAGAGTATGTACTGACGTTGCTCCCACACTTTGAGGAGGTAACCTTTGAAAATTTCCCACGAGAGGAGAACCAGTTAGCGGACGCGCTAGCTACCATTTCTTCTATGTTCAAAGTTAGGAGGCACAATTAAGCTCCCCAAATCACCATTGAGAGGTTGGATGAACCAGTACACTGCTGTGAGATCGATACTGAAGAAGTGGCAGGCAAACCCTGGTTTCACGAAGTCAAAAGGTATCTCGAAGTTCAGGAGTATCCCGAAGGGGCATCAGTCAACGATAAGAAGTTTCTGAGAAGGTTCGCTGCAAAGTTCTTCCTCAGCAATGGAATCCTCTATAAGCGCAACCATGACTCCACACTACTACAGTGTGTAGACAAGAGCGAGGCAGAGAGGATCATGACAGATTTACATGAAGGCACCTTCGGAACCCATTCCAGTGGACACACCATTGCTAAGAAGATCCTACGGGCAGGATACTACTGGCCCACCATGGAAGCCGATTGCTATCAGCACTCTCGAACCAGTCATAAGTGCCAAATCTATGCTGATAAGGTGCATGTGCCTCCGGTTCCTTTGAATATCTTGATGGCTCCTTGGCCCTTTGCAATGTGGGGCATTGACATGATCGGCGAGATCATGCCTACTGCGTCTAACGGGCATCGCTTCATCTTAGTATCCATTGATTACTTCATGAAGTGGGTTAAGGCAGCCTCTTTTGCTACAGTAACCAAGAATGTCGTGGCACAGTTTATCCGACATAACCTGATCTTTCGATATGGTGTACCAGAGAGAATTATCATTGACAATGGTACGAATCTTAACAACACAATAATCACCGAGCTCTGTAAACAGTTCAAGATACAACACCATGATTCTTCTCCCTACCGACCAAAGATGAATGGCATTGTTGAAGCAACTAACAAGAAAATCAAAAAGATTGTATAGAAGATGACAGTGACATATAAAGACTGGCGTGAGATGCTACGATTTGCTCTTCATGGGTACCGTACCTCAGCACGGACGTCGACAGGGGAAACACCCTACTCTCTGGTATATGGCATGGAGGAAGTCCTACCCATCGAAGTCCAGATACCTTCTCTCAGGATTATGAAGGATGCGAGTTTGAACGAAGACGACTGGTTCCAAACCCGACTTGATCAGCTAAATCTAATCGATGAAAAGAGACTTACTGCTATCTTCCATTGTCAGACGTATTAAAAACGAATGATCAAGGCTTTTAACAAGAAAGTCAGACGCCAGGAATATCAAGTCGGGAATCTAGTAATCAAACGCATCATACTGCCGCAAGGTGATCCCAGGGGTAAATGGACCCCCATGTACAAAGGGCCATTTATGGTTAAGAACATTTTCTCAGGAGGAGCTATGATTCTAACCACCATGGATGGTGACAACCTTTCTCACCCTGTCAATGCAGACATAGTGAAAAGATACTACGCCTAATCAAAGACCCGCTAGGTCGACTGGCCTAGGCAAAAATAAGGGCTTCCCAGCAAACCAAAAGGGTTCGGGCAAAAGTAAGGGATGAAAATGAAAAAAATTTGTACACCTGGCAAGTCGAAAACCCGAAAGGGCGACTTGGGCAAAAAAGGGTATCCCGGTGGACTGAAAACCCGAAAGGGAATTCCAGGAAAAATTTAGGGATTGAAGCGTATCACTATGTCTCATTGGATCATCTTACGACCAGACTTCAGTATCAACTATCAAGCTCGGACGACGCCCACCAATCTGATCAACCTTCGGCCAAGTAGCAAAGTGATGAGACGCTTGAAGATATAAAGGCAATAGCAGAGTTGGAACCCAATGGGGTTGTTTCACATAGCTGTTTTTCTTTCTTTTACACAAATTGTAATTTATTTCAGTGGCGTTCTCTTACTAGCGTGTCGGCCTCTTTGTACAAGAAACGCCTATTACAGGCCAACTTCAAAAATCAATACAAATCATTTTCACAAGAAACTTCAATTCATTTTTTCTTTTTCTGTTTTGTTTTGCAAGAACGTCCAATGATTTATTTCTGATATATGCATTTGAAAATGATTGCTGCTCATAAATATTTACATAAGAAACAAAAGACATTTGCTCGTAATTCCATAAACAGGGGCAAAAACAAGAAGTGCCAAACCCTACAGTTACTCTGCCCAGCAGGTACCAGGATAGAGCCAGTTTGGGAACATAATTATTGGTATCTACACTCCCCACAGAGTAAAAGTATCCAAAGGCATTGATTTCAGCTTCCCCGAAACAGGACATAACTATACCCAGCCGAGGTTCATAATCGCGGGCAAATCAATAAATTTCATTCCCAAGCAGAGTTTATTTCTACAAATATAGAAGCTCAAGCTCCAACAGAGCTCGTCATCTCCAGCAATGGAACTTCATCCCCAGCTGAGTTTATTCCTCCAGATCAGCAGGTCTACCAACATAGTATCTCTTCCCATAAGTTTGGCCCCCACAGAGTTATTCTCCAACATCTCGTCCCGACAGAATATAATCTCCAACAACCGTCAGGGATTTATTTTCCCAGACGCGAGCATACTCCGATAGCATTTCATAAACATACATCATGACATACACATGCATATCATATACAACATAATATCATTCATTTTGAGAACATCATCTCACCCTGCATTTCATGTATCACATATAACTAACCCTGATATCTTTTCAGGAAAAGAGGATTAGCTTCAACAAATTCAGCGGTTATACAAATCACATCTGCAGACGACTAACGAAAACTCAGTTCCCGAAACCAAACGGGTCAACTAATCTACACTTTCATCTCGAAGTAACCCTACTATCCAGGTTCCTTCTCACAACCCTACTATCCAGGATTTCATATTAAAGTAACCCTACAACCCAAGTTCCTTCTCACAGCCCTACTATCCAGGCTTTCATATCGAAGCAGTCCTACTATCCAGGCTTTCATATCGAAGTAACCCTACTATCCAGGTTCCTTCTCACAGCCTTAGTATCCAGGCTTTCATATCGAAGTAACCCTACTATCCAGGTTCCTTCTCACAGCCTTACTATCCAGGCTTTCATATCGAAGTAACCCTACTATCCAGGTTCCTTCTCACAACCCTACTATCCAGGCTTTCATATCGAACTAACCCTACTACCCAGGTTTCTTCCCACAAGCCCTACTATCTAGGCTTTCATATCGAAGTAACCCTACGACCCATGTTTCTTCCCACAAGCCCTACTATCCAGGCTATCATATCGAAGTAACCCTACTATCCAGGCTCCTTCTCACAACCCTACTATCCAGGCTTTTCATATCGAAGTAACCCTACTATCCAGGTTCCTTCTCACAACCCTACTATCCAGGCTTTTCATATCGAAGTAACCCTACTATCCAAGTTCCTTCTCACAGCCCTACTATCCAGGCTTTCATATCGAAGTAACCCTACTATCCAGGTTCCTTCTCAAAGCCCTAATATCCAAGCTTTTATATCGAAGTAACCCTACTATCCAGGTTCCTTCTCACATCCCTACTATCTATGCTTTCATATCAAAGTAACCCAACTATCCAGGTTCTTTCTCACAGCCCTACTATCCAGGCTTTCATATTGAAGTAACCCTACAAACCAGGTTCCTTCTTATAGCCCTACTATCCAGGCTTTCATATCGAAGTAACCCTACTATCCAAGTTCCTTCTCACAGCCTTACTGTGATCGGTGGGAATAGAACTGACTGTTTTGGAATGCTGGTTCGCGTTTACATTTCGCAAAATGTCGCGGTAAGCAAGAGTCGCCACCGTCTTTTATTTTCTCCAACAAGGAAAGGACAAAAGCACAGCAAAATTCCTTTTCGAGATGTTTCTCGGGTTCGGGAGGTAGATTATAGAAAGGGAAGGTGTTAGCACCCTTTCTATCCATGGTTATCCACGGGCTCTTAGGTACTTGCTCACTATGTTTTCAAAAAGTTTTACTTTTCTTGTGTTTGTGGGTTTTGAAAAGTTTTGTTTGAGAACTTCGATTTAACTCTTGTATCTGTCCTCAAGAGTGTATGAAGTGTTGTTTGAAAACTTTTGTCAGAAAAGTGTAGGTGCGAAAAGTATTTTTGTTTTGAAAGAGCAAGTACCTGAGAACCTCTACCTACTCAAAAGAAATTAAGCTGTGTAAATGTCCTTTAGACAGTGCTATCCCACTATTGAGAAGTAGGTAGCACCGTCGGTGGAGTTTTCGGGTCAATTCGATGTTAGGGACATGTGGTCACTAAAGCAATGGTAGGACGCCTTAGCGGTAACCCTAATGTCTTAGATCATTTTTTTATCGAGGAAACCGTTTCGAGGCAACTTTGATCTTTAGACAGGAGGGCGACCTCTAAAACACTCTATACTCAATGACCACGTCGAGGCAACCAAGTGAGGCGTACCCTAAGAGTGGCATGTGCGAGTGTGTCAGGTTTCAGTTATGTTATCTTTGTACATGTCATGGTGAGCTATGATTGATTTTAATTTGAGGATAAGTCTTGTCATGCATAGCCTAGTTAGCATACATCTAGCAGTTAATAGTTGCGGAAAATAAAACTAAGCTATTACAAGGCGTCGGGTATTTACATCGCCAAAAACAAACCCTTGAAAATAAATGCGGAAATTAAATAAAAGCGATAAAAGAGGTCCTAATTAAAGCTATTACATCCTCGGAGCAAATACAATTATATGGATCAAAATATGAATCAAACATAATCACACGCGCGAGAAAAATTAAAATCAGAGAGTTTTTAGGGTTTTGACCCTTTTGAAGAAAGAAAGAGATTTTTATCATTTTTTTGGCATTTAATTAAACCTAAACTAATTAATTAATAAAAAGAAATATTTTTTTGGTTTTTTGAATGTTTTAAATAAAAAAATAAAATGATTAAAAGTTATTAAAAACCCTAATTCTATGTTAATTTTATTTATGGTGAAAATATTATTATTATGCCTAATTAAAACTAAACAAATTAATTATTTATTTATTTACAAAAAATAATAACAGTGATGAATTTAATAAAAATAATGTTTTTGTATTTTCTGATTTTTATTATGAAAATGTTAATTATTTTGTTAGCAATTAATTAAGAATAATAAAAATAAAACAAGCAAAGTAAAATAAAAAAAGAAAAAAATAATGAAAGGGAAATACAATAAACCCAGGTGTATTGGGCCCAAAAGGGGGGTCTGAATGGCAATTGTCTGGGCCCAACGTAGGCAGCCTGCTTGACTTTTCCAATTCCCTGCTTGTGCGTTGACTGTGGAGTATGGTGGACATCATCTTGTGACCATTAGATTTGCTTTGAAGCCACTTGACCAGCATCTGGAGAAGGGCGTACGATGGACCCTATTTTGAGTACTACATAGAATTGCCTGAAATAAAATAACATGAATGTTTTGGGGGACCTGGGACTCGAACCCAGGCCCCAATGGACTATGCACGCGCGCTCAACCAACCCAACTGCATTGTTTAATTGTTAATGAATTATATAACAAACAATATATTGAAAACAAAGCCTGATTCCTGAAAATAAAAAAAAGGCGCGCTGGTTTGAACCACCCAACAGGAAGAGGACGCGTGGTCGTCTTCTTCGTTGAAATATCCAGGGTTTTTACCTGCGGATTTTATCCGCAGCTAAACTCCTAGGTTCGTCCTAGAATTCACCCTAGGCCATGGAAACGACATCTAATAGCATCAACATGCTCGTCCTCTCCCACTGAGTCCATTCATGCCCTTGATTTACTCTAAATTTACCTGCAATGCAAACGCCTAAAAACCAAGCAAAGAAACCCTATATTCGGGCATTACAACACAGGCCATGGAAACAAAATTAAGTATTGCAAAAATGTTCTAAATGAAGCGACAAACACAAATATGCAAAGATTTTAGTGAGAGGATGCAAGAATCCAAGGTTTGGATTTCATGTTCAGAGCCATAATCGTGACAACTTACAGTGCGTTTCAGGGGGTCTTAAGGGCCGGTTCTGGTTGCTATGGCTTCAGGAGATTGCAAGCAAGAACACCACGTTGATATTTTTGATTGAAGCAAGCTCTAACCCAGAATTTGATCTCTCTCTTTTTCCAAGCTTTTTCAGTTTTGGTTTCTTGATTTTAGGCAGCTTTTTAGTCGTGTCCTAGGTCATGGTTTACTTGCATACATATAGGAGAAACAAATTAGGTCAAAGTTTTGGATCCAATCCATGTGCATTGAAGATTAAATCCTTGATTGAAAATCAAATATTCTTGATTTTCCATGATTGAACAATGTTGCCAAAATTGAATTTTTTGTATCTTTTTGATTGTGCACGAATTGGTCAGCATATTTTGATCATATTTGGTTCACAAATTGATTTAAAAATCAAATCTTCTATTTTCTTATGATTTAAATTAATTAAATGAATTAATATATATTAAAAATCCAATTAATCAATAAAAATAAGAAAATAAATCCAATTCATCTTGGTGGGTCGTGCATAAGTCATGGGTGAAGTTTCAAGGAGAGATTTGAGGCCCATTAGCAAAAAGAAGGTGTTTTGAGCAAAGTTGACTTTTGCAAATTCATGAAAATTTCCCAACTTCTCCAATGCACAACTTGCTCAATTTTGATCATATGACCATGTTCTTGGACATTTTGGAAAGCTATTGAAGTCCTCTAACCAATGCCTTTGGTCCCATGTCATTTGGATGTACCAATCTCAAGTTATGACCTTTGACTCAAAGTGTACTTTTGTTGACTTTTGAAATTGACCTATAATGTAAAAATTGGTAACTTCTTGTGAGTGCATTTTCTGATCTTGGAGTGTGAAGATGGATTGTAGGAAATTGCATCCTCTTCAAAATGAGCTTTGTATGGAAGTTTTCTGATAAACCATGAAAGAGTTATGCCCTGGTCAAGATACAATTGACTTTTCTGCTGTTCAAAAATAGTAACTTTTTGCACCTTGATGATTTTTGAGCTATTCTTGTGGAATCATGATCAAGGCTTTATCAAATGATGATTGTGAACTCAAAATGAGATGTTGACCAAAAATTCTGACTTTTTACTGCAAAATGACCATTTTGCCCTTGCAGTTGACTGTAGATCAAATGGAGCTTTTGACTGTGCAAATTAGCACTGTGAGTCTTGAAACTTGGCATGTAGGTGCTTGAGCATGTATATAGGCCTATGAGACTTGATTGAACCATTGAAAACCCCAAATTCCTTGAAAGAACCAAAACCCTAATTTTGAATTGACTGCCTAAGGAGGTGATTTGATTGTACAACCCTTGAGCCATTTTGAGCAATTTGAAGATGATTCTTGACAAATCTTAAGGAATATGGGAGGGCAAATTTTGGGGTACAACAGTTGCCCCTGTTCAATCTTCTTAAACCTGAGGATGTAGATTGGCTTGCGTGCCTTTCGTGATCCGAAGGTGGAAGATGATTGAAAACTGAAGTGCCCATAAATTTGCACTCGCATGATGTAGTATCAGCATTGTGATATCAGGAATGGGCTTACAGATGCCATTTGCAGATTGTTGGTAGGAGGATGGGCTTATAGATGCCATCTGGAGATTGTTTGTTGAATTGTAATTTTGTAAGTTGAAAGAAGGAACCTGTGTAGTGTTTCCTGATGATGAGTTCGTGTGAAACTGCATCTTGGAAGGAAGGACACCTGTGTAGGGTTGACTGATGATGAGTCAGTGTGAAACTGCATCTTGGAAGGAAGGAAACCTGTGTAGGGTTGACTGATGATGAGTCCGTGTGAAACTGCATCTTGGAAGGAAGGAAACCTGTGTAGGGTTGACTGATGATGAGTCCGTGTGAAACTGCATCTTGGAAGGAAGGAAACCTGTGTAGGGTTGACTGATGATGAGTCCGTGTGAAACTGCATCTTGGAAGGAAGGAAACCTATGTAGGGTCGCCTGGCGATGAGTCCGTGTAAAACTTCGTCTAAAGGAGAAGGAACCGGTGTAGGGTCGCCTGAAGATGAGCCAGTGTAAAACTACATCTGAAGGAAGGAACCTGTGTAGGGTCGCCTGACGATGAGTCTGTGTAAAACTTCATATGAAGTTGAGAAGGAACCGGTGTAGGGGTGTAAAACTTCATCTTGGAATTGAGAAGGAACCGGTGTAGGGTTGCCTGAGGATGAGCCCGTGTAAAACTTCATCTTGGAAAGAAGGAACCTGTGTAGGGTTGCCTGATGATGATCGAGTAGATAGTTATCCTGGCTGGTTCAGGTATTAACCTACGATCAGTCGTCCACATAATTTTCCTGGCTTGTTACAGGTATTAATCTGGAACTTGAAAAGGTTAGCCGATGAGATAGTTGTCCTGGCTGGTTTCAAGTATTAATCTCTGACTTGAGAAAGAAAGATGGTCTTCCTGGCTTGTTACAGGTATTGATCTTCAATCTCTTCGTGTAGATAACTTTCCTGGCTTGTTACAGGTATTGATCTACAATCAGTCGTCCATAGAATTTTCCTGGCTTGTTATAGGTATTAAACTGGGACTTAAAAAGGTTGATGGTAGCCATCTTTTGTTTGACCTTTTCCTGAAAAAGGTAAACGTTAGCTGTATGCAATGTCATGAGGTATGAAATGCATGATGTCATGATGTTCTCAAAATAAATGAGATTTGTGTTGTATGATACGTATGCATGTCATAATGTATGAAGATATGATGTTTTAGCTGGGGAAAATAAATCCCGGAGTTGTTGGAGAATAGTGTTGAGTTCTTCGTTTCCGTTGGGGATGATGAACGAAGATGGTTGCAAGAATAAACCTGTAGGAGAAGATGACTCCGTTGGGGAATAAACCTGGCGAAGAGATTACTCTGTGGGGAGAGATAATCTGCTGAATATTTTAACAATAAACTCCGCTGGGGATTCCATTGAGAAGCTCTGCTGGGGATTTTGATGATGAATTCCGCTGGGGATAGAAAGAACTTCGCTAGGGATGATCTTTCCGTTACAACTTGCTGAGGATAACCCAGTTAGACTCTTGTAGGGATAACCTTCTGAATATGGCTGGGGAGATACATTGGTACTCTGCAGGGGACAAGCTTCCAGAATCTACTGGGGAAGATGATTCAACTCTGGCGGGGAAGCTTTTTTAGGCTGCATTGGGAAATGGCTCCACTAGGGGTATCTTGTATTCTGCCGGGGAACATTCTTATATTATGTCGAGGAATATTAAGACTGCCGGGGATGCTCTTATACTTGCTGGAGAATATATTTATACTCCGTTGGGGAATATTAAGATCTACTTGGGATACCCAACTTTTTGAGGGCTGATGGTGGACTAACTCTGCTTGGGGGAGAGTATTGCTGATTCGTCCATGGTTGTAGGTCTCAGTGGGGAGAGCTTCCATTACTGTCTTACTCTGCGGGTAGTGACGATATCTTGGTCATACTCTTCAACTGAATCTACCTTGTGCCTGGAGGACATAGCAGCTTGTACAGTTTGGACATTTCTTATTGCCCCAGTTCCTGCGGGAGAAGAAGGCCGATGAGGTGCTTGACAACCGCCGATTGACAAATCTTCTTCTGGTAGGCAAGTGACGAGATGACGGGACATAGTCGTACGCTTTGATCCCTAATTTTTGCTTGGACCTCCCTTTCGGGTTTTCAGTCCATCGGGATACCCTTTTTTGCCCAAGCCGCCTTTTCAGGTTTTCGACTTGCCGGGTGTACAGATTTTTTTTATTTTCATCCCTTATTTTTGCCCAAACCCTTTTGGTTCGCCGGGAAGCCCTTATTTTTGCCTAGGCCAGTCAACCTAGCGGGTCTTTGATTATGCGTAGTATTTTTTTTGACTATGTCCATGCTCTCAGGATGTAGGGAGTCGTCACTGTCGATAGTGTTATGTTGCCATACTACCAGAAGATGTTCGTTTGATCATGCAAGATTCGTTGCTGGAATTCATGTCTAATGCCCCCAAGTGACTCAGGCAGAGATTTGCCCCTGGCTATTTGGCATTTTGAGAGATTCCTTGAATCTTGACTTGACTGCCCCAGATGATGGACAATGATCATGCCGTGCCCCTTGATTGGAAGTGTTTTTCCACTTGAGGTGATCCTTTTTATTGAGAAGGTTTTTGTTCACTAGATATTCTTCGTGCGAATTTCTCTGCTGTTTGAACAAATAGTCATATGCAAACAATGTTATTTTAAGAATGCAAAGCTTATGTCTGTCTTGAAGTTTTTGAAAATGCATTTTTCAGTAAGATAGGAAAATTTTGTAAAATGTGACGTCAACTCGGGATTTACAGCAAACCCTACAGGAGTCAGGATACCTTTTGTAACAGTATGCTTTCTAACTAACCCATGCTTCAGCTATGACTTTTTAAGGGTTATAACGTGGCCTGATTCACGGTTTAAGAGACAAAGGATAAAGGCTCAAATTTTATTTGTACCCACCCGTTCTTCGTGATGTTCTTCGATCCTAAACTCAGCTAATCGTGCATTAGATCTTGTTTGAGTTTTTGCTCTGATATTCCAGTGATGGTTCGAATACTGACAATTTGTTTTGAACAGGTAGTCATTTTTGTTGAGAGTTTGCAGGACCTCTTTCTTTTTTATTGCATTATCCCTGTCTTTTGCCTGAACTGTTTCTTTTATGATTACAGTCAGCGGGATGCCCCAGTTTTGTAAGTCTCCTTCATAGGTTTTGACTTATTGGGCTTTTATTTTGAGAGACAATGACTGTCTGTCCTTACGATTATACGGAACCATCACCGTCTTTTGTCTCGGAAGAACTTCTTTGATGCCATTTTGTGCACCTGGATCTACTGAGTGATGCCATTCATTGTGCACCTAGATCAACTGAGAAAACTACCCTGCCCCAGGTTATAATTAAGGGTTTGAATTTGTGAAAAGAAAAACTCCGACTTCTTTGGCTCGAAGGGGTTGACGATGGATTATCTTCCTTATAACTCCACTGTTTAGGATTTGAAACAATGCCTGTACTTCATCAGCGGGGTTTGTTCAAAAGCATACTGTAAAGATCGTGGTATCGTCTTCGTCATCCTCCCTCAAAAGGCTTAGAATTTTTTAATCGAGAGTTGAACATCAAAAAATGAAATCAATTTTTTAAGCATAGTGAAAACAATTAATTCAAAAACAGACACGCGTGATGCATTAATGAAATAAGATAGTTTGACATGATAATTGTTTGAATAAGCAAAGAAAAATACAATTTCAGAATTCAAATGAACAAAAGTCTCTCAATCCTAGCCATGTTTTGGCAAGGGAGCAGTGATCATATTGGGAGTCTCAGGAGGCTCGAATTCGATCTCCTTAGCGTCAATCATATTCTGAATCTTGTATTTCAGCGCCCAACAATCGTCAGTATCGTGTCCCGGACTACCGGAATGATAAGCAAACCTTGCATCTGGGTTGTAGTTAGGAGAAGAAGTCTTAGGGTTCGAAGAAGGGTTTATCACCGAAATCAGATTCATCTTCAACATGTGCTGTAATGCTTGTGACAATGGCATGTTGATGTTGGTGAACTGTCTTTTAGGCTCATTCGGCCTTCGTTGATTTCCCCTTTGCTGTTGTCGGTGTGACGCAGAACCAGAGATCAAGACTGCCCCTACGTGTTGGTCACAACGACTCTTTTGACTGTACACAACATTGGACTCTTTCTTCCCACTGTAAGGCTTTTTATGAGCATCAGAAGGTGCAGCTTCTTGAATCTTCCCACTTTTGATGCCAGCTTCAATCCTCTCACCAGTCAAGATAAGGTCTGTAAACCTGGCTGAAGAGTTTCCAATCAAATGGTTAAAGAATGGACCAGACAGGGTCCCTAAGAACATATCCACAAGTTCACGATCAATTAAAGGTGGCTGCACCCTTCCGGCAAGGTCTCTCCATTTTTGAGCATACTCTTTAAATCCTTCACCCGTCCCTATTGACATACCCTGGAGTTGGGTACGCGTAGGAGCGAGGTCGGAATTATATTGATACTTCTTATAGAATGCAGTAGCCAAATCTTCCCAGTTACGGATACTGGCTCCATCCAGCTGATAGAACAACTCAAGTTGAGTCCCTGAAAGACTGTCCTGAAAGAAATGGATCCACAAATTCTTGTCAGCAGTATACGACCGGAGGTGCAGCTTTGGGCAAGAGGCTCCGTCATATTTGGCAAAGGCAGGTGCCTTGAACTTATGGGGAATCACAACCCCAGAGGATAAACCTAGGTCTCCGAAGTCCAGTCTGGGCACATTCTGTATCTCCATGGCGCTCAAGCGGTCCTCCAACTGTTTGTACCTATCCTCAGCAGGAGGATACTGTTCTTCATCATAATCCGTCTCGTTGTCGGAGACTATGGGGCTAGAAACCCTTCTCTCTTGTGGACTATCTTTTCCTACAGATGAGGTGGCCAGCTCAACCTCATTCTGCAGTCCATTCCCAAACCTGCGTCCAGTGTTGAACAAGACGGTCCTCTTCTTCTTCTTCTTCCTCTCCTTCAGAATCAGGGTTTTCAAGTCCTGTTGACCCTTGGCTAGGCTCATAACCAACTCTTGGAACTGGGCATTCTGGGCCTGGAGGGCCTTGATAGCTTGCTCAGTGGAAGGTTCAGTAGACATGGTGATTGCTGAAATAAACAGCGAAGAAGATAAGAGACCTGTAATGGTACCTGTAATGCAATGATATGTATGATATATGTATGCAATGTTTTCAAGGATCTCATGGGGTAAACAAAGAAACTTGTTAGAATTTGAATCTGTTAGGTTGATTGAAGGAACTTCATGTTGCTGAGAATCCTTCTTCAAGAGTCAGGCTCACCATATCGAGTGGGTCATAGCCCCTGACTCAAGTTATCGTGCTTGGATTTCTAGACAACCTTGTCTAGAGGAAAATAAATCCCCTTTGCCCCTTGTTTGACGTCTGGCTCATCATGACCTGCATCACAAACCCTTGAGATCCTTGAAATGGTTAAGGAAATGCTATGGTATGATGTTATGATGTGTATGCTATGCGTTTAAGCAAAAGTGTGAGGTAATGTAAGTAAGCCCTGCAATTAATCCAAATTGTTGGATAAGGACTGTAAACAAAACCTGTAAGGAACTCATGTTGTCAGATAACAAGTATGTGCAAGTAGTTCAAGTTTGAAGGCACACAAGTCACACTGAGAGCCCTTAGATTTCAGGATGGCATGGAGTTTAGGTAGTACCCTCTTTCAGTTTCAGTTGGTTAAGACCTGTCCTAAAAATACTAACAGAGTTCTAGAGGATCTCAATATCATTGACTACCCTCAATCGGTCATAATTCCAGTTTGGCAACCTTTTCTTGCGGCCAGAACCATCGCGAGAGTTTAGTCTCAATGAGCGTAGCATACTGCTACTGTTCTATGGCCAAGTTGGTCAATTTAAGGTTCTAAGGTCAGTTGGTGCTTAATGACTCCTCAGAAGACCCATATTCTCCTTGTTCCAACACAAGGGATATCGGTACAGACCAAGGTGTCACACCAACGTAGCTACTGCTTCATCCGTGTCGGTCTATGCTGGACAGATCTTCACAGTTTATTGCTACTTACCTAAAAAAGGGTACCCCCAGATCCGAGTTAGGATCTATAGAACTCCGATGCAAGCCCACAACATTTAAAGCATACAAAGCATACAATTGAAAACATAAGTGGTCTAATCCTAAGGTACACCTCACTTATAAAGTCCCCAGCAGAGTCGCCAGTTCTGCGATCGGTGGGAATAGAACTGACTGTTTTGGAATGCTGGTTCGCGTTTGCGTTTCGCAAAATGTCGCGGTAAGCAAGAGTCACCATCGTCTTTTATTTTCTCCAACAAGGAAAGGACAAAAGCACAGCAAAATTCCTTTCCGAGATGTTTCTCGGGTTCGAGAGGTAGATTATAGAAAGGGAAGGTGTTAGCACCCTTTCTATCCATGGTTATCCACGGGCTCTTAGGTACATGCTCACTATGTTTTCAAAAAGTTTTGCTTTTCTTGTGTTTGTGGGTTTTGAAAAGTTTTGTTTGAGAACTTCGATTTAACTCTTGTATCTGTCCTCAAGAGTGTATGAAGTGTTGTTTGAAAACTTTTGCCAGAAAAGTGTAGGTGCGAAAAGTATTTTTGTTTTGAAAGAGCAAGTACCTGAGAACCTCTACCTACTCAAAAGAAATTAAGCTGTGTAAATGTCCTTTAGACAGTGCTATCCCACTATTGAGAAGTAGGTAGCACCGTCGTTGGAGTTTTCGGGTCAATTCGATGTTAGGGACATGTGGTCACTAAAGCAATGGTAGGACGCCTTAGCGGTAACCCTAATGTCTTAGATCATTTTTTATCGAGGCAACCGTTTCGAGGCAACTTTGATCTTTAGACAGGAGGGTGACCTCTAAAACACCCTATACTCAATGACCACGTCGAGGCAACCAAGTGAGGCGTACCCTAAGAGTGGCATGTGCGAGTGTGTCAGGTTTCAGTTATGTTATCTTTGTACATGTCATGGTGAGCTACGATTGATTTTAATTTGAGGATAAGTCTTGTCATGTATAGCCTAGTTAGCATACATCTAGCAATTAATAGTTGCGGAAAATAAAACTAAGCTATTACAAGGCGTTGGGTATTTACATCGCCAAAAACAAACCCTTGAAAATAAATGCGGAAATTAAATAAAAGTGATAAAAGAGGTCCTAATTAAAGCTATTACATCCTCGGAGCAAATACAATTATATGGATCAAAATATGAATCAAACATAATCACACGCGCGAGAAAAATTAAAATCGGAGAGTTTTTAGGGTTTTGACCCTTTTGAAGAAAGAAAGAGATTTTTATCATTTTTTTGGCATTTAATTAAACCTAAACTAATTAATTAATAAAAAGAAATATTTTTTTGGTTTTTTGAATGTTTTAAATAAAAAAATAAAATGATTAAAAGTTATTAAAAACCATAATTCTATGTTAATTTTATTTATGGTGAAAATATTATTATTACGCCTAATTAAAACTAAACAAATTAATTATTTATTTATTTACAAAAAATAATAACAGTGATGAATTTAATAAAAATAATGTTTTTGTATTTTCTGATTTTTATTATGAAAATGTTAATTATTTTGTTAGCAATTAATTAAGAATAATAAAAATAAAACAAGCAAAGTAAAATAAAAAAAGAAAAAAATAATGAAAGGGAAATAGAATAAACCCAGGTGTATTGGGCCCAAAAGGGGGGCCTGAATGGCAATTGTCTGGGCCCAACATAGGCAGCCTGCTTGACTTTTCCAATTCCCTGCTTGTGCGTTGACTGTGGAGTATGGTGGACATCATCTTGTGACCATTGAATTTGCTTTGAAGCCACTTGGCCAACATCTGGAGAAGGGCGTACGACGGACCCTGTTTTGAGTGCTACATAGAATTGCCTGAAACAAAATAACATGAATGTTTTGGGGGACCTGGGACTCGAACCCAGGCCCCAATGGACTATGCACGCGCGTTCAACCAACCCAACTGCATTGTTTAATTGTTAATGAATTATATAACAAACAATATATTGAAAACAAAGCCTGATTCCTGAAAAAAAAAGGCGTGCTAGTTTGAACCACCCAACAGGAAGAGGACGCGTGGTCGTCTTCTTCGTTGAAATATCCAGGGTTTTTACCTGTGGATTTTATCCGCAGCTAAACTCCTAGGTTCGTCCTAGAATTCACCCTAGGCCATGGAAACGACATCTAATAGCATCAACATGCTCGTCCTCTCCCACTGAGTCCATTCATGCCCTTGATTTACTCTAAATTTACTTGCAATGCAAACGCCTAAAAACCAAGCAAAGAAACCCTAGATTCGGGCATTACAACACAGGCCATGGAAACAAAATTAAGTATTGCAAAAATGTTCTAAATGAAGCGACAAACACAAATATGCAAAGATTTTAGTGAGAGGATGCAAGAATCCATGATTTGGATTTCATGTTCAGAGCCATAATTGTGACAACTTACAGTGTGTTTCAGGGGGTCTTAAGGGCCGGTTCTGGTTGCTATGCCTTCAGGAGATTGCAAGCAAGAACACCACGTTGATATTTTTGATTGAAGCAAGCTCTAACCCTGAATTCGATCTCTCTCTTTTTCCAAGCTTTTCCAGTTTTGGTTTCTTGATTTTAGGCAGCTTTTCGGTCGTGTGCTAGGTCATGGTTTACTTGCATACATATAGGAGAAACAAATTAGGTCAAAGTTTTGGATCCAATCCATGTGCATTGAAGATTAAATCCTTGATTGAAAATCAAATATTCTTGATTTTCCATGATTGAACAATGTTTCCAAAATTGGATTTTTTGTATCTTTCTGATTGTGCACGAATTGGTCAGCATATTTTGATCATATTTGGTTCACAAATTGATTTAAAAATCAAATCTTCTATTTTCTTATGATTTAAATTAATTAAATGAATTAATATATATTAAAAATCCAATTAATCAATAAAAATAAGAAAATAAATCCAATTCATCTTGGTGGTTCGTGCATAAGTCATGGGTGAAGTTTCAAGGAGAGATTTGAGGCCCATTAGCAAAAAGAAGGTGTTTTGAGCAAAGTTGACTTTTGTAAATTCATGAAAATTTCCCAACTTCTCCAATGCACAACTTGCTCAATTTTGATCATATGACCATGCTCTTGGACATTTTAGAAATCTCTTGAAGTCCTCTAACCAATGCCTTTGGTCCCATGTCATTTGGATTTACCAATCTCAAGTTATGGCCTTTGACTCAAAGTGTACTTTTGTTGACTTTTGAAATTGACCTATAATGTAAAAATTGGTAACTTCTTGTGAGTGCATTTTCTGATCTTGGAGTGTGAAGATGGATTGTATGAAATTGCAACCTCTTCAAAATGAGCTTTGGATGGAAGTTTTCTGATAAACCATGAAAGAGTTATGCCCTGGTCAAGATACAGTTGACTTTTCTGCTGTCCAAAAATAGTAACTTTTTGCACCTTGATGATTTTTGAGCTATTCTTGTGGAATCATGATCAAGGCTTGATCAAATGATGATTGTGAACTCAAAATGAGATGTTGACCAAAAATTCTGACTTTTGACTGCAAAATGACCATTTTGTCCTTGCAGTTGACTGTAGATCAAATGGAGCTTTTGACTGTGCAAATTGGCACTATGAGTCTTGAAACTTGGCATGTAGGTGCTTGAGCATGTATATAGGCCTATGAGACTTGATTGAACCATTGAAAACCCCAGATTCCTTGAAAGAACCAAAACCCTAATTTTGAATTGACTGCCTAAGGAGGTGATTTGACTGTACAAACCTAGAGCCATTTTGAGCAATTTGAAGATGATTCTTGACAAATCTTGAGGAATATGGGAGGGAAAATTTTGGGGTACAACAGTTGCCCCTGTTCAATCTTCTTAAACCTGAGGATGTAGATTGTCTTGCGTGCCTTTCGTGATCCGAAGGTGGAAGATGATTGAACACTGAAGTGCCCAGAAATTTGCACTCGCATGATGTAGTATCAGCATTGTGATATCAGGAATGGGCTTACAGATGCCATTTGGAGATTGTTGGTAGGAGGATGGACTTATAGATGCCATCTGGAGATTGTTTGTTGAATTGTAATTTTGTAAGTTGAAAGAAGGAACATGTGTAGGGTTTCCTGATGATGAGTCTGTGTGAAACTGCATCTTGGAAGGAAGGAAACCTGTGTAGGGTTGACTGATGATGAGTCCGTGTGAAACTGCATCTTGGAAGGAAGGAAACCTGTGTAGGGTTTACTGATGATGAGTCTGTGTGAAACTGCATCTTGGAAGGAAGGAAACCTGTGTAGGGTTGACTGATGATGAGTCCGTGTGAAACTGCATCTTGGAAGGAAGGAAACCTATGTAGGGTTGACTGATGATGAGTCCGTGTGAAACTGCATCTTGGAAGGAAGGAAACCTGTGTAGGGTCGCCTGACGATGAGTCCGTATAAAACTTCGTCTGAAGGAGAAGGAACCGGTGTAGGGTCGCTTGACGATGAGCCCGTGTAAAACTACATCTGAAGGAAGGAACCTGTGTAGGGTCGCCTGACGATGAGTCCGTGTAAAACTTCATCTGTAGTTGAGAAGGAACCGGTGTAGGGTTGCTTGAGGATGAGTCCGTGTAAAACTTCATCTTGGAATTGAGAAGGAACCGGTGTAGGGTTGCCTGAGGATGAGTCCGTGTAAAACTTAATCTTGGAAAGAAGGAACGTGTGTAGGGTTGCCTGATGATGATCGAGTAGATAGTTGTCCTGGCTGGTTTCAGGTATTAACCTACAATCAGTCGTCCACAGAATTTTCCTGGCTTGTTACAGGTATTAATCTGGAACTTGAAAAGGTTAGCCGATGAGATAGTTGTCCTGGCTGGTTTCAGGAGTTAATCTCTGACTTGAGAAAGAAAGATGGTCTTCCTGGCTTGTTACAGGTATTGATCTTCAATCTCTTCGTGTAGATAACTTTCCTGGCTTGTTACAGGTATTGATCTATAATCAGTCGTCCACAGAATTTTCCTGGCTTGTTACAGGTATTAAACTGGGACTTAAAAAGGTTGATGGTAGCCATCTTTTGTTTGACCTTTTCCTGAAAAAGGTAAACGTTAGTTGTATGCAATGTCATGAGGTATGAAATGCATGATGTCATGATGTTCTCAAAATAAATGAGATTTGTGTTGTATGATGCGTATGCATGTCATAATGTATGAAGATGTGATGTTTTAGCTGGGGAAAATAAATCCCGGAGCTGCTGGAGAATAGTGTTGAGTTCTTCGTTTCTGCTGGGGATGATGAACGAAGATGGTTGCAAGAATAAACCTGTAGGAGAAGATGACTCCGTTGGGGAATAAACCTGGCGAAGAGATTACTCTATGGGGAGAGATAATCTGCTGAAGATTTTAACAATAAAATCCGCTGGGGATTCCATTGAGAAGCTCTGCTGGGGATTTTGATGATGAATTCCGCTGGGGATAGAAAGAACTTCCCCCGGGATGATCTTTCCGTTACAACTTGCTGAGGATAACCCAGTTAGACTCTTGTGGGGATAACCTTCTGAATATGGCTGGGGAGATACATTGGTACTCTGCAGGGGACAAGCTTCCAGAATCTATTGGGGAAGATGATTCAACTCCGGCGGGGAAGCTTTTTTAGGCTGCGTTGGGAAATGGCTCCACTGGGGGTATCTTGTATTCCACCGGGAAACATTCTTATATTCTGTCGAGGAATATTAAGACTGCCGGGGAGGCTCTTATACTTGCTGGAGAATATCTTTATACTCCATTGAGGAATATTAAGATCTACTGGGGATACCCAACTTTTTGAGGGCTGATGGTGGACTAACTCTGCTTGGGGGAGAGTATTGTTGATTCATCCATGGTTGCAGGTCTCAGTGGGGAGAGCTTTCATTACTGTCTTACTCTGCGGGTAGTGACGATATCTTGGTCATACTCTTCAACTGAATCTACCTTGTACTTGGAGGACATAGCAGCTTGTACAGCTCGAACATTTCTTATTGCCCCAGTTTCTGCGGGAGAAGAAGGCCGATGAGGTGCTTGATAACCGCCGATTGACAAATCTTCTTCTGGTAGGTAAGTGACGAGATGACGGGACATAGTCGTACGCTTTGATCCCTAATTTTTGCCTGGACCGCCCTTTCAGGTTTTCAGTCCATCGGGATACCCTTTTTTGCCCAAGCCGCCTTTTCAGGTTTTCGACTTGCCGGGTGTACAGATTTTTTTTTAATTTTCATCCCTTATTTTTTCCCGAACCCTTTTGGTTCGCCGGGAAGCCCTTATTTTTTCCTAGGCCAGTCAACCTAGCGGGTCTTTGATTATGCGTAGTATTTTTTTTTGACTATGTCCATGCCCTCAGGATGTAGGGAGTCGTCACTGTCGATAGTGCTATGTTGCCATACTACCAGAAGATGTTCGTTTGATCATGCAAGATTCGTTGCTGGAATTCATGTCCAATGCCCCCAAGTGACTCAGACAGAGATTTTCCCCTGGCTATTTGGAATTTTGAGAGATTCCTTGAATCTTGACTTGACTGCCCCAGATGATGGACAATGATCATGCCGTGCCCCTTGATTGGAAGTGTTTTTCCACTTGAGGTGATCCTTTTTATTGAGAAGGTTTTTGTTCACTAGATATTCTTCGTGCGAATTTCTCTGCTGTTTGAACAAATAGTCATATGCAAACAATGTTATTTTAAGAATGCAAAGCTTATGTCTGTCTTGAAGTTTTTGAAAATGCATTTTTCAGTAAGATAGGAAAATTTTGTAAAATGTGACGTCAACTCGGGATTTACAGCAAACCCTACAGGAGTCAGGATACCTTTTGTAACAGTATGCTTTCGAACTAACCCATGCTTCAGCTAGGACTTTTTAAGGGTTATAACGTGGCCTGGTTCACGGTTTAAGAGACAAAGGATAAAGGCTCAAATTTTATTTGTACCCACCCGTTCTTCGTGATGTTCTTCGATCCTAAACTCAGCTAATCGTGCATTAGATCTTGTTTGAGTTTTTGCTATGATATTCCAGTGATGGTTCGGATACTGACAATTTGTTTTGAACAGGCAGTCATTTTTGTTGAGAGTTTGCAGGACCTCTTTCTTTTTTATTGCATTATCCCTGTCTTTTGCCTGAACTGTTTCTTTTATGATTACAGTCAGCGGGATGCCCCAGTTTTGTAAGTCTCCTTCATAGGTTTTGACTTATTGGGCTTTTATTTTGAGAGACAATGACTGTCTGTCCTTACGATTATACGGAACCATCACCGTCTTTTGTCTCGGAAGAACTTCTTTGATGCCATTTTGTGCACCTGGATCTACTGAGTGATGCCATTCATTGTGCACCTGGATCAACTGAGAAAACTACCCTGCCCCAGGTTATAATTAAGGGTTTGAATTTGTGAAAAGAAAAACTCCGACTTCTTTGGCTCAAAGGGGTTGACGAGGGATTATCTTCCTTATAACTCCACTGTTTAGGATTTGAAACAATGCCTGTACTTCATCAGCGAGGTTTGTTCAAAAGCATACTGTAAAGATCGTGGTATCGTCTTCGTCATCCTCCCTCAAAAGGCTTAGAATTTTTTAATCGAGAGTTGAACATAAAAAAATGAAAGCAATTTTTTAAGCATAGTGAAAACAATTAATTCAAAAACAGACACGCGTGATGTATTAATGAAATAAGAGAGTTTGACATGATAATTGTTTGAATAAGCAAAGAAAAATACAATTTCATAATTCAAATGAACAAAAGTCTCTCAATCCTAGCCATGTTTTGGCAAAGGAGCAGTGATCACATTGGGAGTCTCAGGAGGCTCGAATTCGATCTCCTTAGCGTCAATCATATTCTGAATCTTGTATTTCAGTGCCCAACAATCGTCAGTATCGTGTCCCGGACTACCGGAATGATAAGCACACCTTGCATCTGGGTTGTAGTTAGGAGAAGAAGTCTTAGGGTTAGAAGGAGGGTTTATCACCGAAATCAGATTCATCTTCAACATGCGCTGCAATGCTTGTGACAATGGCATGTTAATGTTGATGAACTGTCTTTTAGGCTCATCCGGCCTTTGTTGATTTCCCCTTTGCTGTTGTCGGTGTGACGCAGAACCAGAGATCAAGACTGCCCCTACGTGTTGGTCACAACGACTCTTTTGACTGTACACAACATTGGACTCTTTCTTCCCACTGTAAGGCTTTATATGAGCATCAGAAGGTGCAGCTTCTTGAATCTTCCCACTTTTGATGCCAGCTTCAATCCTCTCACCAGTCAAGATAAGGTCTGTAAACCCGGCTGAAGAGTTTCCAATCAAATGGTTAAAGAATGGACCAGACAGGGTCCCCAAGAACATATCCACAAGTTCACGATCAGTTAAAGGTGGCTGCACCCTTCCGGCAAGGTCTCTCCATTTTTGAGCATACTCTTTAAATCCTTCACCCGTCCCTATTGACATACCCTGGAGTTGGGTACGCGTAGGAGCGAGGTCGGAATTATATTGATACTTCTTATAGAATGCAGTAGCCAAATCTTCCCAGTTACGGATACTGGCTCCATCCAGCTGATAGAACCACTCAAGTTGAGTCCCTGAAAGACTGTCCTGAAAGAAATGGATCCACAAATTCTTGTCAGCAGTATATGACCGGAGGTGCAGCTTTGGGCAGGAGGCTCCGTCATATTTGGCAAAGGCAGGTGCCTTGAACTTATGGGGAATCACAACCCCAGAGGATAAACCTAGGTCTTCGAAGTCCAGTCTGGGCACATTCTGTATCTCCATGGCGCTCAAGCGGTCCTCCAACTGTTTGTACCTATCCTCAGCAGGAGGATACTGTTCTTCATCATAATCCGTCTCGTTGTCGGAGACTATGGGGCTAGAAACCCTTCTCTCTTGTGGACTGTCTTTTCCTACAGATGAGGTGGCCAGCTCAACCTCATTCTGCAGTCCATTCCCAAACCTGCGTCCAGTGTTGAACAAGACGGTCCTCTTCTTCTTCTTCTTCCTCTCCTTCAGAATCAGGGTTTTCAAGTCCTGTTGACCCTTGGCTAGGCTCATAACCAACTCTTGGAACTGGGCATTCTGGGCCTGGAGGGCCTTGATAGCTTGCTCAGTGGAAGGTTCAGTAGACATGGTGATTGCTGAAATAAACAGCGAAGAAGATAAGAGACCTGTAATGGTACCTGTAATGCAATGATATGTATGATATATGTATGCAATGTTTTCAAGGATCTCATGGGGTAAACAAAGAAACTTGTTAGAATTTGAATCTGTTAGGTTGATTGAAGGAACTTCATGTTGCTGAGAATCCTTCTTCAAGAGTCAGGCTCACCATATCGAGTGGGTCATAGCCCCTGACTCAAGTTATCGTGCTTGGATTTCTAGACAACCTTGTCTAGAGGAAAATAAATCCCCTTTGCCCCTTGTTTGACGTCTGGCTCATCATGACCTGCATCACAAAACCTTGAGATCCTTGAAATGGTTAAGGAAATGCTATGGTATGATGTTATGATGTGTATGCTATGCGTTTAAGCAAAAGTGTGAGGTGATGTAAGTAAGCCCTGCAATTAATCCAAATTGTTGGATAAGGACTGTAAACAAAACCTGTAAGGAACTCATGTTGTCAGATAATAAGTATGTGCAAGTAGTTCAAGTTTGAAGGCACACAAGTCACACTGAGAGCCCTTAGATTTCAGGATGGCATGGAGTTTAGGTAGTACCCTCTTTCAGTTTCAGTTGGTTAAGACCTGTCCTAAAAATAGTAACCGGGTTCTAGAGGATCTCAATATCACTGACTACCCTCAATCGGTCATAATTCCAGTTTGGCAACCTTTTCTTGCGGCCGGAACCATCGTGAGAGTTTAGTCTCAATGAGTGTAGCATACTGCTACTGTTCTATGGCCAAGTTGGTCAATTTAAGGTTCTAAGGTCAGTTGGTGCTTAATGACTCCTCAGAAGACCCATATTCTCCTCGTTCCAACACAAGGGATATCGGTACAGACCAAGGTGTCACACCAACGTAGCTACTGCTTCATCCGTGTCGGTCTATGCTGGACAGATCCTTCAAAGTTTATTGCTACTTACCTAAAAAAGGGTACCCCCAGATTCAGGTTAGGATCTATAGAACTCCGATGCAAGCCCACAACATTTAAAGCATACAAAGCATACAATTGAAAACATAAGTGGTCTAATCCTAAGGTACACCTCACTTATAAAGTCCCCAGCAGAGTCGCCAGTTCTGTGATCGGTGGGAATAGAACTGACTGTTTTGGAATGCTGGTTCGCGTTTGCGTTTCGTAAAATGTCGCGGTAATCAAGAGTCACCACCGTCTTTTATTTTCTCCAACAAGGAAAGGACAAAAGCACAGCAAAATTCCTTTTTGAGATGTTTCTCGGGTTCGGGAGGTAGATTATAGAAAGGGAAGGTGTTAGCACCCTTTCTATCCGTGGTTATCCACGGGCTCTTAGGTACTTGCTCACTATGTTTTCAAAAAGTTTTGCTTTTCTTGTGTTTGTGGGTTTTGAAAAGTTTTGTTTGAGAACTTCGATTTAAATCTTGTATCTGTCCTCAAGAGTGTATGAAGTGTTGTTTGAAAACTTTTGTCAGAAAAGTGTAGGTGCGAAAAGTATTTTTGTTTTGAAAGAGCAAGTACCTGAGAACCTCTACCTACTCAAAAGAAATTAAGCTGTGTAAATGTCCTTTAGACAGTGCTATCCCACTATTGAGAAGTAGGTAGCACCGTCGTTGGAGTTTTCGGGTCAATTCGATGTTAGGGACATGTGGTCACTAAAGCAATGGTAGGACGCTGTTGTACCCCAAAATTTTCCCTCCCATATTCTTCAAGATTTGCAAAAAGCATGCTTCAACATCTCCCCAAGGGTTGCACAATTCAAGGGCCTCCTAACAGTCAAAAACTAGGGTTTTGGTTCTGACAAAGAAAATGAAGTTTCCAAGGGTCCAATTAAGTCCCACATGCCTACAAACATGGTCAAGCATCCACATGCCAAGTTTCAAGACTTACAGCACAAAATTGCACAATCAAAAACCCTAATTGCTCAAACAGTCAACTGCAGGGGCAAAATGGTCATTTGACAGTCAAAAGTTCAAATTTTTGGTCAACATCTCATTTTGAAGCCACAAACATCATTTGATCAATTCTTGATCATGATTTTCAAGGCATGGCTCAAAAAGTCTCAAAATGCAAAAGTTTCCATATTTGGACAGTTGAAAAAGTCAACTGTAACTTGACCAAGGCATAACTTCCACATGGTTTATCAGAAAAATTCCATCCAAAGCTCATTTTGAAGATAAAGACATTTCCTACAACTCCTCTTCACACTTCAAGTCCAAGAAATGCTCTCATAAAGAGTTATCAATTTCAACATTATAGGTCATTTTCAAAAGTCAACAAAAAGGGACTTTAAGTCAAAGACCATAACTTGAGATTGGTAAATCAAAATGACATGTGACCAAATGCATTGGTTAGAGGACTTCAAGACCTTTCCAAAATGTCCAAGAACATGATCAAAGCTTAAAAATTGAGCAAGATATGCCTTGTGGAAGTTGGGAAATTTTTGGGAAATTTGAAAAGTCAACTTTACCTCAAATGCCTCAAAATTGCTAATGGGCCACATTTTCTTCCAAGATTCATCATCCAAAGGCTATGCACGACCATTTGGCCCAAAGGGGATTTATTTCATCATTTTTTATTATTTATTTGAATTTTTAATTACTATTAATTCATTTAATTAAATAAAATATGAAAAATACTAAACAAATAGGTTTGAATCTTTTTATGCAGCATTTTCTCTCCTTAAAGACTCAAGATTCGTGTACAACCCAAATTGGAAAGATTGGCCATGATTGGAATGAAAATCACATGGAAAAGATTTGAAAAAATATGCATGGAAAATCAAATATTTCTTCCATCAATGCAAAAGGTTTTGGACATATTTTTCAACCCTAATTCATCCCTCATATAAGTCAGAAGCAAACCAGAAAGTTGCGCTAAAAAAAACCTCTTATACACTTTGCACTTTTTGTGAAATTTTTCAAAACTGAAAACACCATTCCAAAGCGTTTCAAGGCAAGAGGACCATTCCATTACCTTCCTAAGATATCAAGGGAGCTTCCTGAATCAAAATCATAACCTCTAACATCAAGAAACGGTAGAATCAAGTGGTCCTGTTTCAAATTTTGTACATATTCGTGTTTCAATTTATAAGCATTTTCATTGCATTCTTTCTGTTGATTTAGACTAATCTAACCATTCTAAAGCTAATGATGTCATTTAATTGGATTTTCATGCCTTGTACAAGAACCTACCATTAATGTCTTTTAGGGTGCAGAGGTTTAAATTTGGGGTTTCTCTTGTCCAGAAAAATTAGACCACGAGACCAAGACTATTGGATTCAGAAGCTTCACGCGAATTGAACACACAGGTCGCGCTCAATTTATGAGCAACCAGGGCCTATTCGCTATTTTTACGTTTGCCATTTAGTGGGGGTTTAAAACCCCCGCTATCTCTTTTTATTTTACAGGCAATTGAAGAAGAAGACAGACGTGTCCATGCATAACTGGAGAATTTAAACCTTCGCGCGCTGATTTTTGTTCTAACGTCACTAGTGCCTTTTTCCTATTATATTAATTATGCTCCACTATAATAACAAAGAGACTTGAGTGGTTCAGCAGCTAGTGCGTTTGGCTTGCAGGTACCGGGACCTGGGTTCGATTCCCAGGTCCCCCATATTTTCCAATGAATTTTGTTTTCATGTGATCTCATGCAGTTTCAAGCCCAGGAGTTCACCATACACTCAATATCCAAGCATGCCACATGTCTCAGAACGTCCATCCAAGGGCCCTGATCTGATGAACACCATGGGCAGCAGTCAATGCATACGCACGTGGTCAGAAAAGTCAACTGAAGGCCTTAATGATTGGGCCTAATTACTGGCCAAAATACCTCCAAACTGGGGTCAACACCCCCAAGGGTTTGCATTTCTTTTCTTTTTCCTATTTTATTTTTACTTGTTTAATTTGATTATTTCCTTTTAATTCATAAATTAATTTTTTCTTTAATATAAAAAATAATAAAAAATCAGAAAGACAAAAATAAAAATAAATTTTATTTAATGTTATTTTTGTAAATAAATGGTATTAATTAATTTAGTTAATTCTAGGTTTAAATTTTAATATTTTTTTTAATAAACTTAAAAATTGTAGAATTAGGGTTTTAAACACTTTTATCCTTTTTTTTCCTTTTTTCACCATATTAATTATTAATTATTAATTATTATTTTTTGTAAATAAATTACCATGTAAATAATTAGGTTAATTTTAGGTTCAACTTTAACATATTTCTTAATAAATAAAAATAGTTAGAATTAGGGTTAATTAACTTTTTAATTTCATTTAATTCTCTCATTAAAATCCATAAATACAAAAAACTCAAAAAATAATCTCTTTTCTCATTTAACTTAATTTATTAATTTTAATTTAACTTCTTTAAAAAAAGGGTCCAACGCCCTCGCTTTCCCGACTTTAATTCTCTTCGCGTTTTATTTCCTTTTTGTGAATATTCATGTAATTCTCCCAAAGCCATGTAATAGACTAATTAGACATTTATATTTCTCGCACTTTATTTTATTTTCAAATCGGGTCCTGGATTAATTTGGCGATGTGGACCCGCGCCTTTGTAATAGCGTAGGACTTTTAATTCCTCATCTTTTAACTGTTAATTAATTTGCATGAAAGAATGAATGTCAAAATAAAAGCAACGCGTAGATCACCATTGCATGAATAAGACAAAAATATCTGAAAACGGAACACAAATCACACACCACCCCTAGGGTACGCCTCACTGTTGCCTTGCCCCTCGAAAGGTGATCGTCGAGTAGAGGACGTTTTAGTAAGTCCTCATGTCCATGAACATGGCATGAGGGTAGCTTCTAAGGTGTCTTCCTATTGCTCTGGTGATCACCATGTCCCGAACCTTCGAATTGACCCGAACACCTCCAACGGTGGTGCTACCTACCTCTCAATGGTGGGATGGCACTACTTCAAGGACATTTACACAGACGAATTCCTTAGGGTAGGTAGACGACTCTAGATACTTTCTCTAAACTTCAAAACAAATCAAAAATACTTTTCACACCGACACCTTTTCAAAAAGCTTTCGAAAGCAACTTTTCAAACACTCTTGAAGACTGATACAAGAGTCGAACTGAAATTTTCAAAGAAACTTTTTCAAACCCACTCACAGTTGAAAAGCAAACAAAACAATTTTGAAAACACAAATGAGCAAGTATCTAAGAGCCCATGGATAACCATGGATAGAAAGGGTGCTAGCACCTTCCCTTTCTATAATCTACCCCCCGAACCGAGAGCAATCTCTATAAGGAATTTTTCTGTGCTTTTGTCCTTTCCATTTGGAGAAAATAAAAGACGGTGGCGACTCTTGCTTCCGCGACATTTCGCGAACCAGCGTTAAACAGTCAGTTCCAGATCCACCGATCATAGAACTGGCGACTCTGCTGGGGATTCTTTATAAAGTGAGGTGTACCTTAGGATTAGTTCATAATTGTGTTTTCAATTGTGTTGATTTGCTTGCTTTAAATTGTGGGACTGTCTTGGGAGTTCTATAGATCCTAACCCGGATCTGGGGGATACCTTCTTAGAAAGTAGCAACAAGGCTGTGAGGGAACCGTGCGGGGTATACCGACATGGTTGAAACAGTCTGCTACATTGATGTGGCACTTTGGTGTGTACCGGTAACCCTTGAGTTCAGTCAAGGAGAGTACGGGGCCTCCGCGTGGTGTCATGAAGCATCAACTGACCTTAGGAACCTTAATTGAACCATCTTGGCCTCTTTAGGGTAGTGAGATAACTGACTTTGGTGCAGTCCAAGGTTGGTTGATACTCGATACTACACTCAATTGAGGGTTGCTTTCCTGGAATATTTCGGTCGCCAGTTCAGTGGCTAAATTGAAACGATGAACAATGAAAGCAATCCAGTGATATTGGGACCCTTAGAACCCGGTTACTTCTAATAGGACAGGTTGAGCCCACCAACTTCAAGAGGGTAGTACCCCAAACTCCATGCTGGCCTAAACTCTAAGGGCTTGTCTTGTGTGACTTGTGTGCCTTACATGTTTGCCTTTGTAAATATCTGTAGTGTGTTTAATCATAGCATCATGACATCATACAACATCATATGCATTGACTAACCATTTCAGGGGTTCGAATCTTCATCTTTGTTCTTGTTTTGTAGGACATGGAAACTGTTCGCAGAAAGACAATTCAAATCAGCCTTGTAAGGATCCCTCCTCAGCTTAAGGAGCTTACATCCAGGATTCCCGAGAGCTCTTCATTCAGTGAAAGACATGGAAGACTCATCAGCTTGGTCAATACCAACATTGAGGAAGATATGATAAAGGTCCTGTTCCAGTTCTTTGACCCTCTGCATCACTGTTTCACTTTCCTGGATTATCAGCTGATACCTACATTGGAGGAGTTCTCCCGGCTTCTGAAGATCCCTATCCTTGATCAACTACCCTACAACGGTACGGAAAAGGAACCCAAGCTTGAAGAGATTGCTAAAGCCTTACACCTACAATCATCTGACCTCAAGGGACATTGGGAAGTTAGAAGTGGTATCAAAGGGTTCTTAGCCAGGTTTCTGTTTGAAAAGGCCCATGAATGTTGGAACTCCCTTGACTTACAAGCTTTTGAAGAAGTTGTGGCCCTCCTTGTCTATGGTTTGGTGTTGTTCCCTAACCCAGATCAGCTTATAGATATCAGTGCTGTCCAGATCTTCATGTCCAGGAACCCTATACCTACGTTGCTGGGGGACATCCTTCACTCATGTTACACTCGAACCATGAGAAAAAGAGGTGTCCTTATGTGTTGCACTCCTCTCCTGGGAATGTGGTTTATTTCGCACCTTCCACAATCAGTTTTGAAGAATGAGCGGGGTTTGAGATGGTCACAACGGTTGATGACTCTTACACATGCAGATATACATTGGTGCCCTCGGTCCAGAGAGGATGTCACTATCATTGATCGTTGCGGGGAGTACCCTAATGTTCCTTTACTTGGAATCAAAGGAGGTATTACTTACAACCCATGCCTGGCTTGGAGACAGTTTGGTTATGCTCGGAGGGACGGCCCTCATGACATGTTAATTCCTGACATAGTTTTTGACTTCGACAACGATGCACAAGGACTTCGCCAGAGATTTATCAGAGCTTGGAGGATGCCAAGTAGGATAGACAGTAAGACACTGGGGCACAGGAACTCCATCCCATTGGAGCCTTATCTCAAGTGGGTACGCGCCCGCTCCCAGAAGTTAGTAATGCCTTATCCTCATGTGCTTTCTGTAATCAAAGAGCCAGTCTTGGAAGGAGAAGTGTCCTACACCATTCAGCATCCTGACATGCCCACGTCTTGGGAAGAGATGCAGAAGAGCTGGATCCAGCTTAAGGAAGAACAGAATTCTCTTGAGACCAGTCTACATGCTAGTGAAAAGAAGGTCTTGGAGCTCACCCGCCTATTGCATGAGGAGAGGAATCTCAACACCTACATAGCTCCAAAGAGGATGTGTAGTGTCTTTTGGGATTGATTTGCTTTGTAATACGTGCCCATGAGGCTTTAATGTACTGAACAATTATTTCCTTAATGATAACGTGTGTTCCTTTTTATCTACAACAAATTTGAACTTTCGAACCCTTGAATGCATTGCATAAACACATATCATTCATCATGTGCATAGCAGGTTTTCTTCTTTTCATGTTGCTTACCGTTCTTCGCTGTTTATTTCAGCATCATGAATCCTGACTCATCATCAACCGAGATGTCTATCAAGGCTCTTCAGGCGCAAAAAGCGCAATTTCAGGAACTGATCATGGGTTTGGCTCAAGGCCAAGAAGAGCTGAAGGATTTACTCCTGAAGAAGGAGAAGAAGAAGAAGAAGAGAACTGTTCTTTTCAACTCGGGCCGAAGGTTTGGCAACACTCTGCAGAATGAAGAGGCTGGTTCTTCTATAGGCAAGAGCAGTCCCCAAGGGGGAAAAGGTCCTAGTCCGGTAGTCTCTGACAATGAGACTGACTTTAATGAGGAACAGTATCCTCCTGCTGAGGACCGGTACAAGAAGTTGGAGGACAAACTGAATGCTATGGAGATCTAACAAGTGCCTGGGCTGGATTTCGGAGACTTGGGTTTGTCCACTGGTGTGATCATTCCTCATAAGTTCAAAGCACCATCTTTTACCAAGTATGACGGGGCGTCTTGTCCCAAGCTACACCTCAGATCTTACGTGCGGAAGATTCAGCCGTACTCAGTGGACAAGAATTTGTGGATCCACTTCTTCCAGGAGAGTCTTTCAAGGACTCATCTCGAATGGTTCTATCAGCTGGATGGGACCAAGGTTCGTAACTGGGAGGAGTTGGCTACTGCTTTCTACAAGCAGTATCAATATAATGCCGACCTTGCCCCTACACGTACCCAACTCCAGGGTATGTCGCTAGGGTCAAGCGAAGGTTTCAAAGAGTATGCACAAAAGTGGAGGGATCTGGCTGGCAGGGTGCAGCCTCCGTTAACTGACCGGGGGTTGGTAGACATGTTCTTGGGGACCCTATCTGGGCCATTTTTCAACCATCTTATCGGTAACTCATCTGCAGGGTTTACTGATCTTATTCTGACTGGAGAGAGAATAGAGGCTGGAATGAAGTCTGGCAAAATTCAGAAGGGTGCATCTGCAAGTTCTGAGAAGAAGCCCTTTAAGAAGGAGGCCAATGCTGTATATGGGTCCAGAAGACAAGAGAAACCTGAGCGCCGCCAATCTGTCAACCCGGTGATAATTGCCAAGCCTGCTGCCGCTCCTCGGCAAACCAATCCTCAAAGGGATGAAAGACCCAGGAGAGAGTTTACCCGTTTGAGTATGACTTTATCGCAAATCTTGCCACAGTTGCTGTCCACCAACCTAGTGACTGTTAGAGAGGCCCCGAAGGTTGTGAATACGGCTTCTCCCAAGTACAATCCAAATGCCCGCTGTGCTTATCACTCCGATAGCCCGAGGCATTCCACTGATGACTGTTGGGCCTTAAGGAATAAGCTGCAGGACCTTATTGATACGAAGGAGGTACAATTTGAGGCATCTGAGAAGCCTAATGTGGTGACAGCTCCCCTGCCTGCTCATGGAGTGAATGCTATTGGGGATGAAGACGAAGTGGATGAAGCTGAATTTGATAGCTGGATTTACCCGACAACCGACAGTGGACCTAGCAATTGGAGTGCAAAGGACAATCTATCTGTTTCTCTTGTTACGGAGTAATGAATTCCTTTGTTTTGTTATCTGTAATAAACAATGATTTGAACTCTATGGCCCGGTGTCTTACCCGAGGCACCGATGGTTTCATTTGTGAGGGCATATAAATTGTCATTTCATATATCATGAATAAAGATCTTGGACGTTTTCTCGCATTTCAAATCTCATGCTCCTTTCCTTTCTTTCCTTTCTTTATATATTGCAAAACAACTGTATTTACACACACTCACTCATACAGGTTTCAATCCACTCTGGATATCACTGGTAACGACTCTGCTACTGCCAGTTATGAATTATAAAATCCGATCAACTTAGCCGAAGACGAAGGTGAAGATGATTGCGAAGTGCCTAGCAAGCTTGCAAGACTGTTACTCCAGGAAGAGAGGGCAATTCAACCACATGAAGAGCCGGTGGAAATAATAAATCTGGGTACTGATATAGACAGAAAGGAGGTAAAGATTGGTGCCAACCTAGAGCTCAGCGTGAAGCAACGATTGACTCAGATGCTACATGATTATATGGAGATCTTCGTCTGGTCCTACGAAGACATGCCCGGTTTGGATACTGATATTGTGGTCCATCACTTGCCTACCAAGGAAGACTGCCCTCTGGTTAAGCAAAAGGTCCTCCGTATGCAACCAGAGATGTCTGAGAAGATCAAAGCTGAGGTTATGAAACAGTTTGACGCCGGGTTTCTTGCAGTGACTTCTTACCCTCAGTGGGTTGCTAATGTGGTTCCGGTACCTAAGAAAGATGGGAAGGTCAGAATGTGTGTCGACTACAGGGATCTGAACAGGGCTAGCCCCAAAGATGACTTCCCTCTACCTCACATTGATGTTCTTGTTGACAACACGGCTCAGCACAAGGTGTTCTCTTTCATGGATGGTTTTTCAGGGTATAATCAGATCAAGATGGCTCCGGAAGACATGGAAAAGACTACATTTGTTACTCAGTGGGGCACCTTCTGCTACAAGGTCATGCCTTTTGGACTGAAAAATGCTGGGGCAACCTACCAACGTGCTATGGTTGCTTTATTTCATGACATGATCCATCATGAGATAGAAGTGTATGTTGAAGACATGATCGCAAGGTCCCAGACTGAGGAAGAGCACCTAGATCATCTGCAAAAATTGTTTGACCGTCTGAAACTGTACAAGCTGAGGTTGAACCCGAACAAGTGCACCTTCTGGGTTAGATCTGAGAAGTTTCTAGGCTTCGTCGTAAGTGACAAGGGTATTCAAGTGGATCCTGCCAAGGTCAAAGCTATTCAAGAGATGCCTGTTCCTAAGACAGAGAAAGAGGTCAGAGGCTTTTTAGGACGCCTGAATTACATTGCTCGATTCATCTCGCACCTAACTGCTACTTGTGAACCAATCTTCAAGCTGCTGAAGAAAGATCAGGTAGTACGTTGGAATGATGAATGTCAGGCTGCTTTTGACAGAATCAAGGAGTATCTCCAAGAACCACCTATCCCTATGCCACCGGTTGAAGGGAGATCTCTGATACTATACCTGACAGTACTTGACAACTCAATGGGGTGTGTGCTGGGGCAGCATGACGAGTATGGCCGAAAAGAGCACGCCATTTATTACCTTAGAAAAAAGTTTACCGACTGTGAGACCCGTTACTCACTGCTTGAGAAAACTTGCTGCGCTTTGGTATGGGCTGCTCGCCGGCTGAGACAGTACATGCTGACTCATATAACCTTGTTGATCTCAAAGATGGATCCGATAAAGTACATATTTGAAAAGCCTGCTCTGTCTGGGAGAATAGCGAGATGGCAAATGATCTTGACGGAATACGACATTCAGTACACGACCCAGAAAGCCATCAAGGGAAGTGTGTTGGCAGACCACTTGGCACATCAGGCAGTAGACGACTATCAGTCAATGAACTTCGAGTTTCCAGACGAGAGTATCATGATAGTGACTGATTGTGAAGTACCTGGACCGGATGAAGGACCTGAGGAAGGATCCCGATGGTCTATGCACTTTGACGGAGCCTCCAATGCTTTGGGTAACGGGATCGGCGCTGTGATCATATCCCCCCAAGGCACTCATACTCCACTCACTGCCCGGCTATGTTTCAACTGCACCAACAACATGGCGGAGTATGAGGCATGCGTCATGGGTCTCCAGGCTGCGATCGACTTAAGGTTCAAGTTTCTGAGTGTCTTCGGAGATTCCGCTCTCGTGATCAATCAGATCAAAGGGGAGTGGGATACGAAACATCCGAATCTTATTCCTTACCGAGAATGTGTGTTGACCTTGATCCCTCACTTCACAGAGATAACCTTTGAACACTTTCCGAGAGAGGAGAATCAGTTGGCGGACGCGTTAGCTACGATGTCTTCTATGTTCAAGATCAAATGGGACAATGAGGCTCCTCGGATCATTATCTGGAAACTGGACGAACCGGCATACTGTTGTGATCTTGAGACCGAACTGGTGACTGAGAAGCCTTGGTACCATAAGGTGAAGAGATATTTGGAAGCTCGGGAATAACCTGAAGGTGCATCTGTCAATGATAAGAAGTTTCTGAGAAGGTTCGCAACAAAGTTCTTCCTCAGCAACGGCATCCTGTATAAGCGAAACCATGATTCGACCTTACTGCATTGTGTAGACAAGACAAAAGCAGAAAGGATCATGGAAGAACTACATGAAGGGACCTTCGGAACACATTCCAGTGGACACACTATGGCAAAGAAAATCCTTCGGGAAGGGTATTTCTGGTCCACAATGGAAGCCGACTGTTACCAACACTCTCGGACATGCCATAAATGCCAGATTTATGCAGACAAGGTGCATGTTCCTCCAGTTCCTCTAAATGTTCTGACTGCGCCTTGGCCGTTTGCAATGTGGGGCATAGATATGATCGGTGAGATTAAACCTACGGCATCCAACGGGCATCGCTTCATCCTAGTGGCGATTGATTACTTCACAAAGTGGGTTGAAGCAGCTTCCTACGCTACGGTAACCAAGACTGTTGTGGCACAGTTCATTCGGCACAATCTGATCTGTCGATACGGGGTCCCTGAAAGAATCATCACGGACAATGGTACCAATCTCAATAACAAGATGATCACTGAGCTCTGCGAGCAGTTTAAGATACAGCACCACAACTCTTCTCCCTACAGACCGAAGATGAATGGGGCTGTAGAAGCAGCAAATAAGAACATTAAGAAAATCGTGCAGAAGATGACAGTGACTTATAAAGATTGGCACGAGATGTTACCGTTCGCTCTACATGGGTACCGTACCTCAGCCAGGACGTCAACCGGGGAAACTCCTTTCTCCTTGGTCTACGGTATGGAGGCAGTCTTACCGATCGAAGTGCAAATACCCTCTCTCCGGATAATGAAGGATGCAGATCTGAACGAAGATGATTGGATCCAGACACGACTTGATCAGTTAAACCTCATCGACGAAAAGAGACTTGCTGCTATCTGTCATGGTCAGACGTACCAAAAACGGATGATCAGGGCATTTAACAAAAAGGTCAGACCACAGGAATATCAAGTTGGGGATCTGGTAATCAAACGCATCATTCTTCCTCAGAGTGATCCAAGGGGCAAATGGACCCCTACGTACGAAGGGCCATTTATGGTTAAACATATGTTCTCAGGAGGAGCCATGATTCTAACCAACATGGATGGTGACGACCTTCCTCACCCCGCCAATGCAGACATAGTAAAAATATACTACGCATAATAAAGACCCGCTAGGCTGACATGCCTAGGCAAAAATTAGGGCTTCCCGGCGAACCAAAAGGGTTCGGGAAAAATGAAGGGATGAAATGAAAAAATCTGTACACCCGGCAAGTCGAAAACCTGAAAAGGCGGCTTGGGCAAAAATGGGTATCCCGGTGGACTGAAAACCCGAAAGGGCGGTCCAGGCAAAAGTTAGGGATAAAGCGTAATACTATGTCTCATTGGATCACTTTGCATCCAGAATCCGGTATCTACAGCAAGTTCAGACGGCATCGATCAGTCAGCTTCATCTTCAACTAAGGTCATCAAGTGATGAGACGCTCGGAGATATAAAGGCGATAGCAGAGTTGAAACCCAGTGGGATCATTCATTTCACACAGCTGTTTTATTTTCTTTTGTACAAACTTGTATAAATATCTTTGTTCGGCGGCGTTCTCTTACTAGGACGTCAGCCTCTTGAACATAAACGCCTATTTCACAGGCAAATTAAAAAAAAATCAATACAAAAATCACTTTTTAGCTCAAATTGCCATTTGTTTTTCTTTTCTGTTTTGTTTTGCGAAGAACGTCCAAGGTTCAATTTGTGATATATGCATTGACAATAATTTTCTAACTCATGAATATTTGCATACGAAACAGAGGATAAATTACAGGTAACATTAGAAACAGGGGCAATAAAGAGTTGTCTAAACGACCTAATTGCTCGATCCGCCAAGGTACCAAGGTAGGTTCAGCTGAAGAACATAACCAGTACATCTTAATTCCCCAGAGGGTGAGTCAGCAAGTCAATGCACTCTTCCCAAGCAAAGCTATTATCAGCCTTAAGGAAGTTGGGTATCCTCCAGTAGATCTCAACATTCCCCAACGCAGCATACAGACATTATTAACAAGCATCCCCGGCAGTCTTGGCCTAAAGATTGTTCCCCGACGGTATACCAAACATTCAATGGAGTCACTTCCCCGGTACAGTTCAAAACTTCCCCAGGAGAGTCCAATCCAGTTTCCCCAGGAAAGTGGGGATCCATCTCCCCAAGCAGTAAGCTTATCCCCAGTAGATTCTGGAAGCTTATCCTCGCAGAGCACGAACGCGTCTCCCGGCTTTATTCAAAGAGTTATTTCCCTACCAGGATATAACTGGGTTATCCTCAGCCAAAAGCCACAGAAAGATCGTCCTCGGCGAAGTCTTTCTTATCCCCAACGAAGTCTATTAGCACTTCCAACACAACAACGGTATCCCCAGCGAAGTTACCATCAACATTCCAGTGAAGTACCTCTCTCCCCACAGAGTATTGCTTCCCAGCAAGATCGCTAGAGTAATTTTCTCCCCGCAGAGTAATCTATTCGCCAAGTTTATTCCCCAACGGACTTTTCTTCTCCTACCGGTATTCTTGCAACTATCATCCCCAGTGGAAGCAAAAATCTATTCTTCAACATCATCCCAGGAATGACCTCCCGGCACCCGTCAAGGATTTATTTTCCTAAGACGAAAATATACATTCATAAACATCACATTTTCATACATTATAGTATGCATATACGCATCATATCTTACAAATCTCATTTATGTTGAGAACATCATTGCTTGATCCATATCATGCATTGCATATGACTGACCTTTACCTTTCAGGAAAGATCCAGTTAAGTTCTCAACTATGTTCAAGACCTAGCCTGGTTTAGTAAAATCGACCCTAAGATTTTCCTGATTCTTATCCAGTCAAAGGCCTTCTCTGGTTCAGTCATATCGACCCTAAGATCTCCCTGATTCTTATCCAGTTGAAGATTCCAAGACCTTGTCCGGTTCAGTTAAATCGACCCTAAGATTTTCCTGATTCTTATCCAGTCAAAGGCCTTCTCTGGTTCAGTCAGATCGACCCTAAGATTTTCCTGATTCTTATCCAGTCAAAGGCCTTCTCTGGTTCAGTCAGATCGACCCTAAGATCTCCCTGTTTCTTATCCAGTTGAAGATTTCAAGACCTAGACCGGTTCAGTTAAATCGACCCTAAGATTTTACTGTTTCTTATCCAGTCAAAGGCCTTCTCTGGTTCAGTCAGATCGACCCTAAGATCTCCCTGTTTCTTATCCAGTTGAAGATTTCAAGACCTTGTCCGGTTCAGTTAAATCGACCCTAAGATTTTACTGTTTCTTATCCAGTCAAAGGCCTTCTCTGGTTCAGTCAGATCGACCCTAAGATCTCTCTGTTTCTTATCCAGTTGAAGATTTCAAGACCTTGTCCGGTTCAGTTAAATCGACCCTAAGATTTTCCTGTTTCTTATCCAGTCAAGGGCCTTCTCTAGTCCAGTTAAATCAATCCCTAAAAGATTTTCCAAATAAAGACTCAGTAGAAGACATCCAAGATTCTCTCAGCGTTCATGTTGAGGTAGTAATCATCCAAGATTCTCTCAGCGTTCCTGTTGAGGTAGTAATCGTCCAAGGTTCTCTCAGCATTCATGTTGAGGTAGTAATCGTCCAAGGTTCTCTCACCGTCCCGTTGAGGTAGTAACCATCCCTGGTTCATTCATCACCGTTTGAAGTTCCAGATTCAACTCCTGTAACCAGTCAGGGCACATCTACAAAGAGTTTGAAGACCAGCTCCTGTAACAGGTCGGGTACTCATTTTCTTTTGCAGGTACGCAAATTCTCGCTAAGGAATTTCTTACGCGATCGACACCCAGATGGCATCTATAAGCCCATCCACCTTACGTCACCTCTTAGCATGGCATCTATAAGCCCATCATCCTATCCATCAATCTCCAAATGGCACCTGTAAGCCCATTCCCCCATCACACTACTATGTGAGCGCAAATTTCTGGGCACTCTAGTGTTCAATCATCTTCCACCTTCGGATTACGAAAGGCACGTCAGCCAATCTGCATCCTCAGGTCTAAGAAGATTGAACAGGGGAAACTGTTGTACCCCAAAATTTGCCCTCCCATATTCTTCAAGATTTGCAAAAAGCATGCTTCAACATCTCCCCAAGGGTTGCACAGTTCAAGGGCCTCCTAACAGTCAAAAACTAGGGTTTTGGTTCTGACAAAGAAAATAAAGTTTCCAAGGGTCCAATTAAGTCCCACATGCCTACAAACATGGTCAAGCATCCACATGCCAAGTTTCAAGACTTACAGCACAAAATTGCACAGTCAAAAACCCTAATTGCTCAAACAGTCAACTGCAGGGGCAAAATGGTCATTTGACAGTCAAAAGTTCAAATTTTTGGTCAACATCTCATTTTGAAGCCACAAACATCATTTGATCAATTCTTGATCATGATTTTCAAGGCATGGCTCAAAAAGTCTCAAAATGCAAAAGTTTCCATATTTGGACAGTTGAAAAAGTCAACTGTAACTTGACCAAGGCATAACTTCCACATGGTTTATTATAAAAATTCCATCCAAAGCTCATTTTGAAGATAAAGACATTTCCTACAAATCCTCTTCACACTTCAAGTCCAAGAAATGCTCTCACAAAAAGTTATCAATTTCAACATTATAGGTCATTTTCAAAAGTCAACAAAAAGGGACTTTAAGTCAAAGACCATAACTTGAGATTGGTAAATCAAAATGACATGGGACCAAAGGTATTGGTTAGAGGACTTCAATACCTTTCCAAAATGTCCAATAACATGATCAAAGCTTAAAAATTGAGCAAGATATGCCTTGTGGAAGTTGGGAAATTTTTGGGAAATTTGAAAAGTCAACTTTACCTCAAATGCCTCAAAATTGCTAATGGGCCACATTTTCTTCCAAGATTCATCATCCAAAGGCTATGCACGACCATTTGGCCCAAAGGGGATTTATTTCATCATTTTTTATTATTTATTTGAATTTTTAATTACTATTAATTCATTTAATTAAATAAAATATGAAAAACTACTAAACAAATAGGTTTGAATCTTTTTATGCAGCATTTGCTCTCCTTAAAGACTCAAGATTCGTGCACAACCCAAATTGGAAAGATTGGCCATGATTGGAATCAAAATCACATGGAAAAGATTTGAAAAAATATGCATGGAAAATCAAATATTTCTTCCATCAATGCAAAAGGTTTTGGACATATTTTTCAACCCTAATTCATCCCTCATATAAGTCAGAAGCAAACCAGAAAGCTGCGCTAAAAAAAAACCTCTTATACACTTTGCACTTTTTGTGAAAATTTTCAAAACTGAAAACACCATTCCAAAGCGTTTCAAGGCAAGAGGACCATTCCATTACCTTCCTGAGATATCAAGGGAGCTTCCTGAATCAAAATCATAACCTCTAACATCAAGAAACGGTAGAATCAAGTGGTCCTGTTTCAAATTTTGTACATATTCGTGTTTCAATTTATAAGCATTTTCATTGCATTCTTTCTGTTGATTTAGACTAATCTAACCATTCTAAAGCTAATGATGTCATTTAATTGGATTTTCATGCCATGTACAAGAACCTACCATTAATGTCTTTTAGGGTTGCAGAGGTTTAAATTTGGGGTTTCTCTTGTCCAGAAAAATTAGACCACGAGACCAAGACTATTGGATTCAGAAGCTTCACGCGAATTGAACACACAGGTCGCGCTCAATTTATAAGCAACCAGGGCTTATTCGCTATTTTTACGTTTGCCATTTAGTGGGGGTTTAAAACCCCCGCTATCTCTTTTTATTTTATAGGCAATTGAAGAAGAAGACAGACGTGTCCATGCATAACTGGAGAATTAAAACCTTCGCGCGCTGATTTTTGTTCTAACCTCACTAGTGCCTTTTTCCTATTATATTAATTATGCTCCACTATAATAACAAAGAGACTTGAGTGGTTCAGCGGCTAGTGCGTTTGGCTTGCAGGTACTGGGACCTGGGTTCGATTCCCAGGTCCCCCATATTTTCCAATGAATTTTGTTTTCATGTGATCTCATGCAGTTTCAAGCCCAGGAGTTCACCATACACTCAATATCCAAGCATGCCACATGTCTCAGAACGTCCATCCAAGGGCCCTGATCTGATGAACACCATGGGCACCAGTCAATGCATACGCACGTGGTCAGAAAAGTCAACTGAAGGCCTTAATGATTGGGCCTAATTACTGGCCAAAATACCTCCAAACTGGGGTCAACACCCCCAAGGGTTTGCATTTCTTTTCTTTTTCCTATTTTATTTTTACTTGTTTAATTTGATTATTTCCTTTTAATTCATAAATTAATTTTTTCTTTAATATAAAAAATAATAAAAAATCAGAAAGACAAAAATAAAAATAAATTTTATTTAATGTTATTTTTGTAAATAAATGGTATTAATTAATTTAGTTAATTCTAGGTTTAAATTTTAATATTTTTTTTAATAAACTTAAAAATTGTAGAATTAGGGTTTTAAACACTTTTATCCTTTTTTTTTCCTTTTTTCACCATATTAATTATTAATTATTAATTATTATTTTTTGTAAATAAATTACCATGTAAATAATTAGGTTAATTTTAGGTTCAACTTTAACATATTTCTTAATAAATAAAAATAGTTAGAATTAGGGTTAATTAACTTTTTAATTTCATTTAATTCTCTCATTAAAATCCATAAATACAAAAAACTCAAAAATAATCTCTTTTCTCATTTAACTTAATTTATTAATTTTAATTTAACTTCTTAAAAAAAAAAGGGTCCAACGCCCTCGCTTTCCCGACTTTAATTCTCTTCGCGTTTTATTTCCTTTTTGTGAATATTCATGTAATTCTCCCAAAGCCATGTAATAGACTAATTAGACATTTATATTTCTCGCACTTTATTTTATTTTCAAATCGGGTCCTGGATTAATTTGGCGATGTGGACCCGCGCCTTTGTAATAGCGTAGGACTTTTAATTCCTCATCTTTTAACTGTTAATTAATTTGCATGAAAGAATGAATGTCAAAATAAAAGCAACGCGTAGATCACCATTGCATGAACAAGACAAAAATATCTGAAAACGGAACACAAATCACACACCACCCCTAGGGTACGCCTCATTGTTGCCTTGCCCCTCGAAAGGTGATCGTCGAGTAGAGGACGTTTTAGTAAGTCCTCATGTCCATGAACATGGCATGAGGGTAGCTTCTAAGGTGTCTTCCTATTGCTCTGGTGATCACCATGTCCCGAACCTTCGAATTGACCCGAACACCTCCAACGGTGGTGCTACCTACCTCTCAATGGTGGGATGGCACTACTTCAAGGACATTTACACAGACGAATTCCTTAGGGCAGGTAGACGACTCTAGATACTTGCTCTAAACTTCAAAACAAATCAAAAATACTTTTCACACCGACACCTTTTCAAAAAGCTTTCGAAAGAAACTTTTCAAACACTCTTGAGGACTGATACAAGAGTCGAACTGAAATTTTCAAAGAAACTTTTTCAAACCCACTCACAGTTGAAAAGCAAACAAAACAATTTTGAAAACACAAATGAGCAAGTATCTAAGAGCCCATGGATAACCATGGATAGAAAGGGTGCTAGCACCTTCCCTTTCTATAATCTACCTCCCGAACCGAGAGCAATCTCTATAAGGAATTTTTCTGTGCTTTTGTCCTTTCCATTTGGAGAAAATAAAAGACGGTGGCGACTCTTGCTTCCGCGACATTTCGCGAACCAACGTTAAACAGTCAGTTCCAGATCCACCGATCACAGACGCCTTAGCGGTAACCCTAATGTCTTAGATCATTTTTTATCGAGGCAACCGTTTCGAGGCAACTTTGATCTTTAGACAGGAGGGTGACCTCTAAAACACCCTATACTCAATGACCACGTCGAGGCAACCAAGTGAGGCGTACCCTAAGAGTGGCATGTGTGAGTGTGTCAGGTTTCAGTTATGTTATCTTTGTACATGTCATGGTGAGCTACGATTGATTTTAATTTGAGGATAAGTCTTCTCATGCATAGCCTAGTTAGCATACATCTAGCAGTTAATAGTTGCGGAAAATAAAACTAAGCTATTACAAGGCGTCAGGTATTTACATCGCCAAAAACAAACCCTTGAAAATAAATGCGGAAATTAAATAAAAGCGATAAAAGAGGTCCTAATTAAAGCTATTACATCCTCAGAGCAAATACAATTATATGGATCAAAATATGAATCAAACATAATCACACGCGCGAGAAAAATTAAAATCGGAGAGTTTTTAGGGTTTTGACCCTTTTGAAGAAAGAAAGAGATTTTTATCATTTTTTTGGCATTTAATTAAACCTAAACTAATTAATTAATAAAAAGAAATATTTTTTTTTGGTTTTTTGAATGTTTTAAATAAAAAAAAAATGATTAAAAGTTATTAAAAACCCTAATTCTATGTTAATTTTATTTATGGTGAAAATATTATTATTACGCCTAATTAAAACTAAACAAATTAATTATTTATTTATTTACAAAAAATAATAACAGTGATGAATTTAATAAAAATAATGTTTTTGTATTTTCTGATTTTTATTATGAAAATGTTAATTATTTTGTTAGCAATTAATTAAGAATAATAAAAATAAAACAAGCAAAGTAAAATAAAAAAAGAAAAAAATAATGAAAGGGAAATAGAATAAACCCAGGTGTATTGGGCCCAAAAGGGGGGTCTGAATGGCAATTGTCTGGGCCCAACGTAGGCAGCCTGCTTGACTTTTCCAATTCCCTGCTTGTGCGTTGACTGTGGAGTATGGTGGACATCATCTTGTGACCATTGAATTTGCTTTGAAGCCACTTGGCCATTATCTGGAGAAGGGCGTACGACGGACCCTGTTTTGAGTGCTACATAGAATTGCATGAAACAAAATAACATGAATGTTTTGGAGGACCTGGGACTCGAACCCAGGCCCCAATGGACTATGCACGCGCGTTCAACCAACCCAACTGCATTGTTTAATTGTTAATGAATTATATAACAAACAATATATTGAAAACAAAGCCTGATTCCTGAAAATAAAAAAAAAGGCGCGCTGGTTTGAACCACCCAACAGGAAGAGGACGCGTGGTCGTCTTCTTCGTTAAAATATCCAGGGTTTTTACCTGCGGATTTTATCCGCAGCTAAACTCCTAGGTTCGTCCTAGAATTCACCCTAGGCCATGGAAACGACATCTAATAGCATCAGCATGCTCGTCCTCTCCCACTGAGTCCATTCATGCCCTTGATTTACTCTAAATTTACTTGCAATGCAAACGCCTAAAAACCAAGTAAAGAAACCCTAGATTCGGGCATTACAACACAGGCCATGGAAACAAAATTAAGTATTGCAAAAATGT